>VXBH01006822.1:1333514-1354228 GCA_013400035.1 Rynchops niger | reverse complement strand
TTTTTTTTGTTCACTGGGGAAGTGGTTTGATGTATCGGGTGCACGCATTCCGCTCTGAGAGTTTACTGCCAATCTTCTCTCGTACAAACCAAACCAAAAGCCAACCAGCACCCGAGTATGTGAACGTTCTCTCTTATCTTTGGAAACCCACCTTGAAACACACCGATACTAAAGTCTTTGTGCATCGAGTCTGTCATTCGGGAGGTTTAATGTTTTATTCCCGTCCTGGTTTTTAAGGTGATGGTTTGAGTGTTGGTACACCCAGAAAACCCACGAGGGACGATGAATGTGTGTGAACCTGTAGAATATATAAAGCCACAAAACTTCGGTGTTCTTTTGCACGTAATCCCTTCAGCTTTTTTGGGTATATACGTGGCATGATGAAGACTGGTTTTTAGATTCCCCCACGAGAAATAAGTTGTAAAGCATCAATGCAGGCGTGCAGACAAAACCTAAGAGGTCTGGTACCATTACATGTGACACTTTTCTGAGCAAATAAGCTGTGTGGTTCTAAGTCTTGTTTGTTTTTCTGGATTCTATGGGGGGGAAAAAGGTTTGGGTATTGTGTATTTATTTTTGCTTTTCTTTTTTCTCTTATGAAGAGTATGTTGGGTCTTTTTTTTTTTTAAAGAAAAGGGAGGGGGGAAAAAAATAGTAATGGGATATGCTTAACAACTTCTTCGTTCTTTTTCACTACCTGCTGTGCCTTGTGCCCTGATGCCAGCCACCGTCTTAATTGGGCTGTGGCGTGCGGGGGCACCGCTGGGCACTCGGAGCCCCCCAGCCTTAACCTTGCTGGCGGAGAGGAGCAGTAGCAAGAAAGTTAATGGATCTTTTTGCCTAACGTAGGCTTTGGGAAGGGTTTTTCGGGCAGCAGGTAGGCGGTGTGAAATAGAGATATCTACAGCTTCCACACGGCGGCTGGGCTTTGTCCAGCCAGCAGGCAGGCTAAGAGAAGAGCAGGCTTGTGTGAAACCACTTACTCTAGAAGGGAATCAGTCCTTGTCCTTGGGAAATGCTGTGATTATTTTTGTTTTCCTAAATTCTGTTACTGAACTCTACTTTTTTTTTTCCTTTTTTTTTTTTTTTTTGCTGTTTTTTTTTTTTTGGTTTTTTGGTGGGTTTTTTTTTTTTTTTTTTTTAAATAATATCAACTGTATTGAAAGGATCCACCCAGTGCTCCAACTGCCAAAGTCTTTTTCCAGTCTTTCTCCTCCATCCCTGGGGTTTGCCTTGTAGGATCAGACTCTAGATCCACTGATTGCCTGGCTACCAGGCTCTTAGCCCTTTGCTGAAGAGAGGGGCCAAGGGAAGAGCCATGCAATGGCAGGACCGTGGTGGATCCCCTCCGTTGGGGGGTGGACCCCCCAACCCCTGTGGGTTCACCACAGCAGCTGACGTGCCTTGAAACTCAAGGGTTACATTATATTTTCAGTAAAGCAATAGCAAAGAGTTTGGAAAACAAGGAGCAGTTTATTTACAGTTCGTGGGTTTATTTTTATTTTATTTTATTTTTTTTTTTTAGCACTGGGTTTCATACTTGTGTATGTTTCTGTGCTTGTTATTACTATATGGAGAGAAAAGTGGTGGGGGCGGAGGGGGCAGGGGGTGGTGGTGTCAGCAAAGTGCAAGTTGTGAGATAAAGCTTTATGCTCAAAGTACCAAATACTTTGAGATTTGTAAAGGAAACCCAAGGGCTTGTTCCATGGTATTTTACAGCTAAGTGGTGTAATTTTGGATAGTTATTACTGAATTTGAAAGCTTTTTTTTTTTTTTTAATTTATTTTGGACTCTTTGCCTATTCCTGTGTAATCAGCAGTGACAAACCTGGTGATTTGACGTTGTGTGAATGTGTTCTGTGGTCAGTCTTAGTTTTCCTCCTCTTGTATTGATCATTAGGTGTTGCACTGTTCTGCAATGTCCTACAAATAATGTAGGTGTCCTGCAGGGAAAGAAAAAAAAAAAAAAAAAAAAGCCAGGAATTGCTTCGCTCCTTTCTCTTGGCTCTCCAACATAAATTCTCTTTTAACCTCTTGAGGCAGGGCTGAGGGTTTCACCGTCGTGATTTTATATTTAATATAGTGATGCTCATTGGCATCGCTTGAAAACCAGGTGAGTTTATTCAGTCCCGCCTCCCAAAACAACGGTCGTATGCTGTGGGCCGCGGGGTGGTCGTTTGTTGTACCCTGTTTCTCGGCCGGCAGGAATAAGAGGGAGCCAGGGAGGACACCTCATCTTCTGTGCTGTGTTACTAGGGATTAAGCGGCATTAGACAGGATCTGTATTCGCGTGTTTAACCCTTCGGTGGACGGCTTCCTTGAAAGGAGCAGTGGGTTTGGCAGGGGCCAGTGGTGCCAGCACGTCTATCACGTATGGCAAAGGAGGGGGTGAACACTTTGGGGGGGGGTGAACTGCTCCTTCAGTGAAACGTCTTTCACATACTGTAAAAAAGTTCATCGTTTCCAAGGATGAGAGAGAAGGGTACAAAGGAGGGAAGCGTGTAAGTGAAAGATTTAGTGAGGGCGTTGATTTGAAAATGGAAATACCTGGAGAGGCGTGTCAGTGATCCCCGGTAGCACTTTTTGCCTGTTGAATGTTAACACGCTCCCAAAAGAGGGGCGATCGTCCTAAGTTTCAGACAGGGGAAACGTGAGGCACTGAGTTTTCTTTTGCGTTTGTATGTTCGTAGAGGATTCTTGCGCTACATTTCATGACTGGCACTATTGGGAAGTTTGGACTTTCAGGTCGGCAGAGGCTTTTATCTCCCAAATCCACAGTCTATAAAAAAGCGCTCTTGAATCAGGCATGATATGGGG
The DNA here is from genome assembly GCA_013400035.1 of Rynchops niger. Classification (NCBI taxonomy): domain Eukaryota; kingdom Metazoa; phylum Chordata; class Aves; order Charadriiformes; family Laridae; genus Rynchops; species Rynchops niger. Next base: position 1,351,412 of record VXBH01006822.1, on the reverse strand, counting down.
ATTTTGGACAGTGCAGGCTGTTGGCATGGTGAAGATGTGGAAGTGAATGAAGACAGGCAGAATGAATGGCCCTTTTCTCCTGGAAAGAAAATCATAGGACACTTCACCTTGACTCAGTGTGAACCGCAGCCACGGCCGTAATCCCACATTTGCATGGTGTAACGAGTTTATGTGGAGCTTTTTGACTCGGCCCAACCTAGGTCCTGTGTCTGAGCTAGCTCTGTGTTGCTCCTGCAACTCACGGGCCCTTGTGGGACCCAGGAGCGAGATGGAGGTACTCAAAATCTGTCGCCTCCGTTGCACGTATCTGGGGCAGAGCTCCAGAAACCTGGACCGAGGAAGGGAAGATGCTGCTAAGCAGGAATGACGGAGTATGTTCCAGGAGAGGCTGCAATGATGCTTCCCTGGTGCTATTTGGGCTGGGTACCACTTCATAGATGCGGGACGAGACCTGACATCCCTTTTTAGAGGGAAAGGGGTGGATTTGGTGGGGCAAAACACTGGAGGTGTTACTTTTCTAACCAAGCTGGCTAACGGCGGAGGGCTTTAAATTCAGCGAGAGAGTTGGAAACCCCAGACTTCAGAGAAGTCTTATCTGGCATGTCTCGTATTTACCAGTACAAGTAAGAACAATGGGGTACTCCTTGTATTCATACTATTTATAAATTGTTTTATTCTTTAATGATACATGGCACACTAATTGTAGCTTGACAAAGGAAACTACTTATGAAACGTTTGAGTAAACAATGAAAATCTGCTGCCTTGTCCCAGCTCCAAAGCCAGTTTTGGGTTCTTTTTTTTTTTTCCCCTTTCGTCCTAGTGCTGATATTACTAATTCTGAGAAACGTGTAATTATTTAAGTTATTGCTGTCATTTGGAGGGATCTGAAAAGGGATCTCGAAGTTCTCCTTGAACTAGAGTGGGAGATAAATGTGCCTTATGTCGAAAGCTGTTCCAAACCAATTTGTGGGTTTCAGTTCAAAGTTGTCCCTTCTTTTTCATCCTCTCTAATTTCTTTAATGATTCTGCTTTGCTAAGTTTTCTTAATATCTAGAATTTCTCATTTCTTTGCTATTTTAGCGGCCTCTGGGCATTTTTGCATGTGAGCTCACTTCGTAATTTTTATGTTAAAAATCACTAGGCTTTAAAACCAACATTCTTTATTATGGAAAATATTTTTCATGCGTCTCTAATGCAAACACTAGAAATAATAGCCAGAAACCAGAGCAAAATTCTCATGTGCTTGTTTTTGCGAAGTGTTAAATTCTTCATACAAGTGTCTTAATGATTCCTGGGTTCTATCGGTGTTAATAAGCCGTGTAAAGTGATACACCCCCCCACACTCCCCTGAGCTGCTGGAGTGCAGGTTTCTTTCCATATGTTAGTGTTGGGGGAGCAATCGGTGGCCGTTCATTTAGGAGAACGACAGAAGTTGGTCACCAAAGCCTGCCTTCCCTCTTGGTGTCTCCATCTCTCACCAGTAGCTTTACCGGGGTAAGACTATGTTATCGTTGGCTCCTGAAATCTTTGCTATGGTCTTTTCCCGTTTCCTGTGTGTATCTTGAACCTTGAGACTGCATCTCATCAGAAGATGTTCATCCCCTTTTGAATGACAGAAGGAGGCTCCAGACGTTGCCACCATCTCTTCTGAGTCTTCTCAGAGGTTGGACTTTGTTGAACCACCACTCCAAGGGCCGCTTCCCACCCCTCCAATAACGAGGTGCCTGTTTAATTTATATCAAAGTAACCCCTTAGCATGACATAGTTCCACTGGTAGAGTTTGTTTTAACTGTGTCTAGACTAGGGGGTAGCGTTACTGTTAAGTCGGTTTGGTTTCTTATCCCGGTAATTGTGTCTGTGCAAAACCTGCGTGTGGACGAGCCCTAATACTCTTGGGTTCTAATTAGAAAAGAAATTTATGGTGACTAAAATTGAAGCAAAACAAAGAGTTTTCCTAAAATATTCTCATGGTCAGGAAAAGGGATGCCAGATCAGTATGGTACTGATGTACCATACTGATTTGTTTTGGGAAATTTATAGCCCTGCTTCACTTCGCCAAGAATAATACCAGATATGTTAGAGAAACTGTGTCTTTGTTTTACTGCGATGTTTCTCCCTATTCTAATAAATCTTATTTTTAATTAGACCCTTAGTCTAGACTGTCACCCAGGTTTGTTTTTGTAGTGAGCTATTTTTGTTTACTTCCTCAGAGCAATAACATACCAAAAGGACAGTAGAACAGATGGAAACCGATAGCTGTGATTGCACTGTAAAAATACATATAGTCGCATTCGGTAATGCAAAAGAATTTCAAAGAGCCTATTACGAAGCGGTAATTTATGTGCCAACAGCTCTGCAAAAAGTAAAGAAAACAAGCATTTGCCTTAGCGTTTCATATTCTGCAGTCTTCGCTCATGCACACTCTTAATAGGCTGTCGCTTGTATTGACGTACTGATCTTCAGTGGGTGTAGGAGGGTTCTACTATATTTAACGCAGCCATCTAGGCATCCAGCTCTACAGACCGAAAGGCGTGCTGGTGGTGGAAACATCCAGCAGCCTCTGAGGCTCGGACAGATGGAAGGAGCTCTGGGGCTCCTTCTTTTGGAGAAGAGCATCTTCTCGCAGTGTATAACCTTCCCTCTTTCTCTACCTTGTGGCCTGGAGGTGGCCTCCCCTGGCCAAGTTTGGGTTCCCTGCCGTGTCCATGTGAGAGAAGTGAACTCCTGAGAGCCCCATGTAGTTGATCTGGATCTTCTAAGAGAGCTGAAACACAAAGAAAGGATTTTTCTCACAGATATTTAAGTGAAACAAATGGGAATAGCTTTGTGATGTGCCATAATGACCAGTATGTGAAGTATCGTCATCATTAACACAAAATCCTACCTGTCTTGATTTCACGTATCGGCATTTTCCAGCCTTGTGGCTAGCTAGGCTCTTCACGGAGTCACAGAATGGTGGGGGTTAGAAGGTACCTTTGGAGATCTAGTGCAACCCCCCTGCCAAAGCAGGTTCACCTAGAACAGGCTGGACAGGAACGCATCCAGGTGGTTCTTGAAGGTCTCCAGAAAAGGAGACTCTTCTAAATACATATGTACGGGCACGTGTCAAAATAATTCTCTCTTCAGCCACTCAGTTAGATGTGCTTGGAAGACAACCAGACTGGGTCAAGCAACTCTGTAGTTTTCTCTGTAGAATCTGCCTGTACCGTTTTCAGTTCTCAGCGGGTCTGGACCAAGCAGGAGTCAAGCCATCATGCGCAAAGACATGTGTAAAAGGCGAGGGAAGCAGCGGCAGTGTGACTTTGCGCGAGTCTCTTAGGACATTCAGAAGGGCAATAAGAAGGACGCGCGCACTTGTTTCTTCCATGGTGCCTGTGAGACAAGACGGGTGAAGAGGGTTCAGAGCAAAGTCGTGTTTGGTGTGGCACGCGTGTGCCTGTGCACAGCATGTCCCCAGTAATCTGAACTCCGACTCTTTTTTTTTTTTTTTTAAATAAATATAAGGGCATAGGAGAACAATAAAGCTGCTGTTTCAGGGGTTGATACCGGTAGATGTCTTCTGGGCCTCTGGTGCTTACTGCTCCAGTGTGGCAAGAGGCCCAGCGCTGCTGGGAGCTGGGGTTTTGCCGGAGCTGTACCGCAGCGACCGGCCCGTGTCTCTCTACGGCTTATTTCATATTGTACGAACAGCACTGGTAAAGCTGATGAACTTTGTGTGTCTTAAAGTTACTTTCGACTCATTTCCAGGCCCTTCGTTGGAGATACTTTTTTTTTTTTTTTTTTTTTTATGGGGCAGCTTATTAGTACGGAGACGCAAAGAATGACCAAAAGACAACTTTTCACTCGGGGAGCGACCCAAGTGAGTGCTAGTTTTAGTTATAAAATCATTAAAGTTTTTCTCCGTAAGGATTCCTTTGGAGTTACATTCAATTTTAATGCATTGGTAGCCTTTTCAAGATGTGTTTTTTGTCTAGAATATGAGTGACTATAATATGAACTTAAAACTTTAAGCAAGTGCTTCGTATCTAGTCCTCTTAAGGTTTTGAGGAAAAAGCTTTATTTTTGGTAGCTGCGCCATTTATTGAAATATAATCCAGGAGAAGACTGTTAATTCTAAGAATGCGTATGTGATGTTTCACCTGCCCAGATCCGTAGTTGTCTTTTTAAGCTATGTCCACAATTTATATCCGGCTTGGACGAAATTATTTTAAATAGCATCCAACACTGCGTAGTGCTGGAAAAAAAACCTCAGCGACAGCAATTGGCTGTCAAAACAACAATTTGTGTGGCATCCTGAAGCATCTTGGGGGGGGACCAAAACCCAAACCAAGTTGACGTTAACGGGGCACATGTGTATATTAAGATAGACAAAGCGTTCTTTAAAACTTTAAGCTGGAGGTGTGGGGTTGCCACGGGCGCTTTGTAAGGGGAAATACGTGATTCTGTTTCCTTTGCAGCGTACTAGGAGATAAATTGTTCCTTGGAGAGCCAGAGAGAAAACTGAGGCGAGGGCTTTTCACGTCAACTCCTTTTTGGATCATTTTTGATAAATGAAGAGAATTCTACTGAAATAGTTCAGAGGAATAAATAAGACGCCTGAGCTACAGTACACAGCTGTACTATCTGTGCTTAAAGCTTGAATTTTCCAGGGGGGTTTCCCCGCTATATTACACCTCAGGTTGCCTGGTGCTTTTCCCCATTCTTTATTCTTTTCAATACAACAAATCTTTTTAATCCATCAAAATGCCATGCTGTCTGAAATACGAAGACATGTTGCAATTACAAGGCTGTTTAGAAACAGGAGGGGAACCCAGTAGTTTTTTTTGCGCTCTTAGTCTTTCGAGACCTGCGTTTTTCTTTGTGTGTATTCAAATGACTTTTTTCCGAGCACGATTCTATTCCCTTTGAAAGTTGCCTAATAAAGTTGTGGGTTTTTTGCCTGTCTGCTTTGAGAAGAGAATTTGACCCTTTATGATTTCAGTGAACAAATTAATGAAAATACAGATTTTTTTTTTTTTTTTAACCCCGGTAGGGTCATGTCAGATTGTCTGGAAGGTAAATTATGGTGGTGGTGATCTTATATGAAGTAGAGTTTTTCTTTCCGCTGTTTTTTTTTTTTTTTTTTCTCCCTAACAGCACTCTTAACTCCTGCACGTCTGACCTGCGAGGCGTCAGCTTGTTTTGTTTTATTTTTACATATAACTTTCTTAACTCCGACTAATTCCAATGGCCGGCGCTGCAAGTTGCATGGGGTTTTATCACCCGTGTCTTTCTCTCTGCCACGTTATCGAGGGGGGTCGCAGTTACTCAGAATGGGGTGAAGCGATCGCGCCGAGATAGTAATTAATTAAACGTAAGCCCCGACGCCTTATTATTTGATGGCCTGCAGTCGACAGACTGAGAAGGCTGGTGGAGAGGGGGGGAAGTGGGAGTGGACCTTTCCTTGTGGGGCAGGATGAGACTGGGCAGGAGCAAGGCTGTGCGCATGCCTGCCAAAATTCTTGGATCAGACTAAAGGAACACAGATGGCTGAGGCTGATAAAGGTGTCTCTTATTGTGTGATTTTTATTTATTTATTTTTTTTTTTTTTTTCCTGCTCGGTTACTGTTTTGAGTTTGTGTGTGAGAGGGCTAAGAGGGGAGGAAGACGACTACGTGATTATGTTTATTTTAATACATTTTACAGTGTAGGAAAGGACTTGTGTAAATTCAATACTCCTGCTCGGTTGGACGCCAAAGGCTGGAGCTAAGCCCTCCTTTCAGGTTTCTGTAACAAATGAACAATAATGTGTCCCCGGGGACTTATGTCATGCTGTCCGACCTTTGGTTCTTATCTGCTGATAGAAAAATCCCGATGCGTTGCTGAAAGCAGCTCCTAAAAATGGGACTGAAAAGCCTTTAAAAGCGTGTGTCCACCTCTGTTCATCACCCACCTCAACGCTAGCTCTCCCCTTGTGTGGCCCCTTCACGTCTCCTCGGTTTTCAGGTCTTTTATTCATAGAATGTGTTGGGCTGGAAGGGACCTTTAAAGGCCACCTAGTCCAACCCTGCAGTCAGCAGGGACATCTTCAACTAGATCAGGTTGCTCGGAGCCTCACCAAGCCTGGCCTTGAATGTCTCCAGGGATGGGGCCTCCACCACCTCTCTGGGCAACCTGGGCCAGTGTCTCACCACCCTCAGTGTAAAGAATTTCATCCTAATGACTAATCTAAACCTACCCTGCTCTAGTTTAAAACCGTTGCCCCTCGTCCTATCGCTACATGTAAACAGCCCCTCCCCAGCTTTCCTGTAGCCCCTTTCAGGTACTGGAAGGGGCTCTAAGGTCTCCCCGGAGCCTTCTCTTCTCCAGGCTGAACAACCCCAACTCTTTCAGCCCGTCTTCGTAGGAGAGGCGCTCCAGCCCTTTGATCATCATCTCACCGTGATGATTCTCTTATTACCATGCTTTATGTGATGTGTCTGTGAACGTGTATCTATGTGTGGATACACACAAATGTATGAATAACGTCTTGTCCTCTGAGGAGGTAGTGCCGAAGTCTGCCTACGGTCTGTTTGGCAGAGGAGGAAGGCAAGCCACCGTGGGACAGGGACGTGTAATGGAAGAGCAAAGTCCTACAGACTCTTAGTCTGAGCAAATTCTTCCTAGCCTCCGTTATTTATTGTTGTAGAAATGAACCGCTATCTAAAAATGGTATGTCTGAACTTTAAAGTTGCTTGCGGAAATAAATCGCTGTCACCAGACATAGCAGTTTTTCCAAGTCTGTTGGATCTGTTACACCCATGAGCAACACCAACCATCAGGGCAGGGCTGAGGAGAAGGGAGTAGACCACCAAACTCCTCCCCCCCCATCTATTTAAAGCAAAGTATTAGAAGGCCTTAAGAAAGATTTTTGTTTTATAAGTGATGGCAGTAATGTTCTCCTTCTCCTGACAGCTGGAAGTCCGCAGGATGCTCTTGCTGGTGAGCGTGAAAGAAAAATGGTACTTGAGACTTCATGCTAGGGCAAATAAATTTCGTTTTGAAGATCTTTTTCAATTTGCAGTCATTAAGTTGAGGTACTGCAGTTGTTTTTCATAGAAACTAATGTATTAAAAACCTAGTTGCAAAGCCATACTCCTAATGTTGTATTGTAAATAATGAAGACCAAACTTCATTCAAAATAGTGCTATTTTGGTCTATTGTCATCTAAATGATCTTTCTTTCCTCCCCTGCTCATCCCATGTGTATATGTTTTTAAAACAGACATTTAAATACTATAATTTTTTTTTTTTGGTGCAGCAAAGCTGCCCAAAACTGATGGAGGGAGACAGGGTTTCATTTGGAGACTCAGTGCTATAAAAATTAATGTGCTTTTTTTGATGCCTTGAGGTCTCGCATGTGCAAACAGCCTCTTCTATAAATACACCATAATATTATTATTATTAATTGCGGCTACTGCTATACAAATAAAATAAATGCCACCCAGCTACATTCCCTCTGGGAAAAAAAAAAAAAAGCCCTTTGTATGATCAGGAAAATGCTACTTTTTTTTTCTGTGAAAATGTATCATTATTTTTACAGCTTTGGCTCTATAAAGGACATTATGAGCATGAGAATCTGGAATTTATAAAAGAAATTATTACTAACAGTGGACTGACTTTTCTTTGAGTAATGCTAATTTTCCATCACCGTAACTATATTTTAATTAAATTACTCTTCATTTACGTTGGTATAACCGAGCAGAAAATGAGACCATAAGTAAATAAGAAAGAGCTTCTCTTTGTGTAAATTAAAATCTATATTGAAAGTGACACAGGGTGAACGCTAAATATCTAACAAAAAAACCCTTGCCTTTGCCAAGGAAATCGAGATGTTCCACGGTCTGTAATTAGGCACTTTACGTGGATGTAGCTCCGTAAAAAGGAATATAAGGCAATGGTATTAGCACAGTACTCCAAGGAAAAGAACTAGTGATAAATTATAGTGCGAAGTGGGCTCCAGGGCAACTTAATGGAGAACAGTTTTGTACGAGCCTCCGTCAAGGAGTCAATTAAACTCTAGAAACTCATTTGCTTGCTGTTCGTATAATTTAAAAATAAAGGAGCGCTTTATCTAGTATGAATTTAGAGCGCTTTCTGTTGTGGCGTAGTTTTAAAAAGACCAAAATTAGCTGCTTTATTTGACCTAGGTCGGGGGGGTGATACTTGATGTTTACTTAGGCTGGTAAAAAGATGGGAGAAGCCATCAAAAGTAGTTTGGTGGGGGCATGTAAACAGCCTAAAAATTGTACACGTACCACATCTATTCCAACTACTGATAGCTGCTTGCAGTTAGGAAAAGCAGGAGTAAAAACAAAACAGCAAAAACCCAAGGGTAGGACTACTAAGGGTTGTGTTGATATGCACATCTACATAATCTTATGGGTTTTTGCTTAATAAAAGTATTATTTAAAGTAAGATTTCTTGGGAATAAGAGTGATTCTTTATGGGGGGAAGATGTAGGCTTAGAAGCTGTAGTTGTTGAGAAACTTGAGCGTGTGTATAAAGACCTAACTACAAAAATCCCGTTGTCTTCACTCCTGTGGTTAGTTCCTTGGAGACCAGAAGGACTACTAGTATAAGGCTAACACAACTTGACCTTCTGATAGCACCAAGGCCTCTTGTAGGTGACCTCCTGATTTACAGGAAAATAAACTGTTTCCTTTGTAAAATAAAATGGGCTGCTCACTAAAATGGGAAATCCTTGAGAAATGAAGTGTGCTCTGTGGGGAAGGACGTCACCAAAGACACTCTGAATTGGAGCTATTTTCTTCCCTTAACTGCTGTCAGAACCAGCAGTCCTTTCAGTTGAAGTGGTGGTGAGTTTTGGAGTCACCTGCAAGCTCTCGTCCCCTAGAATGTTTTTTCTCTCTCAGTATTTGCTTAATGTGGGAACTATAATGTTACGATTGAGGTATTTCTTCACGTGGCTCTCCAGATGCATCTGGGACTTACGGTTGAATTCACAGCGTGTTACTTTAGCTTTGTAAGACTAATAAGCCACTTGTTGAGGTTTCCAGTATCTCCTCGGGGAAGGACGATAGATCTCCCAGAGACCGTCCTTCAGAGGCAATCAAGAAAGGGAATGTGCCCATCTATCATGGAGTGAGAGACTCGCCCTCCCAACGTGTCCATGCTGGGACCTGCGTGCCTGGCTTAAAGTAAGGCACTGTACTGGAGATTTGGCTAAATGTGGGTAGTGAATCCCACGGTAGATGCAGGCTTCTGTTTACATCAGGAATAGCGACCAGCAGACGTTGATAGCACGCTTAGAGTAGGTTGGTGCTAACAGGTCTACCTTCCTGTGGTCCCCATGCTCACCTGCAGATGGGAGGGTGTGAAACAGGCTGCGTATTGAGTCGTTCATGGACATTTAACCAAGCTTACGTGGCAATCTGCTATTTAGAAGAAATTCCATTTATTAATAGCTTTTAAATTTTCATTCAAGAAAGTTGTATTGTAAAGAGAGAATTGCTTTTAGTAGGCTGAAAGACACTGCCTTTCACTACCAAAATATATTTTAATGTCATCATAACAAATACCTAGTTGTCTGTATATTTCTTTTTTTTATTTTTCATTTGAAAGCCCGAAGTCTGGCATTTAAAACGAAGGCTTCTGAAACAGAAACGGTGCATTAGATTTGCTTGCGACTCCCGGAGACATTGATTAATTGGGACAGTCAGCATGGCTTGCTCTTAGAAAGAAAAAGCTTAATGACTAACCAAGTTCTTTTTCTGTCCCCCCCCACCGAGCATATAAAATGCTTATAAAAGAATGTAGAAATGAGGCAGTTGGAGCTGTTGTTGTTGTGCACAATAGAAAACACAGCCGAATATTTCACAATATACTATATATAGCCAGAAACATTAATTTCCATGTGATAGCTGTCAAGATCTGAATATAATAATGTATGCTCCAAGTCATGTGGTGCTTTTTTGGAAGGAGAAGCTGTCATTCTTTCTGGGTTGTAGGTAAAGTAACACCTATATTGAACGATTTACCAATGCCTGTTTTTACAAACGTTGCAACACTGGAATTGAAAACTGAGCATTTGACAAGTTATTACCAATTCTAAGCCAAATGACGTTGCTCTGGCTTGATTTTTTTTTTTCTGAGTGCCTAGTGGAAAGTCATGAGGCTTGAGATGTGCCCTCTGTGAATGTGTGAGTTTTTTTCATTGGTGTCATCTGGGGAAATGAGAAAATTTGTTCCATAAATAAGGGAACGGTGAGGAACCTGTCTAATGCGGTTGGCAATGGCTGTCGTGTTCCACTTGAAATTCTGTGTTGTTGCTGGCTGCCAGCAATGATTGCAGCATGCTGGAACGTGTGATTAAGAATCTTCCAAATTGTTTAAGAATGCTTACTTCGCCTATGGGAGCCCGCAGACTAGAGGTGCGCTCAGGAGGGAACGGGACAGTAAGAGGATCGATGCATCTTCTGTAAATCGGATTCGACAGGAACAGCCCAATGTATGTAAGAGACGCAAAGCTTTTGGAGACGCTGTGATTTATGGGGCACCACGCTTTTTGCTCCTGTTCAGTGACGTTGGTTGCATTTCTCTGTTCTTAACATCTCTCAGGACCCCTGGTTTACTTTCTGGAAACTTTGGTCTTCTGGGGAAGAGCTTCCCTTGTATTAGCTGGTAGCACTTTGTAAACTGCTGTGATTTTTTTTTTTTTTTTCCTTCCCCCTCCTCTTTCCCCATCCCCTAAGTCATGTGAAGAAGAATAGTAGACTATAGCTATATGATTCACCACAAATCACTTTTAAAATACAAAAGTTTGTGTATTGTTGTGGTAGTCTTGAATCCATTTGACGGATGTTCTGTTTAGACTTACGTGAAAGTTACAGCAGGGTGATTACTTTATCTGTTTTGAAAGATATACCCTTATAAATATGGCATTGTGCGTTTACACAGTGAATGCCTGTCAGTAGCTTCCAGCTCAGTGTTCTCGTGTTATGAGTCCCCAAAAGTCATTTTCCCACTGACTTATTAACTCAACCAGTGGTATTTTCGTAAGCGCCAGCTTGCGCACAATTAAGTGTTTGAAATTTAGTTTTATCTTGAGGGATGCTGGAACTAGGTCTCTTACAGCATGTGAATAGTGGCGTCAGAAAAATTTACAACTTCACTTCCAAGCCTAACGTATACTTTTGAGGGGGTGTTTGTGTTACAGGCTGATGGGTTTTGTCTGTCTCTCCTGGCTTTCTATAAAACATCAGTGGGATGATGGCAGGGTGACGTGATGGTCTGGTGGTCTCTCATCTTGAGGATTTACTTTCTTCTGAGGAACATAAATTCTACTCTAGGCTGGTTTGTATTAATTTTTATTGTGACAGTGGCTTTATTTTCTAAAAGTGGCCTGCGTTGGACACTAGTATCAAAGCTTTCAATAGGTTTGGAGCATTTGGGCATCTCCTGGGACTTGGTTCCTTTCTGGTGTGCCTGTTTTGGGTGGGAAGGGATACCTCTCTAAGGCTGGACTTCGTTCTCAATGGGAAGGGCCACCATACTGTAGACTTAACCTAACTTGACATTTTCTTCAGAACCTTCTCTGTACTGAGCCTTCCTCTACGTTTTTAGTTTTCTAGACAATTCTGTTATTTGTCCTTATACAGTTTTTTAATAGAGGCTTATGCTTTTCTTTATCAAACAGAAAACCACGTTCTTCACTTTTAAAAAGGTAACTTTTGTGTTTAAGAGCTATTATTTTGAAGCCAGAATTGTTGTAGTAGTCAGGTTTTAGCTGCGTCTTGCAACAAGTCTGCCAAAAAATAAGAAAGCTATCCAAGGATTTAGTCAGGCCACTGCTCCCTCATTTCAAATGTGACCTGCCTGGGTGGATAATGAGATCCAGAAATGAGTGGAATGAAGGAATGCAGCTGGATCCCAGGGCTCCAGGAGAAGTCAAGGCTGTCCATAGCCAGGGCTTCAGTGATCTCTGAGGATGAGCACTTGGCTGGCCACAAAGTGATTTTCCCCAGGCACAGAGGGCTCCTGGTTATTGAGTGCCCCAGCAGGGGAGACAGATAAACAACCGCGTCCCTCTTGCAGAGTACGGAGAGCCTCACATAGGACTGCTGGAGAGAGGTGGTGAGGGCAAGGTGTTAGAAAATGGGGTGATATATCATGTCACCTTCCCTAGGGAGAGAGGTGAAGTGGACCCCCGATCCAACTAACCATCACTGCGCGCTCTACTTACATTTAATTTTCTTTCCTGCCTTGGCCCTGGCTCTGAGTCCTGTAGCCCCCATCTTCAGCGCGTCATCGTGGGAGGAAGGTCAGGCAGGCCATGAACTCGCGGCGTGGAGGCATAATGGTGCGACCGAGCGAAGGAGGCTTGGCCCACGGGCTCCCACCCCTGCCCGACTCTCGCTCTTGGCTTTGTCACCTACTCTCTAGAGTGGTTGCCCAAAGTTCAGTCGTTACAAGGTAATTCCTGGTGTAAGAACTCAGGCCTTGACTTGAGGGGCTCACTTAAAAAGAGTAAAGTAACGAACATTTACTTTAGAAGACAGGCGCTATTTTTGCTGTTGTACTCTTCGTTTTCTCTGTCATTGACGGCACCCACGGATGCTTTACTCTTCTGTTAATTTCTAAATGTTAGTTATACGCGTGAGTGCATTTATTTTAGCGCGTAGTCATTTGTGTTTATTGTTTTTGTTTAACGCGTCTTCCTGCTCTGTTACTGGCAGCAGTATTTGATTTATTTCTGTGATTAATTCTTATCCCTTTGAAATCCACAGAGCCTTTAAAAAAGAAGAAAGAAATCCTAACAATAATAGTAGCATTCAGGCTCCTTTATCTTCATTTTGTTCCAGTGCAGTGGTGGATATTCCAAATTCTCCATGGTAATAGAAAAGTATTTCAGAAGCAAGTATCTTGCCAGATCTTTGCATTTTCATTACAATTATTGCTAAGGAGAGGGAGTACTTTATCAGCCATGGGCTTTGTAGCAGTAGAACATGGATGTTTGAAGCTGATGCAAATGAGTGTTCTCGTTTCATTGTGAGTTTACTGCTGAAGTAGTGCAATTTTTAGGAACCAAAGATCTTTCTAAGAAAGACTTCACTGGCATCTCTTTGGTAAGCAGGCGGCGCAGTGCATCCCTGCGGTTTCTTACAGGCGGAGCAGAAAGATCTCCTTTCATCTGCCGATTTTGTTACTGGCGGATTATGTGTATTAGCTGTTATCCCATTGTGTGGTACATTCATAACTGTTCTGTTCAGGGCCTGACGCGACCAGGTTGGAACTGTGTATGGTCCCGCTGACGTGAAAAGAGCACAGACCAANAAAAAAACAAAAAAACAAAAAAAACCAAAAACCGGAGTGTTTGGCTACAGCGAGGACAAGTAATTAACCAAAGATTTTTACTTATTTAAATAGCTTCAACATTTCTTTCTTGTATGTTTACCTGCCCGACAGCTAGCCTCGGGCAGGCGTCTCCCCTCTTTGGTTTCACGTACCGCGTCTCCCCTCGGACGCAAACGGGGGAATAATTTGTTGCTTCTGAAGGTTCTCCCTGACGTTACAATGGTGCGAATAAGGGTTTGTTCCTATGCTGTAAACCTCACAAAAACAAGGGCTGGAAACTGCGGACCTTCTCGATGTTAATCAAAGACACGGTCAAGTCCATGAGGACGATCAGAGGGCTGGAGCACCTCTCCCCTGAGGACAGACTGAGAGAGTTGGGGTTGTTCAGCCTGGAGAAAAGAAGGCTCCGAGGAGACCTTCTAGTGGCCTACCAGTATACCTTAAGGGTGGCTACAAGAAAGCTGGGGAGGAATTTTTTAGGATGTCGGGTGATGGTAGGACTAGAGGGGATGGATTAAAACTAGAGATGGGCTGATTCAGACTGGACGTCAGGAAGAAGTTCTTCACCATGAGGGTGGTGAGACACTGGAACAGGTTGCCCAGAGAGGTGGTGGAAGCCCCATCCCTGGAAGTTTTTAAGGCCAGGCTGGACGGGGCTCTGAGCAACCTGGTCTAGTGGGAGATGTCCCTGCCCTGTCACCTGGAGCTAGGGGATCTTTAATGTCCCTTCCAACCCAAACCATTCTATGATAAGTTTCAGTAACAACTCTTCCTACAATAATACCTTATTTTTATTCTGTTGCTTTCTCTTAATTTAATCCTGTAACTGAGGTGCGACTTCGGACTGATTTTAGAATTAGCACTTGTAGCATTAAACCATTTTAATATCCATTTATTCTGCTTAGAGAATTTATGGGACAGACACACTACCCTTTCAAAAGAAATATTTTTTTTTTTTTTTTAATCTTAGCTTTCTTAGACCAAAAATAGTTCTTGTTGAGTAAAGGGTAGGAATGAATGCAGCCCTGTCCTTGACCAGACTAATTACCGAATATTACAAATTAAGGGTATTCATCAAGTAAACCCATGAAACAAGCCATCTAATAAAAGATAGTGTTTAAAGAGCTTTCATTTCCACTTAGATTGCTTGCATGAGTCGGTTGAAAAACATTCACCTTTGGTCACCGACATTTAAGAAATGAAGTAGCTTGGAGCTACTCGTTATGTTGTAGCTACTTAATCCTTGCTTAACTACCGATGGATGCATCTATAAAACTGAGGATTAATTCTGGAGAAATTAAGTATGGTAGCTAATTGGATACTTAAGACTTCCTTAACTGCTAAACTAAATTATTATTAACAGGGAAACTTAATTAATTCAGATATAATTATCAGAGTAAAATCATCGCCATTCCCTTTATAAATAATGGTATAATATCTTATTAAAAATCTGTGCACGTGGCAAGTTTTGCCTGCAAGGCAGTGTGGAGGTTTGTGGGACTTGGGGGGACATTGAATCCAGCCACTCAGTTATGGCTGGGACGAGTATGATAATGCAAGGCAGAGTGCACGGAATTGTCGGCGTTTGGATTAATTTAAGTGCTGTTTTTTGGTGTTTTTTGGTTTTTTTTTTATTGGACTGCTCTCTTCACCAGTGTTTGATGTGCGTAAGAATACGCATGTTTCATGTAGCTGTGGGAGCGGAGCCTAGGTGAGAACATTGCAGTCAGGTCTGTCATGTATGGGTGTTCCTTTATCAGCTAAATATATGGAGTAATACATAAGGAAAGGAAAAGGAATTGTTTCTCTCCTTGCAGGCTTCATAAACTTAGGAATTTTCATGTTGGGGGATTATTTTTTTTTTTTTTAGCCATCCTTTCTAGGTAGATAAACATTTCAATCCGAATGGTAGTACCATCTGAGGAAGATCTCTGCCACAGCAGCACGCATTGTATTGTGTAGAGGACAGCCAAGAAATGGATGTTATCATCCTAGCGTCACCTTTGAGAGATTTGTATGGCTCTGCTGCTGGAGCTTCTGTCGCTACCGTGCTCCTGAAGAGGGTGACATCTTCCTATGGATAGCATACTGGTAACTCTTGAAGATATTGCTGTTTATTCCTTATAATGTTATCCTCATGGCGTTCTGTCATAGCCCAGGAAAATGAACGAATGAGCAGAAAAAGGCTACTATAGGGAAGGATAAGCTTCAGGTTAAAGTCTACAATACCGGGCATCGATCCCAACCCAGGCTCTGTCACGCTAAGGAGATCGCTCAGCCTGTGCCACGACGGCTCGCCCAAAATGCGTCGGAAATATTAGTCCCCTGTTAGTTTAGATTAGTGCACGTTACAAATTCGTATTTGGCAGGTTTGGATAGGCGTTGCTAATTTTTTTTCCCCGTAATTGGAGAAGTCAGTCCCCTAGCCGCACGCCCCGCGGGCCGGTTCCCTACACCAGTACTTGAAACCTCTGCATCTGCCCTGTTAGCTGGGGCCCAGTCGCTAAAGGTCAGAGACCCTCGGTGTTGCCTATGGTCATGTCTAAAGGCAGGTATTTTCCCCCCTCTGACTATTAAATTGCTTTTCCCTGGTCCTTTTTCATGCTGGAGCACATCCCCATATTTGCACAAATCCTGCTTTGCGGGTTCTCCGCTTCTCTTTACTCTCAGGCTGGTTTGGCAGTGGGAAAACCAGCAGTTCTTACTCATTTCCATCCGTAATTTTGATTGATTCCAATTTTTATGGCTTGTAACGGAAGGGAGTATTGGTACTAAAGGATCCCTAAAGATCAGAGCTCTATCAGTTGGATATTGTGCTGCCTGGCGTAGTTAAAGAGGTCACATCGCTAGAATATAATCTCGCTACTGGAGAGAAAAGCATTGATGAGGCCGATCTGTTTGTGCCATGCTATTTTTGAAGCAGAATGAAGACTTTGAATTAAAAAAAATAGATTGTGGCTACCTTCTAGATCTTCTTATCCAGTACTGAAAAATACCGGCTTGGCATTGGTGCGTATTGCTAACTTCTAAATCTGTTAAATCCCTGTGACAGGATACTGTGCTGTTACTGGAGATTGTTTCTAACAGGTGGTTCCTACGCCAAAAATATTATAAACTGGTTTTAATATTATAAAAGACACAATAAACAAAAGCAAACGTCCGTAAGAACACGGTGAGTGCTATCAGCTGTAATGCCATGGCTCCCTAATGCCTGGAGCTTAGACACCTTTTGAGATGACATCTTGGAGAAGGATGTAGTCATATGGTAGCATTCGCAGATGTTTTTTGTAGGTTTTTCCAGTCGGAGAAAGGTTTTGTTCAGTTGGAAGCAAAATGGTATTTGTCAGATGATTCTGGGGAAGGGGGAATGTTTAGATAGAGCAGGACACGGTATTTGTGGGTCCACAGCAGGTAGAGTTAAGTCCTGAGGTACGAATTGGGTAGAGGTAAGTCCGAAATGCTGTGAAACAGCTGACAAAAGTAGACGTAGGTATATTCATGCCATGCTGGATGCAAGTAGATAGGTAGCAGTGAAGTTAGGTCTTGCAGTGAATACACACCACTGCGTCATCTTCTGCACATCAAGGGCATCAGTCGAGTGGGATCTTGGCTTGTGCTTACCTACAGGAGCTGCCCCTTTTCCTTTCGGTGCTGCCTGACTTCGAGGGTGCAGACAGACATGTCCTCCAGCGCTACACCTTAATTTTGCCATACTGAGGGGTTTTTTCCAAGGTAGAAAAGTTTGTTTGCTTCAGTTAAAAAACAAACAAACAAAAAAAAACCCCAAAAACCCAAAACACCAAACCCAACCCAACCAACGAAAAGCTCCGCTAAACCTGTGGTGGTGCCTCAGGTGAATTAATATCTTGGGAGCTGTGATTCAGATAACCTTCTGATTAATGACAAAAGATGTCACGTGGATGTAACTCATTTTCAGTGATTTGTCATTGTCTACCTGTGGCCCGGCACTGGTGATATGGATAAGCAGCATTTCTTAATGAAACTTGTTAGATATCTCAGCCCCATGTTTCATTCCACGTGAGGATTAACTTCAAATTAATATTTCATATATTTCATTTAAAGTTCACCTTTAAAAGAAAGTGCTTCTTTGTTCTTATAGTTCAAAGTTTTGGAGTTTTTTTTTATCTTAACATGATCTGAATCTTCCTGTTTTCAGAGATGTAGTTCAGTTGCGTTCTTGTGAGCTCCATGGGATTATTCATTTCTTGGAGGCAATCAAGTTTTTCTTCTCCGACTTGCAGTCGACAAGTGTGTGTTTGGGTTTTTTTTTTTTTTGAACTAATGCTCTTAGAAGGTCATTTGACTTTTGAGGGTTATTCACTTTGTTAGCCCAAACACTAAAACTTTGTGTCCTTGAGTTCTGATTAGTGACACTTTAATAAAGTCATTTGAAGTTCAGTAGACTGAATTTTCCACCTTTTCTAATGTTTCTATGGTCACAGAGAAGCGACCTGTATTCAATCTTTTAAATGCAAATCTTTTAAAAGTTACTTGCAAATTTTGTGTACCAGACTTCTTCATGAGTTACAAAAAGTGCCTTTTT
>VXBH01006822.1:1308738-1325792 GCA_013400035.1 Rynchops niger | reverse complement strand
TTTTTTTTTTTTCCCCTCCCCATAAACGAAGGTGTTTCCTGAGAGAGTGCCAAAAAAATTCCCGTTTGTTTGGTAGGAAGTGTTTGTGATGTTAGAGAAGTTACAGCTTGAAGTATTCAATGCTTGTCAAGAACAGTTTGCTCGCGAGAAGATTTCTTAATATAAACCGTTCAGACTCACAAACTCCGTGATGTTAAACTAAGAAATATGCCCAAATCGCATAACTAGAAGAAAATTTAGGCAGGAATCTGTTTCTTAAGCCCGGTTCTTCCAGCTGATGATTTGCCTGTAGTCAGGGATATCAGGCAACCGCTGCCGGGTGGCAACATCCTGAGAGCGAAAGCTCTAAGGAAGTTTTTTCTTTTTCTTTCCATAGCAGGGCAGATTGTATCTGCAGGCGGCGTTGCTAATGTATCGGTGTTGAACCGAGCTGCGAGGTAATTCGTTCAGAAGAAAAATCTGCTCTGGAACTGAGACAGAAATGGGGGGGAAAAAAAACTAGTTTAATGAACGACTTTTCATCCTCCGTCTTGCAGGTCAAAAGTACCAACAGGACAATTGACTGAGTAGGGACCACAAAGATCTGTTATAGTCACTTACATTGCAGGGGAAAAAAAAAAACTTGTGATCGTACCATCTTTGTATGAATTTGCTTTTTTTAATGAAACAACTTTCTTTCAGTCCTGAGCAGCACTGCAGCGTTACCGTCACTCTTCTTTCCGTCAGAAAACCCGAAATCTTTAGCCCCTTCCCCCACCTAACGTTATTCCTCACGTGGCGACATTCAAAAACCCACTGACAAGCTGCAAATGATGTGTGAAGCAAACTCCAGGATTAAGTTTATAACCTTTCCCCAGGGGGAAAGAATTTGGAGGCAGGAATGAAACTCGGGATAGTAAAATAAAAGGGGCACAACTGAGATGGATCAGGAAAGCTCATATTCATATTTAGCCAAATGAAAAATACCAGCCAGTCCTTGTTTATGTGGTATCCTGGGGGTTTTCTGCGCAGGTATGTAGGATATTATTTTATAGCTCCTTCTCACAGATTTTACAGCTCTCGCTAATGAGAAACTACATCTCTCTCTCTCCCTCTCTCCAGCTTTGCAGCTGGGATTTGAAAGCGCAATAAATAAAATATAAACGGTGGAAGACGGAGGGCTTGCGTCCCGTGGATACGTTTGCATCTTGGGTTTCGAAAAGCCCGTACCTTCCTCCTGCGGGAGTTGTCGTTTACTGCTGGGTTTGTTGTCGGATGGGTGTGAATAGGCTTTGGGGGCCTTTAGACACTGTTAAATTGCAGATGTTAATGAAGTGATGGAGCTAGGGACCTCCTTCCCTGCAGTACTCAAAGAAACAGCTTGTTCCTTCACATATCTGTAAGATTATTTCCTTTCATCTGCCCGTGTTGGTTTCTTTTGAAGCCATTTAATCTTTGCTCTGTATAAATTGAGAAAAGTTATTTTAAGCCGCTTGGTGGGCAAAAGGGGAGGGTCTTGTGACCGAGGGCTCACAAAAAGAGGTCCGACGGCAGGAGTTAACCCCTGTCGCCCTGGCGTCTGGGGCTCACCAAGGATGCCACGAGTTAGTTGGCCCCTGCTTTAGCTGGATGCCAGGCTGAGCCGTGCCCAGACAGAAGTGTGGCTTTACTGGAAATACATAATTGAGGAGAACCACAATACAGAGCAGTTTAAGGTTTGCCAGTACTGCCACTTCTTGAAAATAAAAAAAAAATTTAAAAAATTAAAAAAAACCCAACCACTTGGGCTGTAAATTCAATAACAGGTATAAACTGGGCCTTGGGCAATTCCTAGGAAACCTAATAGATACTCTGACGTAAAGTCAGCCTGGTGGGCTTAAAATGGAGTTCAGCTCTGCCCATCAATTGAGCAGTGGGCTTCAGACGTAGGATCATAGAATGATTTGGGTTGGAAGGGACATTTAAAGGCCATCTAGTCCAAACCCTTACAATGAGCAGGGACATCTTCAACTAGACCAGGTTGCTCAGAGCCCCGTCCAACCTGACCTTGAATGTTTCCAGGGATGGGGCATTGACCACCTCTCCGGGCAACCTGAGCTGGTGTTTCACCACCCTCATGGTAAAAAATTTCTTCCTCGTATCTAGTCTAAATCTACCCTCCTTTCCTTTAAAACCATCACCTCTTGTCCTATCGCTACAGGCCCTGCTGCAAAGTCTGTCCCCATCTTTCCTACAAGCCCCCTTTAAGTACTGAAAGGTGACGATGAGGTGTGGTGGTCTGACCAGAGCTGGCTTCCCAGTGCTCTTCTGTACGCATACGTTACTCAACAAAGTTTGATGCTTGGGCTTTTGGCTTGTCTTTGTTTCCTGACAGCATAGTAATGAAAATGAAAGATCGCAACGAATTGCTAATGGTTGCCAAAAATGCAGAGAACTCCTATATAAAGCTGAGCTCCATCAGCAGGACAATACAATGGGACAAATTCCTCTCGCCAAGTGCAGATGTATGCTTGGAATGCGAGGTCAGGGCCCTGCGTCGTTACTCCGTCTGATGCTGCATTATCACCAATACGATAAATTACTGCCCTCTTCATGGCGAGCTGTGGAGCGGCAGTGCTCTCCCCTCTGGATTCCAGAGCCATGGACCGTGTTTTGTGTGTCTTCATTTTTTAAGGAGAATATAACGTTTTTTTTTTTCCTCTTTGGGTCGCTGCATGCTTTTGGCACTTCTGCACGTGTGGCTGTTTTTAAGGAGGGGCCGCAGTTTGGAAGACCAGAAACGTGCTCTTCCAGGAATTCAAGAGAGAAAGTATTTGGCAAGGTTTTTTTTTTTTTTTTGTTAGATATCCTTTGGAAATACGCTAGTTCAAAAGTAAACGTTAAGAAATAAATTCGGGATAAGGGGAAAAAATGTCTTAGTAACAATCAGTTGGATATACAAGAAGAAAATTGTTGGTATCCTCTATCTTTTTAATTGCAAAGCATGACTTCATATTTGTGTTTCCACCCCTTCTCTCAACTCTCATCGCTCACAGGCTGGATCGCAGGCATTCCTTCTGCGTTCGCATCTGTTTGTCCGGGAGACTTACTTTGTTAAATATAAAAACGTCTTCAGCAGTTGTAGGTAATTCAGCCTCTGTCTGTCTTGGTCCTCAGCCCCTGGTGTGCTGTGGCTGACCCCTGTCCCCGCCTGTCGGAGGGTGGTGGTTTGCAGTGGCCTGGCTGTGGGATCTCCAAGTCGCGACCTGAAGGTGGAAGGCTGTGGGCTCCTCCACGGCTGCTGGTTCTTGGCTGGTGCTCTGGCAAAGGTGCTTCTAGGGCGGGGAAAAATGGTGCCGCGTGATGTTTTACAGAGCTAAAATAAAACCCCAAATAACACCGCGAAGTAGGAAACCAGCAGAAGACCGTGTTTCTGTTTAGCGGTCTGGAGCAGCCCATGCTGCACCCCAAATGTTTTTCCCATAGTCAGTATCAAGCCCTGAAGGTGATGTTTTGGTGGCGTTTACCAAACACCGCAGTCAAAAAGTTTTGCTCCTCTTAAATAACATGGGTTTTGTTTGTGCGTATTGTTGTGTTGGAAGGTTGCCTGTCATCCTGTGGCTTTGAGCTGCGATATCCATCGAGTGCTTCCCTAGTATTACTTGAACCCTTGCACCAGACAACACGCGCGTTCCTTCGGCTGTTCCGTTCGGGTTTTGGTGGTGTTGCACCTGTTGCTATTGTCTAAGCCCGAAGATGGAGATGATGGTAAAAGCAGATGGAAGCCACGGCCATTCGGAGACGTGGCAGTGGCCAGCTGTGAGGTTCCCTCAAGCTTGGCCGAGAAGCTCACGCTGGATGTATGGCCGCCTTGTTTTCAAACAGGCTTTGTTTTTTCCTTGCTGGTTCTTTGTAGTCCTGCTTTATAGTAGAAATGAAAGAGCAGATTAGTGTTCTCCGTTGGGAGAAAGGAAGGGAGGAGGACACCCCTGCGCGGATCGTCTTTGGAGGTTATCTCAGATGGTTTTCAGATGATCGTAGAATGGGACCGTGCCAAAAAAAGTCAAATCATTGCTGCAGTGTCATAGCAGCGGCTTGAGTTTTCCAGAATACTTTTGTGTCGCGCATAATGCCCACATCTTGGATGCTGAGCTCTGAAATGCTTTCTCGGTGATCCTGCGGTGCTTTGATGAGGAAAAAGTCTTTTTGAATTACAGGGACTGGTTAGCTGTCTCTTAGAAAAATAAATTCCAAGTGGTCTTTGTTAACCACTGAATGATGGGTTATTGTGGCATAAAATAGAAGTTCACTTCGACTGCACATTTTTGTTCTGAAATCGGCAGGAGGAGGAAATGCTGATATGGGTGTATGCATGGGAGGAAGATTTATCAAAGCAGCGTACATTCACACACCCTCTCTTTTTTAAAGTTATGGTCAGTAAATGATAGGCTTCCTTCCCTTGTTCTTGAAGGACAAATAGATTTCTAACGAAATTATTTATATACACATCCCTTTTAAAAATATAAAGCATCCCCAGGTCAATGCGAGGCCTCAGCGTGCCACTTTAAAGTGGGAGATTCGGAAACTCCAGGCACAGCCCCAGCCTTTCCTGCCAGCGCAAGTTCTCTCCAGGAAAAGGAACGATGGATAACGTGAATTCCAGACTTTATTACTGATAGTTTGCGTTATCAGTTTCTGATATCACCGGCTTCGGTCTTGCTGCTGTAACTTTGAGCATCTCTGTGGCTTTTTCGCTGCTTCTACATCCAGTAAGGCTCGTGGTGACAATGACGGCAGCGTTGGGCGTGTATGAGCTGGTACCCGCTCCCTCGCAGCACGGATGGGACTTCTCCAGCCTTTTCCATCATCACGGTACCTCACGAGTTGGGAGGAACCTTAAGAGGTGTTTGTAAAAAAAAAAATGGAAGGAAATGCAGAAAAAGGAAAATTATCCATCCTGCAATTTTAAAACGTTAGATACCAAGGGAAGTATTTTTCCCAGACCAAGCAAACAAATACGTACAGAAAGCCTGTGCTGCTTTGCTAGACCTACTAGATGCATTCTATTTATATTGTTGAACTCGCGGAGAGAGTCAGGATGTAGTTTTCAGAGCAAATGAACGTGTGCGTGTGCTTGCACAGCCTTCCTTCTTCAGGGACATTCTTCCTGTTTCCTTTGCAGTGTTTCTTCTAAAATTAGTTTCTTTCTGACAGTAAACACAATTGGGTACTCTTAATATAAAATATTGTGAGTAAAGGGGAAAAATTTTACTGGTGTTAACAGTCTTGCTGTGGGTCTGGTATTGTGATTAATGAGTACTGGTATATATCAATCACTGGTATAGTGATTAATTAGTACCACTTGTTATTTTACTTGGGGTTGTTTAAGGAGCAGAAACCAAGGGCTTGCTTAACCATAAATGACCAAACCATCCCCTGGAAGGCTGTCTTTGCAACTGGGTTGAATGATAGCTAATTCTGCAGAAGCGTTTCTTTCTTTAGACTTCGTTACCAGTCTTTACATTTCGATGGACAGCTGTGATTAGTTTTATGGTTCCTATTTGCCTCTTAAAACCCTGGGGAGGGGACACCTCAAGCCCCACTGCATGGCACCCACGCGGCCCGTCCAGGAGGACTTTGGGGTCCCGAGCGGCTTAGACTCCCATGGGGATCTGTCATCTTAGAAATCACATCCTTTAAAATCCTTCACAGTTGTATATTTTGCTGTTCTGTTTTAAAATTTCTTTCTATTTAAAGAAAGAGGAGGGCAGAAAAGTGAGTGAAATAGAGCCGAGCGATTGGCAGAAAACCCAGCAATCTGCCGGATCGATCGAGCTGTATTTTGCTGTACTGCAGCAGGAGCAGCAGAGGGAGCACAAGTTAACACATAATTCCTTTACCAAGAGCTGTAGTGTCATCACTGATGACATTTTGCTCGATGGATGAAGATCAAGAGTGGGAGGAAAAAAAAAAAAACCCCAAAACCAAACCCCAACTTAGTGAGTTTGCCATAGGCCAGGCGGGTAATGTCCTCTGTATTAAATATGGAAGGGTAGCAAATGAAAACGTATCCTGTTACGGCTTCTGTTTTAAATTTTGGGTTGTGCTCGCCACGTGCAGCTCCAGGTTGCCTGATGTCAGGACGGTTTCATGCCAGGGTGCAACCGAGGGGAGGCTGATGCCGCGCGGTTCGGAGGGCTGTGGTGTCGTCCTGCCTCCTGGTGTTCTCCTACGAGACCTGAAGCAGCAGATTCATAATTGTAGGTATCGAAAGGGAAGATGATGACGGCAAATGACTGGCCAAGTTATCTTTGGTGGGTGGTGAGGTGAGAGGCCATGAGCTGGTCAGGCTCCTCCAGCAGGCAGCAGCCTGACCTGACCCTCCAGGCAGTATTTAAAGCCAGAGCTTCATTTTCCTTGAGTTTACGGTCGTGTACAAAAACAATTCTTTTCCTTTGAAGTCCACTGTGTCCTTTCAGGCCTCGGCCAGGGCAGGCATGCAGGCTTTCGGAGCAGATTACCATCACCAATGTCACTGAATAGTTTTTGCCACTGTCATCTTAACCCTTAGGCCTGCAATTTTGTCAGCTGTTTTTCCCATAATCAAAACTTTGGACAGGACCAAATTTCCTCCTGTCAGCCCCCAAAGGAAAGTACCGAACAGGGTCAAAGAGGAGAGGTATTTCTATTTCTTTTTTTTTTCCCCCCCTCGGGGAGTTTTAATAAACAAACTGCAAGCTTTAAGTTTTCCCCTCAAATTAGAGATTGCCAATAGCAAATGTTTGCTTCGTTGAATTATTCAGCAGAAGTAAAGGTTATTGAAATGTGCACGGAGAGATGGCTGGAGACCCAGAGCGATAACTTTAAAAAGCCCTGGCAGCGCTCGGGGCAGGAAACATTTTCGACCTCAGAGAACAGAAAGAGCAGAAACGTCTTTGTGCGGGGGGCAAAATAAACCGCTGGTGCCCTCGCACAAATTCACCCTTCCCACCTTGCTGTTTTATTCGCGGGTCCCCTTTGTTTCCGAGGCCACTGCTGGCTGTGTACGACGGAGATGGGCAGGGGCCGGTAGGCAACGAGAGGTTATCTGAGCCGGTCAGGCAGCGGGTTCATTGTTTTCCAGGAGCGCTTGTTCCACGCGCAATCGCCTAACGCTCGGCGCACGCGTTGGGTGCACAGGTGGCAGCCTTTACTATTCATTACCCGTGAAATTAATCACCAGCTCTGTAGATTTTTTTTAATGTAAGTTGCTTGGTAGCTGCTTTTAAATACCTTCTGGAAGCAGCTATTTGTTTTCCTAACCATTGATTTTTGTGTTTTGGAGAAGCTTCCCTGGTGGAACTTATTCTCCCTTGGATCTCCACAAGGATCAGGCGGACTCCAGGCACATCAACCGCACTTCCCAAACCTCTGTAGAGGTTTCTGTACATCAGAGCATGGATCTGCTGCCGCCCCAGAGCTCGGTCTCCCGTGGCCACAAAGAGGGGATTAATAGATGAATGGCTTCAGGCTCCAAGACCAAAGAGACCACCATGACACCCAGCGGGATCCCCGGCTTTCCCAGGCCACAGAGCTCCTCCGCTTGTTAAAATACATCCCAAAACTAGTTTTTTTCTAAAAGGCTGCTAAACTCCAGTGCAAGTAGGAAAAACTTACCTGTTAACTCATTTGAGTGGTTGTTTTTCTTAGGGGCAGCCTCATAATAGGTTAGAACAAGGTGAGATGCGGTTATGGACTCATTTGCATGAAGAATCTGCTTACAAAAACATTCAAGGTCTAATCCAAGACCTCTGGCATTACGCGTCTGATACAAACACAGTTGCCTGTTGTAGTTCGTCTTTTTAAATTACGCACGTTCCTTTACCAGAAGCAGGGAAGTGGAGATCAGAAGTCACAAGTAGGTGTCACCACGGCCATCCCTGTTACCAGCGATGGGTGGAAAAGTGGCTTTATCCAGTGTTGGTACTTTACCCATCTAATACTCTTAAATGCAGTAGTTTTAAGGAAAACCTCCCGATGCTGATATTTGAGAGGTGGATTATTTTTTTTTTTCTCTCTAATAATGGTGTTGGCTATATTTCTGTCATGAGTATGAGTATCATTTATCACATGCCTTCGTTTAGCTTCAGCCAGCTGTTTTTTATTGAAGAGCTGATCTTGTTTCACCAGCAGGAGAGCTCAGAAGTGATAGAAGTAGCACCCGAAGTGCAAAATACGGGGTCCTAGTATCATCTGTAAACTTCCAGCACTGGCTGTTTTCACTTCTAACCTTTCCTGTTTGTTTAATATCAAAGTCGGAGATTGATCTGGGGCGTTTTTGTGCGAGTGAGCTGTGAAGGTAGTTCTCTTCAAGTGTGCCTCTGTCTTACCAATATCCTGTGTGGGGAGAGAAGAATGTACATTTGCAACGGAAAACCAAAATCGGTGTAATTTGTGACCAAGTTATTTTTTGAGGTAGACAGCAGAAAAAGTAACGTATGAGCATATCCGCCTGTGCAGAGCTTTGGGACTCGCTTTACACAGCCGTTTTTGCAATTGAAAGACCTCTCCGCAAATAATGAGGCAAAGACAATGGGGTTTGTCACTTCTCGTTTCTTTCCATTCTTCTTTTTCTCCCCCGAGGAGCAGGGTTTGGCCTCCAGAGCTCCGCTCGCGGTCAGCGTTCAGCGATGTTCCCCCTGGCGCTGCTTCCCTGGGGTTAGGTTTTGGTAGGTTTGTCTCTCTGGCGAGTCCCCGGCAGGATGCTGGTAGTTAGCTATCGCAAAAACCTGCAAGGAACTGAGCAGTTGCACACCTGGTAGATCCATGTTATTTATTTATTTATTTATTTATTTATTTATTTGTTTCCTATTTTCTTAGAACTAGAGAGTAGTCTGCTTTACCCTAATCCAATATTCAGTTAGTAAATTCTGTCAAGGCATTGATCCTGTTTCCAAAATGATTTTCCTGGGTCTTGAGGGACAGGCCATCAGGACAAGCATAGAACTATTTGGTCTATGAGAGTGGTACACCATGTCGGTTTAAAGAAAAAAAAGTGGTATACGGAGCTAGCAACTGGTTTAGTCGCCAGAGGAGATGGAAAGAGGTGGTTCTCCACACAACCGATGGAGCTGTGCAGTAGAGCTCCCCGCCAAAAAGCACTGTGCGCGCTAAAAGTCAACATGGGTTCAAGGGGCTATTGGACAATCTATAGAAACCACATCCTGCCTGAGGAGTCCTTGAACTGAAAATGGCTGTAAGTTGGGGAAGTGTGTGTGTGTGTGGGGAATTATTCTTACATGTGTCCCTGTGCTTTTTTTAATTTAATTTCCATGGTTTTAGACTTGCCTTTTCAGCCGCAACTTATAGGGGGGGGAACCCAAACAAAGCCAAACAAACCCAAAACCCAGCAATAAAATACATTTTTACTTAAGAAATTTTTTCTAGATGTGTTTTTTGTAAGTCATATCTTTCACAAATAATAACTGCATGGAACTGAAGTTGGGCTCTTGCTTACGGCAGTGTTGGAACCCTGAGCAGGTGAACCTTTGGTCTGATCTAATATGATCATTCTCATGCTGTGACATAACCATACAGGCAATTAAAAGATAAGAAGACATCAGGAGAAGTAAAACCTGACAAGACCTTGAAATCAAGTGTATTACTTCAAGAGCATTTAGGGAGTAAACAAAAGGCCAAAGAGCTTTTGATCTTCATAGCTATTTAACATAAGAACCACGTCTGTGCTCTGCAAAGAGGACGCTCAAATAATTGTTGTTGGACTGATTATAGAATCATAGGATTGTTTTGGTTGGAAGGGACATTAAAGATCACCTAGTTCCAGGTGACAGGGCAGGGACATCTCCCACTAGATCAGGTTGCTCAGAGCCCCGTCCAGCCTGGCCTTAAAAACTTCCAGGGAAGGGGCTTCCACCACCTCTCTGGGCAACCTGTTCCAGTGTCTCACCACGCTCATGGTGACGAACTTCTTCCTAACGTCCAGTCTGAATTGTCCCATCTCTAGTTTTAATCCATCCCTTCTAGTCCTACCATCACCCGACATCCTAAAAAGTCGCTCCCCAGTTTCCCTGTAGGCCCCCTTAAGGTATACTGGTAGGCCACTAGAAGGTCTCCTCGGAACCTTCTTTTCTCCAGACTGAACAACCCCAACTCTCTCAGTCTGTCCTCACGGGAGAGGTGCTCCAGCCCTCTGGTCATCCTCGTGTTTCAACAATTGTGTTGAAACAGAAATTATTTTCACGCCTGTTTCTGTGCCCATCACCTAAACGAGAGCAGACAAGAAAGGAGAGGAGATGTGCCAGCCCTCAAACATGGGTGGTTCCTGCAGCTCCATCTCTTTCATGGACAGCAAAAAAAGGTATTTTGGGCCTGCTGCATCAAGGGAGGGATTGCTTGGACAACTTTGTAATGGCAAAGTTAGTAATGCCTTGTAAGGGCATGTCTAGGGAGTTTGTAAAATATTTTTTAGTATATATTTCTTGGAGTGGTTACAGAAGTGCCTGTCTGGGATAGCACAGGTACAGTTGATCCTCTCTTTGGGCATGGGGATGAACCAACTAGTTGATTTCCAGACTTTTCCAGCCTTAATTTTTTTGTGTGTATAATGCAGGACAGAAGAACTTGGCATTGCTTTTAGGACTGCTAATTCTAGCGGGGTTGAATAACTCAGATGTACCCAAATTTTAGGCCAAGCCGAAATATACTACCGTTAATAAATAGCAATTGAAGCTGCAGTGCCCCAAAACAGGAACAATATATTCTGAGCTGGAAAACGAGTTAGGTGTTTACGAATGACTTGCTGTCATCGGTAGGAGTTTTTTTGTGTGTCAGCTTATCTTTCTACCTACTAAAACCTGTTAGTCCTGTAAACGTTCTAGGTAGGTTTAAACAAAAAACTGTTACAAGGCAGTTGGTTTTTTTTTTTTTTTTCCTTCCTTTTCCTCTTCTCCAGTCGATTTGACAATGGCTGTCTTCCAAGTGTTTGTCCTTCTCTAGCAAACACCTACCTGAGACGTTCTGGTGGTCTGTTAAGGCATATGCTTTCTCTGCAGCCCGGGGCATTGCATTCATTGTTCTGGCAAGAACCAGGACTGCCAAAACCAATACCGAGCTGAGATTTCGGATTCATTTCCTAAACACCCTTGCCTTCTTGATGTGCATCCCCGTTTCAGTTAAGAGGATGTGTTTCACAGTGTCAGGAAGGGCAGGGTTTTTCCGGCCCCTCTGTTCATTTCTCAACCTCTTTCGGTCATAATTTCTGTTGTTAATGAAAGCTTCAGGCAAATATATTCTTTGGTTTTAATTTACAATTCTTCAGCGTAGGGGCGCCTGGAAAGAAGGGTTTTTCCGTTCGCAGTGTTGCGCGGGGGTACAACAGAAAGACGCCGTTTCAAAAACCGGCTGCCTTTCACGGAATCACGGAATCTTTAGAGTTGGAAGGGACCTCTAGAGATCGTCTAGTCCAACTCCCTCCCTTTCTCAGAGCGTCTTCTTGAACGTAAAAGACACCGAGGGGTTGCTAAAATATTGATGTGCTGCTGTAACTCTAGGGAGGAGGATGTGTCACCCGAAGAGGTCAAAGTGGGGATAAATCAATAAATAACGCAGGTTCAGAAGCCGTTGCCGTTAAGCAAAGGTTGAGCGAGACACAGGTTCTATTCTGCTAATGGGAAAAGTTTCTTATAAAAGCTGTGAAGTCTACGGTGGGAAATCTTTGATCTTTTGCTGTCAGGATTTGGTCAATAAGTGCATTATACCAATGTGTAGATTACAACTTTAACTCCATAGTGTCAAATTTGCCTATTTTGCAAATAGTTTTTTGAAAATACATGCAAGTATGTATACATACATTAGGTAAAGACAGCAAATAGATTTAAACTCCACAAAGGGAAAAAAACCCCACAAACCAAACAAGCCTTTCTTTTTAAATTGTATTTTAGCCTCTGTTTCTTTGATTAGAAGTGGAAGAGGCCATCTTCCATTGTGTACTCTGTCACCTAAACCGCTGTTAATAGCTGCAATCTTGAGTAAAGTAATAATTTGGAAGATTTGTATTTTTGTGAATGTTTTGTCACGGGTGTAACTGGAGCTTGAAATCCTAATGTCCTTTGCAGGTGGTGTGCCAAAATAGATGAATACTGTTCTCTGAACTTGGCAGATGATAATCTGTCTACCAGGGCCAGGTTTCGTTAGGAAAGTGATGGGGGTAATTAGAATGAAAGACAGACTTACAGAAATGGGAGACATTTGTTACTAAGAACCCTATAAAAATATTTCCTTCTGTAAACACAGCTGCCGTATGAAATGTTATTTTAAAATATATTGTAAGTGTCATATAAATGTCTAATTGACAGCTGAGATACTGCGGAATGTAATCTGTGTGTATAGGTCGGGAAAAGAAAGTGATAATTCAGTGACGAGATTGTTTTTGACCCAGTAGTCGCAAAGTCAGACTTTATGCGTGCCTCTCGTTTGCAGATTTAGGTAATTCCTACCTTTTCTTATAGGACTTAAATCTTCCAGGACGCTCCTCCTCCCCATAGCACTGGTTTCAGCTTCATCGGGAGCCTGTTTAGAACAGTATATTGGTTGGTTGTGGAGGGGAGTGGGCAACATAGTTCCCTGCATATTCGTGGCCAGGCCTGGCATAAAAGCCTTCGGTTGGCCATGTGTAGATGGCAGCATTTACCTACTCTACTTTCTTCTTAAATGCCTTCAAGCGGTGGGCATGATTTAGTTCTCAGTGCTGGAATAAATCATCTTTCAAAAAAAAAAAACCCAAAACCCAACCAAACAAACAAAAAAAACCCAACAAAAAACCACCAATAAGGATAAAAAGCAGGTTTGTCCTTGCTCATTTTTTTCAAGTCAGCAGAAGGACTGAAATAAATGGGGGTAGGTGAGCAGGGCAAGACGCGGCCGTGCTGCTGGCGGCCTCTTTGCCAGCAAGGCATCAATCCTGCTGTGGGGGTGGCGTTTGCTCTGCAGGGAGAAAGCGAAAAGCAACGTCTGCCTTTGAGGGTGTGGGTATTTGGGCTAAAAAGAGGGGCAGCGCTGGGTGTCGGTGGGTCGTGATGAGAAGGTTGCCTTAGGACCTTGCCTCTCGGCCATGGTGCCCACAGCGGTGGCTTGCCTTTCCCAGAAACAGCGTTGCTGGTGCTTTGGGTCTCGTCTGTGTCTCTGTTGTTTTTCCAGTGTGAAAAATCCGTACGAGTCCTCTCCAAACTGTTTGCTTGTATCTGGAGTTTGAGTTTTTTATTGACTAGCTTATTTCTTGTTAGTCAGGTTTAACTTGTATTTAACTTGTAAATATAAGTAATGTAGAAATTCTTAGAGAGCTCTCTCTCGGATTTTTCTTATTTATTTAAAAGCATTTTAAGTAATGGTGTGCAGAAGGCTTAGACCAGCCCCCTCCTCCCCCCCCCCCCAAAAAAAAAAATAAATAAAAAAAAATCTTGCCATGAAGTCCAGCTTTTGGGCAAGTTGGATACGGTTTTTGGAAAGTAAACACCATACGGCACAGAATTGCAACGTCTGGCAAACACCGCGCAACGCAACTCTTCATTTTGCAGCTCTGGGAAGACACTCGGAGGAGACTTCTCGAATTGCGTTGCTCTTTGCTTTTGGCCTAGTTTATTCCTCTACTCTCGCGTGCTTATAATCTGTTAAACGATTGTTGTTGTTATTACTCCCATCGCCTTTAGGCTAAGCAATCCGTTGCAGGCAGCTCATGAGCAGCGGCCACGTACGATGGTGTGAGAAATGGTACCTGTGTGATGGCTGTGAGAAATGCTCTGCGGTGGTTGTGCGAACACATGCTGTAGGCTCAGCCTTAGCCTAGGACGACGCTCAGGACAAATCATAGAACCAATGGTTTGGGTTGGAAGGGACCTTAAAGATCACCTAGTTCCAACGCCCCTGCTGTGGGCAGGGACACCTCCCACTAGACCAGGCTGCTCAAGTGATGAAGATACCGCAATTTGGTATTCTACCTTCTTCTGTAAACTCAGCTTAAGAACACGCAGTACCGACTGCCTCTGTCCCAAGGAGTTTGCATTATAAATAAAACCATCGGAGCAGAGTGCACTGGGGCAAACGAAAAGGGCAATACCTAAGACTGAAAAAAAGAAAAAAAAAAAAAAAAATCTTCAAATTATCATTGTTGACTCATATTCCTGGCTATTACATTAAATATAAAATGAGAGGAGAACAAAAACAATACCTGGAAACCCCACAGTATCCAAAAGTAGGAGGAATCTCATTGTACGGGGTTTTAGTATTATAAGATTTTTATAAGAGTCCATGACTTTGCAAGTTCTGTTGCCATAAGGATTGGCGGTGAAGCATAGTAGAGTAATAAAAGGGCAAGGCGTGGAGCCAAATACTTCTCTTTGTAATCGTGGTGGTGATGTGCAAGAGCAAATCAAATGCAGATGTCTCTTGTGTGAAGTCTCGACTTTTATTGGTGATAGTGCTCAAGGTGGTGTTGCCACTGAAATAGCCCCGAGTCGTCTTGTGTTATTCAGCGTTTAAAAGGGATGCAGGCGAGAATCCCGCGCGTCGTGGATGGTGCCATGCTGCGGTCTGAAGCTTTGTTTAGAGTCCCCTCTCAGTTTTCTCGCTGAGGTCTCCACCAGGTTGGTCTTACCCACTGCCGGTAGTAACTGTTCAGGTAAACCGTTCCCTGGGCTGTTATGGTGTCGAAGGAGAGAGGGTAGGGAGGAACCTGTGTGTTTTCCAGCAGAGAGGCAGGACCTGGTGTGCCTTCGTCGTTCCTGGCAGTGGCTTCTCCTGCTCTTTCCTAGGTTCTTCTCTCTTCCAGCGCTGCTGACCTAAGTTGCTTTTATTACTATTTAATTAGTCTGGTTTTTAGACATGCAGAACAATCTATTCTCTTTCTCTTCATGGTTTAAGGCTATTTCCGTATCATTTCTCCCAGTCTTTTTCTGGGCGGAATCTCTGCTCTTTCAATACCATTCCGTTGGTGGGTCACGTTTAATGACTATGGTCATTGTTCCTCTTTTTTGAGCTCTTCCCTTTGGATCCTCACTATTGCTGGGTTTCTGTACTGCAGTTTGATCCGAGTGCTGCAGCCAAGGGTGAGCCTGTGAGTAGCAGAACAGAAGGATGCTTTCTCATGCCGTACGCATGGCACTCCTGGTTTTATGCCCTAGCACGTTGTTTGCCTTTCCTACCGCTGGGGCACGTTGTTGGCTTGTGTTCAGATGGGAAGACCCCCTCAAATAGAAAGATGAAACATCTGTGGTTTTCCCCCTGTACGTACGGTCTGTTGCTCCATCGCTGCAGGGAACTAGGTCTTGTTTTGCACAGTTGGCTTTCTGCTGGGTTTTTTGTTTTTTTTTGGTTTTTTTTTTAATCTCCCTGTTGTCTTTTAGAGGCCTACGGACCCTTTCTTTGGTCGTCTAGCTGCCATCTCTCTCCTTTTGTGTTCCTCTAGCAAAAAGTCTATGTAAAATCTCATGCCAGTGGCTCAGGCATGAGCAGGTGATCTTTTCTCTTTCCCTCCCTCGCTCCTCCTTCAGGAGTGATCCATCATGACACCGAAACAATGCCAGGACGTTAACTGCTCTCCTGAAGGGACACAGCAAGCAGCTCATACCTCCCATGTCAGAGGTTTTGGAAGGTCATCAGAACACGCGTAGCTGTCACGCTGCGTTATCCACAGTGTTGCCTGCTCGCTCGGGAAGGATACTGAAGAATGCAAAGAAGAGCGATAAAAATTATGAGAAGATTGCAGGTAGAGAATAAAGCCAGTGAAGAAAGCCTAAGGGAGATAGTTAATTTTTTCAATGGTTAGAAGGCAGACCCCTTTGTGGTATTTAATCACGCTATTTCTATAGAGACATACGTATGAACAACAGTGGAATAAAAATGTCGAGGTCAGGACGGGACAGTGACCTGAGTCAACAGAAGGAAATAGGTAGATTTTTGGAAAACTGTACCTTCCGTGAGACTACCCCTGCCCGTAGTAGCTGGAAGAGGAGGGGATGAAATGTGGGTGAAACTGGGAGTCATAACTTGGGTGATCCTTTCTTCTCCTTTCCCTAAGGAAGCAGCACTCTGCAGATCTCGCGTTCCACCTCGTGTGGAACTAGGTGAATACTCTGCCAAGGCAAACAGTATTAGACTCTTCCCAAATAGGTCAGATTTCATTAATACTGTTACACTGATACACCCATAGTCAGGTTAACCCAACCCGTTTGTAACCGTGCTGCTGAATTTTCGGCGAGCTACAAACAATGGAAGAGAACTCGCAGTGTTTTTCCAAAAATACACGTTAGCAAGAAGAAGTTGCGCCACAAAGCTGCGTGCCCGCCCCTGCTTCAGTAGGACGGGAACACGGATAATACAAATCGCACGTCTAACAGAATATTTGGACCTCCTCTGCTTGGTTCATGGGGACTTGGCAGAGCCGAGGCTGAAACTGAGATAAAAGCTCTCGTTTGCCAGCCCTGAAACAATCTCAGTCGTGGGCACCCAGAGCGGGGGCAGCCGTTCCCGCAGGATACCGCTCTGCCTGGAGCTGCCAACAGGGAATAAACAGCTTAAATACTAACTACATCGTACCTTCTGGTTGAAATCATCTTCCCAAGACTTTATGTAGGCTTTGAGGATGTTTGGTAGCTTTCAGCTGTGCGGTATGTCCCGTCCCAGACTCCCACTGCCATCGCTGGGTTATCCGTCCCTCCTGCTGAGAGCCCCCTGCAGCTGCTCCAGGTTTGCTCTGAACTAAGTGGGAATCCGATACCTTCAGAAACCTGCTTCCTAAAATATCAGGCAGGGGTTAATGCTGACAGCTTGCTCTGGTTTAAAATGTGGCAATTGGCTTTTCCTGAGCATAAGCTTTTTGGTTTGAGGAGGCTTTTTACTGAAGTGCGTTTAACAGAACACTTTTATTAAATTCTTTGCTTGTAGAGCAGCATTGCTAGCCAATGAATACTTACAATGAAGCTCTCCGGTGGAGGTTTTTATTTTGCTAACACATGCCTGGAAGGTGGCTCTTCCAGTTTCACACACACCTTTTTGTATTTGAAAGCACAAAGCCCAGTCCAACCGCACGCTTTTCTTTTTTTTTT
>VXBH01006822.1:1289775-1308377 GCA_013400035.1 Rynchops niger | reverse complement strand
TTTTTTCTTTGTTTCTTTGTTTTTAAGCTGTACCCTGTGAGTGCAGGTGTATTTTCCAATAGTCTCTGCTGGGAGGATGGCTCCCTCTAAAGCACTGCCCCAAATCCGTTGGACTTTAAGGCCGTATCTGGTCGCAAATGCAGTCACAACATGCTTTTTATCCCCTCTTGTGCATCGGCTCTGCAGAAGTTATCTAGGTTACTGGAGCATCGGGCGCTTGGCAAGCCTTCCCCGGCCCTGTGCCCAATGGGACCCACAAGTTTTGTTGCTGGGAGGGGGGGTTAAGTCGCACAAATAAGAAGATTTCTATGCCTACAGGAAAAAACACGGCCGTTGGAATTCTTAGTCACCTTTTCTTAGTCACGCTTTAGAGAAACGAGATGGTATCGTAGCCATTGTACGGAGTTGCACAATTGGAAGGGGCATGTGGTTAAAAGTGAAATAAATCTCTTTAGTTGGCCTTATTTTGTTAACGCGGTTGCTGTTTTCTGTTTTGTCAGATGACTAACATAATGGGCCGCTTTCTGGCATCGTTGCTGAAGTCAATAGGATTTACACCAGCAGGAATTTTGATGTAATTTAATTATGATTTCAATACCAGGAAATAAGCTCAAGTTTGGGAGAAAAAAAAAAATTGAAGTGCTGCTCTGTTTCTGTGTCGTCAGATGATATTATTTGTCAGACCGGTTATTGAATTTGTGGTGTTAGAGCTACTCTTAATAAGGTGCACACACAAATGTACCAAAAATTCAGAGGAGCTGAATTGTCTTAGTACGTAAATTAGCAAATTTGATAAGCTGCTATGGTGTATAGTAAGTGTGGTACAGAAAGCTTAATTAGGAAGTACCGGTGAGGTTGGTGACTGTACGGTACAAAAATTAGTGCAGAATTTTATATGCTTTCTGTGATGATTTTATTAGTTTAGCAACGTATTTGTAATGTTGTAGCTGTATGTTAAGTTGAAGAGCTACAAATACTGGAAGTCATGGTTTGCAGCACGCTTTCTAAATCCGCAAAGTACAAAGTTAAAACACTATACGTGAAACCCAAGAACAAAAAGTTTAAAGTTCATCAAGCTCTTACTGAAATACAGTGGATAAATATGGTTTTGAAGCTACTTGCCTACTCTTAATGATCTTTTATGCAAAGTAAGTTATGATAATATGCTTCATAAGCTGCTTTCTAATGCTGTTCTGACATCTGTGGTCTTTTACCAGGGGCTGCTAGAAATCTAAGAAAAGACTTTTGCCTAACATTAATAGGAAAAGGTTGTCTTCATACGTGTCAAACTACTTTGGGTAATTATCTGTCAGTAGAAAATTGATTTAGGATTCCTATTTGCATTTCTATTGCTCATTAAGTACGCATTCATCAGCCTGAAAAATAAGAAGAGAGGAGTTGTGGCAGCAGGTATGGATTTACCACAGGTGCCAACAGGACTTTTCACATGTATAGACTTCAGGACTTCACGTATAGAATCATGGAATGGTTAGAGTTGGAAAGGACCTTAAAGCCCATCCAGTGGCACCCCCTGCCCCGGGCAGGGACACCTCCCACCAGACCAGGCTGCTCAAAGCCCCATCCAGCCTGGCCTTGAACCCCTCCAGGGATGGGGCAGCCACAGCTTCTCTGGGCAACCTGTTCTAAGCTCCGTAGCTCGTATCTCCTGGGTGTGGGGATGTCCAGGCTGCTCACGCCCCTGAAAGTCCACCCAAAGGGTTGTTGGAGCAGTTGGGCTCCTCTGGCGAGTTCGATGGTTACCTCTGCTTGGTTGCACCCCGGCGTGCTGTGCCGTGGGCTTGTGAAGTCCCATGGGGAAGCTTATTCTGCTTTGTAAGGTTTTTCTTCGTAAGATTTGTTTGTTTGTTTGTTTGCTTGTTTTTCTCTAAGGGCTAAGATGGGAAAAGTCTTAAAACCGGCGTAGGGTGTGATTATCGCAGGCCTCCATTGTGGCTTTGCTGCTGTTCTGCATGAAAGGTATTGCTGTCTGAAGTCTGCAGATCGTGGGGGAAAGGCAAGGGGTTTGCTTTGCCTGGTTCCCTCCAGCTCTGGCTCAGACCTGTTTTGCAGCCAGGTCTCGGTGGGCAGGATGGAGCCGGGAGGGGAGAAGCAGCCCCGTGGATCTGCCGCTGGCAGGAGGAGGCGGTTGGGAGCCTGCTTTCCCATCCAAGTGTCACGTGGGTGTCAAGCCCAGAGAAATTAAGGATTCCCTGTGCTTTTGTGGCCCCTTACACCAGGATGAGAGAGGAGGATCAGGACAAGGAGCAACAGGCACAAACTTGAGCATGGGAAGTTCCATCTCAACGTGTGGAGGAACTTCTTTACTTTGCGGGTGGCAGAGCACTGGAACGGGCTGCCCAGAGAGGTGGTGGAGTCTCCATCTCTGGAGACGTTCAAAACCCACCCGGACACGTTCCAGTGCAACCTGCTCTGGGTGACCCTGCTCTGGCAGGGGGTTGGACCGGATGATCCCCAGAGGTCCCTTCCAACCACTACTGTTCTGCGGTTCTCTGATCTGAAACACAGTGTTTTTTTCCACATACTGACCGGAGTACTCGCAGAGGTGTGGTGGCATCACTTCGGTACCTACAGAAAAGCTTTTTGGAAACCTCCTGCCTGCTGTGATCTGAAATTATTGCACGAAATCAGCAAGACTAATACCGCTATTATTTGCAAAGAGGGGCAGGAGGAATAGCATTAGCTAAAAGTAACTGGTCAAAATTAATACTGAAAAAAATCTTAATCCTGCCTCTCACCCCTCTATAACAATGTTCTAATAAACAATTTTAGACAGGGAGAAAGTTAATTTCACTAAGTATTCAACTACTAAACATAAATACAGACAGTCGTTTATTCTGAACTCGTACAGACTATTGTAATCATTAGTAATCTTAATGCTTGGCAAAGCACATATTCCCCCTTATTCCCATACTCCCCCTTAAGTCCTCAGCTTTAATTCCCAGGGAATTCAAACTCTCGCCGGCTGAAGGAGACGCCGCGTTATGTCAGCGCTCTAAGTGTAAAGCAGATGAATGTTGGTACGCGTCGTGGTAGCTGGTTCTTCTCAGTTTCATTCACTTTGTCATTTTCAATATATGAAAGGGGTTAGAAAGCGCACTGCACCGCCCGCTTGTGCCGTCGCAGCTGGGTTGTCCCCCCCGAACGTTAGCAAGTTGCACCTGGTTTCCAGTAGCGGAGGAGACTGGCAGAGCAGTAACTTCGCATCGAAGCTTTCCGTTTGTGCTCAAACGTGTCTGTCGGCGTGCCGTGCTTTCAACGGTGAATGCCAGAGGAGAGAACCAAGCGATTTCAATAGGGTGTAAGTGAAGACGTCCAACTATGGCATATTTTTCTGGTTCTGAAAACTTCTAGATCATCAGTATATGCAGCTGCACAGAAAAGATAAAACAACATCAGAGTCGAGCCTTCATTTTTGGCCAGTGTGCTGTGAAATGCGCTGCTGCCTACACGAGAGTTTTATGTGAGGGTGCTTGCGGGGGGCTTCAGGAGATTAAAGATGGATGCAGGGGGAGTAGGTTGCTGCAAGCCAAATGCTGGAAAAAATTAATTGTTAATGTCCCGTCTGTCTCCTGGCTGCTTCATGCCTCCTGAGCGTCACGTCAGCCTCTCCCAGCAGAGGGAAAGGAGAAGAGGGAAGGGGACCCTTCCAGTTGGGGTCAGCTCAGGTGAACTTGCGAGTTGTGTGTTCTAACGGATATGTTGAATTTGCTCAGAGGTTCAAAGTAGAACCTAGCAAAGTCATATTCCTAATTTCTTCGGGCCACGTCGTGGAGACCTTGGGACTGATGGAGAAAAGGTCCCTCAACAGAGCTGGGCTTTGTAGGAAACAAGGCCGTGTGACTTAAATGTAGCTTTCCAAATTAGCACATTCTTTCCTTACTATGAGGACTTTTTTCCATGGATTCATTGTTTTGAAATGAATACCCATGACTGTTTTCTAGCAAATAGAAAGTTTTGGCTGAATACAGTTATCCAGCTTCTCAGCCCTGTCTTGCGTCTCTCCCGAACGTGAGCACCAAGTCATG
Source organism: Rynchops niger (assembly GCA_013400035.1). Taxonomy (NCBI): domain Eukaryota; kingdom Metazoa; phylum Chordata; class Aves; order Charadriiformes; family Laridae; genus Rynchops; species Rynchops niger. The sequence goes on along the minus strand of VXBH01006822.1, from coordinate 1,304,331 downwards.
CGCTTGCTTGGCTGGCAGCAGCCCGGACCCTGGTTTGGATCTTCATTGCTTTTATATCCACGTTTCTGTGGGCTGTTATTAACAAGTTTGGAGTTTTACTGTGGCCTCAAGGGTTAGCAAAGGTGATTAAAAGGGTGGTGGGTTCCATTGCTCAATGAAGTCCTTTCTGTTACGTTCAAGGGGTAGTGGATTGTAAAACATAGATACCACAGCTAGAAGAAAGGAATAGATTTTCTCTAGCGTTTATTAACGTGAGGCAGACTGTAGGTTCTGGCAGTCTAGACGGGAGAACTGTAACGTTTCTTCTGGCCTTTCTCATTAACGTTGACAGATTTGAGGGGTTTGCATTTCTGCACAAAGAGGTTTCAATTAACCCATTTAAGTTTCCTGTATCATCGGCTCTTTTTAATTCATTCAGCAGTGTTTACCAAGCACATTAGTCTGTCCAACGTGTGCAAAAAAAGGCATTAACCTTGCTGGAGTCTCTCAGGATTAGTTTTGGGGTAACTGAAAACAGAAATGTCAATCCCGTCATCCATTAGCATTGCTACAAATATTTTTCCCTTCGTTTCATTTTACTGTTGTTGTTGTTTTAACCTGAATTACTGTAATCGTAACCTCTAACTTTCTCCCTGAAGCGTAGTGCAAATACTTACAGCGTTTTGCATCCCGTCTCCTGTTGGGGAATTGCCATGGCCCGGTTGGAGACGATACATGAATTACCGGGCATCAAGAAGTAAGAAAGCTGTTGTGTGTTGTTTGGTGATGCCTAGGTAAGAAATATGCTTGAAAAAAATGCACAGATAATAGGTACCAGGAAGATGCTGTGAATATAGCAGCAATCTGTAATTCATCATCTTAAGAAATATCTCCTTCTGAGACAAAGTATAAAATGTCAGCGAACGGCCCACAGCAGGGCGTGCGTCATTGATTCATAAAGCGTAAAGGAAAGGTAAAGATGCCTTTAAAAAAGCATTGCTGTATTGAAAACTCTGCGGTTTCCTTTGTCGTTAGTGTGCATGCAGCTTTTGGATAGTGTCACATTCTGACTGTGAAAATGAGGAATGATGAGGGCTTAGGCCAGGAGCCAGATCTGCCGTAGACTGCACTGTACCAATCATATCACCTTATTTCTCTGTCCCTTGGTGGTTTTTTTTCCGCTGGAAGAAAAATACAGTAACCATTTTACTACTACGGAGATGCCTTTAATCACGTTCGAGAAGTCTGCTGGAAGGTCGTGGCGGGCAGCTATTGGTAAATGCAAAACCTGATGCTAATTTCTCGCAAATGCTCATAGTGCTTTTCGAACAGTATGTTTCTAGATAGGTATGTATATTTTCAGATATAGAATACTTTTAAAGCGGAGCATCTGAGTCTCTTCTTCCTACGCAACTACTTGTAGTAAGAGAAACGAATCCCTGTAAAGCGCACGAGGTTGTCTTTGAGGCAGAACGCTTTCCCAGTTGCCCTATCGCCAGCTGTTCCCTGCGAAATTACACTGGTAATTATCTTGTTGTCACCATTAACACTACGAGCTAGCGGAGCCTTCTGAGTCGTTGCCCTTGTTTTAGTTATTCAGAACTCTTTGGCTGCCTTGCTTCCCTCCTTTCCGCTGCTTGACGGCTTTCTCGGAAAGCTTTCCGGATTATTACATTTGTACCTGGAAAATAATTTTTTACGTAAAAGTTTGGCTCTGTCATTCTTCTACGTTATGCTGACGAAAAAAAATAGGCTGTGTTGTACTCACATGATGTGATTATACTCACTTGATGTGAAAGGATCAAACCAGGCTAAGATGTAGAATTTGGAGGGGGGAGAAAGGGGAAACAATACAAAAAGGGGCGAAAAATGCAGCATTATTTTCTAGACCCCCTCTGTGATGCCCATGTTTGTTCCTGTAATTTTCTTACTAAGACTCAACTTGATATATGACTTTCTTTTGTGTAATATATTAGGTTTTGCCTACTGTCTTTTTCTGTTAATATAATATAACCATTTCACTGTAAACCCTTCCATTTTTGTCCGCAAAATACTTTTTTTTTTTCTCGGTTGTTTGTAAAACTATTGAAATGCTTCAATTGTGAACACACAATGAAAGATCATCCTCTAATCTGATCCACATGGCTAGTGGGCCAGTTTGTACATCCAGTACATAGAACTTCTTGATTGATTTAAAACCAGCAAGACTGATGCTGTTGCAGTTTAACCTACAAGATCACTTAAAAAAAGCCGTATATTACTGTAAAATTGCATGCCACAGCATAAACACCCTATTGAAGACATGATGTATATTATCGCCTATGAGGAATGGAGGAGCAAAACAAGGATAAACTCAAAGAAATTGAGCTTATGTTCAGTCTTCCAAAGAAAGAACTATATTTTTTAGTCATGTACTTAAGGGGGCTTAAGCTCTGTGAAGAATTTCTGCATCTTTTATGGTTACATTTGAACATTCATTCTGATTTTTTTTTTTTTTTTATTTTTTTTTTCTTTCCCTGAGTATGTTCCTCAGCAGGGAACGGGTGATTCTCAGCACTGCTGAAATTCTTCCCATACGTTTTTAAAAATCCGGAGCCTTGTAGTGATGACCAGTGGTGGTGAACTTTCAAAGGATCAAAGATTTGTCATGGTCAAGATTAAAACTGAAAAACCCAAGTGCTGTAATTCAAGGGATAACTGAGCCACTTCAGTCAGGACATCAGACAGGGACTGGAGCAAGAAAAAGTCTCTTTGGTTCCACTTGTGCTGGAAATACCATGAGAACTGTTCTCTTGTGGTATTTCTGCTTCCTACCACACTGAAATTAAGATATGCAGAAATGCCAGTATAGTTTTTCTTCTTCTTTTTCTCCCTTTTCAAGTTTACTAAGATTATCAAAACTCAAAATTAGTTTTGACTTGATTGAAGGGAGGCTTTGGTTTGGTGATTCTTTGTCTGGCGTGGTCCAGCTGGCCTTCCTAACAGCTGTGTTTGTCCTATAATTGTCAACTGCTGGTGGTATTTCTGACTCAGTAATCAGGGCTTGCTTAGGACTATCCACAACAAAACCCATGTTCTTCTAATGTCCTTTGGGTGCAGGTGGCTGTGGAGCGTCCCCAGGTCAGTCATGGAGTGTCCCATAGGAGGAGGATGCTGTGTACCATCAGGCATTAACCTCTGTCCTCTCCTCCCAGGCAGCCTAGAAGTGTATTACACTAAAGCTAGGGAAAAAAAAAAAAAAAAAGGGGAAAAAAAAAGAAAACCATATCAGTCAACGCTTTGAGGAAGGAATTAACCACAGAAACTGTTACTCACTCTGCTCGTGTGTTGTATATGCCTATGTCTATATTCTCTCTTCGCTCTTCCCTTAAGGTGTCATCTTTGAAGGTGTTGAAGTCAATGAGGGGTTGGCTGCGGTGCAAAGTCATGGGTATTTGGGGAGAGAGCTGTAATATAGCACTTGGATATCGGTATAGGATTTGGACTATTAAAAGTTCTCGTTATTGACTGTAGTGGCCGGGGAGCGCAGCTTCATTGCCTGATGTAGGTTCTGCTTATAAGGAAAGATGTAGCAGATCTTTAGGAGCCAATAAAAGTCAAATCTCTGAATTTATGCTCAAATAAAACACTTCATATTCTTTATTAAGGAAGATGACTGTAAGAATCCCACGTAAGTACACTTTTCCAGCTATTTCTGTGAATGCCTGTTTTCTCTCGCTTTACTTTTCTTTGGTGTGCAAGGTCATATATAGATTTACAGAAGTGATGGAATGATATGGTTGAAAGGTGCCTTTTAATTCATCTTTAATGCTTGATTTTCTAAATTCTTGTATGTCAAATCCAAAGTCCAACGACTGAGGAAGAAAATGAAAAAGGTAAGTGTGGGAAACTAAAATTGTTGTTTGCTGACATGAAAAATTGTATAAACTGAGTTGACAGTACTCATGAAGCTGGTGTTCCCTTCAGGAGGAGGAGAGGGGCTTTTCCAGACAGTTCTCAGCTGCCTGGCCCTGCGGTGGAGCAATGCTTCTCCTGCCTTTGGTGACTTGGGGGACGTAGCTTAGTCACGCTGCGCCGGTGGACGCTGGTTGAATCCACGTGTTCCCATTTCAGAAGAGCCAGACAGCTCTGGTTTACTTGTTGTCATGGCCGTTGTAAAGCTCCCCAGATGGACACGGCGGGGGGCTGTTGTCTGTGTCCCACAAATGAAAAAAACCCACTTGTTTCTAGGTGTTCCCTAATCTGATTTGGCTGAAACCTCGTCTTGGCAAAACCTTGGCAAACTTCCTTGAGACCGAGGATCTAAGTTAAACCTGATTTAGCCTTCCCGGGACTAGTGTTTGCCCCCAAGATGTTCCATACGATATTTTTTTCAAGTCCCATATGACCTATGTTTGTTTGAGCAGACCTGCAGTGTCTTTGGCAGCCGCGCAGAAGAGAGGAAAGGCAGGGCAGTGTGAACGTGCCGCGTATACCCAGGGGATGTGGATTTGCTGTCATGAAGCAAACTCATCTTAACAAACCCCTTCGAGATCCTCTGAGCACCCAGAACTTGCCCTGCTGGCAGAGGAAGCCCCACCAACGTAGCCTGGATGGTCATCTGGGTCTGCTGAGGGCAGTCGCAGTGAGAAGGTCCATCTGTGGCCACATAAAAAGGCCTTTCTGGCCACAAATGGCCTGTGGCCACCGGGAGGGAACCTCCTCCCTGACCCTGCAGGAGCAGATGCAATGATGCTGCAGCAGACTGCGGTCTGCAAACGAGGAATAAGGTGAGGGGGGCATTTCCCTGAAATTTGTAGGAGGATGCGAAAATATTTGGAGTTTTTAGCCCCGCAGCCAGCAGCCTGTCAGTGCTGTGAGGGAGAAGCTTTTAGGCATTTCTAGAAAACGGCCCTGTTCTTCTAAATGTGAAAGTAGAAAGTAACACTTTAGCCTTGTGTGTTTATTTGCTAAAATCTATTTAGACTCATGACAGCATTTCATCTCAGAATGGTGCCACTGTAAAACCCGCGTAACACTGCAAACCCTCAGTCAGCATTCAGTCCTATATCTTTAATTCCCTTTCACTCCCAGAAAAAAAAATTAATGGTTTCTTAAATGACTATGGCAATGCTTTTTCTATTACTGCTCTGGGTAAAGAGCTTTGCTGCTGCTGTTTGGGCAGCCTTCAGTGATGGAGTGGATTTATCCTATTGTCCTGATGATTGAAAGTGTCTTAAATGTCACGCCTGTAAGTTTAGTTAGGTGATTTATTTAATTTACAGGTGTGACATTCCTGTCCTTGAACTGCTAACGCTGACTTTTTCTGCCTTTATCCTTTTTTTTTTTTTTTTTTTTTTATATCTGGCGTGGAGAGAAATGTTCTTACCAGTTCAATCCATTTCTTATTACATGGCAGTAGACCTCATTTAATTAAATGCAAAGTTATGAACTAAATGGTTCCCAAATGTATAATGTTTTAAGTATTAAAAAAAAAACAAAACCAAAAACCAAAACCCAAAAAAAACACCACCAAAAAAACCCTAACCTAGAAAAAAAAGAAAAACCTCACTAGCAAGCGCTTGCCAAGTGTTTGTATTGGTTTGGCAGGTGTTTGGAACAGATTTTGTAACTGGAGGTACTGCTAGATACAGAAGAATTAATGTCTTTATGAGAAAATCACCCCTTTTATCTGGGGAAATGACATAGGAGCACATGTGTGCGCGTATCTCAACATCCATGGGCAGGCAGTGAAAGGACGGCTGGAGGAGCTTTTATGCAAAACCCAAAAGCCAAGCAGTGCTGCTGACTCGGTGCTCGAGGGATGGATGGAGCCGCTCTGCTCTCCCTGCCCTCCTCGCCACGCGCCATTCTCTGATGGCAGCACAAGAAGCAATTGCACATCTTAACATGTGCTGTAGTAAACTGGTCTTTCTGGTGCACGTAGCAGTTGCTGAGATGCATACCCCCACGGTGGTCCCCAGGTCACCACGTTTTCATGTTGAGATTACGAGTTGGGCCATGTAGGCACTCAAGGTCTCCTGGACTAACTGAATGCGATACTGCCCGGGCTAGAACTTTTGCTGCAAACCTCTCCAAGATGTTGTTCCTGTCCAGACTGAAAAACTGACGTTCTCCAGTTGTGGGAGGAATTGCAGTAGGTGTCACCTTCTCCGGGGATGGCGCTCTCCCACCTCAGCCACCTGAGCTTGATGGGAGAGCGGACATGTCTCCTCTCCCTGGGCTTCCTCTGAGCAGGTAGGCTGGCGTGGCAACCTGGCCTTTGTTATGTGCCTATATATACACACATGCACATGGGTGCCGTATGCATTTAGAGCAGCTTATGGTCCTCAGTGCCATCCCAGCAATGTGTTGGTCCCACTGGGTGGCCATTTCTGGGCAGACCTGGGAGAGGTCCCAGTATGTTAGTTGGTTCTATTGAAATGGATTTCAAAATAACTTATTTGAACAATCCATCTCTTTTTTTTTTTAAACTGGATGAATATTGACTGAGCTACACGTGTTACTCATTTGCCAGCACTGACAAAATAACCTGTATTTCATTATGGTTTTGATGGTGAAGGGGGAAAAAACATCACTGCTTGTGGCATTTCTTACAATTTTTATTCCTTGTGCCACTTCGATGACTATCTCTCATTTATTGTGAAGTTGGATTATTTCAGGTTTCCATGTATATGATTATGTATGTTTTGAAGTGTGTTTTAAAATGAGCGTGCTGTTGCTTTCTTAAATTAGCCAAGGTTTGAGTAGTGCATTCCTTAACCCAGTCTTAATTCCCTCCGTTGCATGTGAGACCGTGCCTCTTTTTAGAGAGCAGTAAATGATGTAGCACTTGAACAATTACTTAAAAATACTGATTTCGGGAAAAGGGGGAATGGCAACATGGCTTGCTTTGCCTTTAGACAAAGATTTCTTTTTTGTCTTTTCAAACACTTGTAGCGCTTGTGTCCCCTTCTGTGACGTCTGGTACGCATGCCAGGAGTGAGTGCTGCAAATAACAGTTTCTGGAGTTATTTTCTGTATGCTGCTCTGGTGTTTATTCAGAGGGACGCGATCCATCAGCCACACGCGTTTTCTCATGGGCTCGTAACGCCGTCTCCCACGTCGCTGCTTTTAATGAATATTCTACCCAGATACTGATGAACCCCTAGCGTGAATGGATAAATCGTACTGCATGCCTGCTATAAGGGGTATTTGCAGCGCTCGCACAAGGAGCGAGGCGTTTCTTTTCAGTGGCGGTATCATCTGGACTTTGCCGAAAAGTTCAATGTCACTACAGTAGGTAACACGTTTCCAGACAATGCCTTATTGTCTCCACAGGCGAGCACAAGCTGGACGCGGAGACCTTGCATACCTACTTAGAATCAAGATTAAATTACCAACCTTTTTGGCATTTTTATGTAAAATGTTCTTTATTATGGTCTTCTCATAGCTACAGCATGAGTCACTTGCAAGCCATAATAGATTTTGGCTATGCCGCATGATGAAGTGTTCTGGATGCAGTGAAACATTTAATCAAGACTCCAGGCAGTACAACTCCCACTGGTCACCTTAACCAAAAACAAAAAAAAAAAAAAAAAGAAAAACAAAACAAAAAAGGGAGAGAAAGAAGAAACAAACCATGGCACCTTTTCTTTGCAGCACTAAGATGAGTATTTGGTAGAGCCAACACAAGAAAGTGACATCTTCTTAGTTTCAAGTGAAGATGAAAGCAGATTTACATCTCATTTTAGTCTAGGCATAAGGAAGGAATTTTTTACCATGAGGGTGGTGAAAACACTGTCCTGGGTTGCCCAGAGAGGTGGGAGATGCCCCATCCCTGGAAATTTTCAAGGTCACGTTGGATGGGCTCTGAGCAACCTGGTCTAGTTGAAGATGTCCCTGCTTATTGCAGGGGATTGGACTAGATGGCCTTTAAATGTCCCTTCCAACCTAAACTATTCTCTGTTCCTATGACTTTTCTGATAGCGTGAGTTAAATCGTTGAGTTTTTGAAAGCACTCTGATCTCCCAGCATTTTTTAGAAAATATTGATGCTTTATAAAAGTCAGTTGGTTGTAAAACATCAAATCGCTGTACTCGACTGTACTTCACAATAAGATTTCAACTCCTGGAAAGTTATGTGGTGGTAAAATACTGGAATTAGAGCCCACAGATTAAAGTTACTCCGGAAATTACAGCATTATGCATAAGTCGTCTTAATCACGTTTCTGTGCACGTTTATTTAATGGGGAAAATGAAAATGTTGACAAAATGCATTGAGCCCTAAGCTTCCAAACAATTTCAAGGCTGGTAATGAGTAGTAATTCCTGTGAGGGGAAAAGCAAATATTGCTATAATCCCTCTTCTGGATGGGCTCAAACTGCTGTCGGTTGCTGGGTCCGTGTTTGATCTCTGTGCTCTGCACTGGGGTGATTGGAACGGGCAGTCGCATCGCCCAGGGCAGCTTTGACATAGAATTATAGAATGTGTTGGGCTGGAAGGGACCTTTAAAGGCCACCTAGTCCAACCCTGCAGTCAGCAGGGACATCTTCAACTAGATCAGGTTGCTCGGAGCCTCACCAAGCCTGGCCTTGAACGTCTCCAGGGATGGGGCCTCCACCACCTCTTTGGGCAACCTGGGCCAGTGTCTCACCACCCTCATTGTAAAGAATTTCATCCTAATGACTAATCTAAACCTACCCTGCTCTAGTTTAAAACCGTTGCCCCTCGTCCTATTGCTACATGTAAACAGCCCCTCCCCAGCTTTCCTGTAGCCCCTTTCAGGTACTGGAAGGGGCTCTAAGGTCTGCCCGGAGCCTTCTCTTCTCCAGGCTGAACAACCCCAACTCTTTCAGCCCGTCTTCGCAGGAGAGGTGCTTATCCTTTCTTTCATTAAGGTACTTTTGAGCTCAGACATCAAAATTAAATCTTGTGCTCTCATCTCCTTCTGTGGAGAGATCCTAAATGTCCAAGGCCTAAGCGTATGGCCAATGCATCCATTTATTCCCTAAGCGTATGGCCAATGCATCCATTTATTGCCTAAGCGCTTGGCGTTGGCACCTAAAATTAGAGACTTTGCCTGAAATGTGGGATGAGGAGTTCAGATATATTCACTACACTGATGTTTTTTCAAAGGTGTTACCCCAAAACTCCAGGGTCAAGTGACTGCTGCTGCCCCTGGACGTTCAAACTTCTGTTTTTTTCCAAACGGTGCCTTTTTAGAGGCTGTTTTTGGTTGGTTGGGTTTTTTTTGGTGTTTTTTTGTTTTTTTTTCCTCCCCAGCTGCAATCTTCCCGCTGTTAATAGTGGGCTTCTTAGCAACTTGGTGTTTCTGTTTCACAGGTTTGCTGGCCTGCAGCACAATAGACTAATGCAGTTTTTATTGTACTAGCGTGCACTGGGATTGTTTGCCTCCTGGAAAATGGGATATTCAGGTGCCTCGTTCAGCCTCTGTCTCAGCAAAAGCTATTGCCTTGTCCCAAGACATCTTCTTTGTAAATGGGCTTTCCATCTCGTTGTGGAAACTGTAAATATGCATGGTCTGTAGTTCAGGTTTTCTGCCTTCCTCAGTTCTGCTATTATTGGTTGCTCAAGTAATTTTAAAACAGAAGAGTTCATTTTTCACCCCCACGCTTGCTGTTTGCCAGTGTTTTAGTTAGAGAAAGGTGGGAAACTGGTTCATGATAGCCTATGATTTTTTGTTGTTATTAGAAACATTATGTTAGAGATTTTCTAGGAATCTCAGGATTTTTCTTTTTTTTTCTTTCTGGGAGTGCATTTTTTGCTTGCTTATGCTCTCGACACTTAATCTTTTTGTTCTGTGCCTCACAGTTCGGAGGAAGCATGCACGCGCTGGTCCTGCCAACACTTATTATAACGATAACTTCACTGATGCGAGTAGCCAGTATGATTACTCACATCAATAAAAAAAGGGATCTACTCATACACGTGTGTTTTGTCAGGGTTAGCAAAGATTTGTTTGCTGGATGAACAAAAAGGCCAAAGTGATGGTGGCTGGTGAAAAATGAATAGTGTTGGCCTGGTTCTTGAGTTAGTGACAGGGATGTGATAAATTGATAGTTGAATTTTTCTCTTTTATCATCATGAATGGAATTATTTAGAATATTTATCAAGGGATGGGGAATAGAATCCTTTGACTTTTATTCTGTTAAAATTGATAAAACGCTGCCACAGTCTCCAGCAAGGAAGAATAAGCTCCTTAATTTTTTTATGATGAAATACAATATAATGGCTTAAGCATAAACAAAAGTCTTCAGGGTGATGCGTGCCAATGGTGCCTGTGGATTAGGTGGTATCTTTTGAGAGAAGCAGTGAATGTCACGGCAGCAAGCAAAGGGCAGAAGAATGACTCAACAACCTATAAATTGAAAGAAAAGCTGTTGTCTTCCCACTCTGTTTGATCTTTAATCAAACAGCTGTAGCGTTTGGAGAAGCACCGAACGCGTGAGACATCTGGGGGTTCCTTTCTTCTTAGATCGTGTTCTATCTATAGATCTCTGACGGAGCCTGTCTCATGGATGGGGTGGCTGCAAGCGAGAATTCCTGCACGCCGTTTGGGACTCCCAGAGAAACTTGCTGCCGCCACCTGAGCTTATTTGAGTTTCCTGCGGCATCTTTTTTTCCCCCCCTCGTTTTCGTTCGATAGATGGAAGAACTTTGGAAAAGTAGTCTGTCTATAAACCCTCCTCACCTTGAAATAAAAGAAAAATAAATGTTAATAAATGTAATAAACCAGAGAGATCGGTTCTGTCCAAATGAGACCGTTGGTTTATAGAAGGTGTTACGATTGGATAGAATTTGGCACATTGCCTTCCAGTGCAATGTTTTACTTTACATACCTTTGCAGCTCATAAACCCAGTAAGTTTGGTCACTAAAATAATTTCTTGTTCCCGAATAAAACTCTCATGTTAAGCTTTTTATGTTGAGCATGGAATTTGTCTAGCCTGTTCAGTAATAGTCGTCTGGGGTAGTAGTATTTTTGAAGTGGATTGGTTCTTTTGCTCTAAGAAACCAAACTTCGTCTTTTAGCAACTGTTTCTTAATTCAAGAAACTGTTTTGCATAAGAACAGATTATTCAGGTGCAAACTCATATTGCTTTCCGTTAAGTAAAAGAAGAACCTTTTCCATCATAATTGAGTTTCTGCTTGCCCCCGAGAACAAACTATTTTCAGAACAGTGGATAAAGTATGAAACTATTGAAGACTTTATACTGCAGCATCACTCTTTGTAGAGTCTCTTTCACATAGACTCCTCGGTGAGTGTCATCAGCTAATTCAAAGAGGATATTTTCTGCTCTCTTCAAAGAAAAAGACAGCATTTTGAAACACCAGTGAGTTTCTTAGTGACGACTTGCGTTCGGGTTCATGCCCTAAATGCTTAACTAAATACTGTGTGCTTGGTGAAGTGAGGTCCTGGTATGATTCCTTCTACCTTTTAAGACGTGAAGCTTGTTTGAATGGAGAAAAGAACTCTTCTTTTTCTTACGTCTACATTTAAAGCAAATTGAGGCAAAAAACCGTTTGAGGTGAATGCTGGCCTGCCTCTACCTGTTCTGAATTGGTTGAGGGAGAAAAAACACAAGAGGCTAATTTGAGCCGCAAATAAGAATCTTAACGAGATCAAGGTAATTAATACTTCCTCTGCTTTGAAAGCGCCCACGACAGCAGGCAGCAGCAATCGCATTGTCACAGATGAGGACGGGTTGGCCATCTCTAATAGCGGCAGGGGCATGGTGTTACTGTGAGAATGTTACTGAGGCCGCAGAATGAGAAATTTGGTTCAGACGTGGGGAAACGTGTGGCATTGTTTGACTCGCTACTTTTGCCAGCGTCTGTGCCTTGTTGTAGGGTCTGGATTTTTGCCTCTTAGTTTAATATTGGTTAACTCAAACATAAAACAAACACACAAACAAAGAAAGAAAGAAAGAAAAAAGAAATTAAAAAACCCTACCCAAAAATAGTTTGCATGGAAATTGATATGTAGAATTATTGTGTTTATTTTACGTGGCATAGTAAATAAGCAACATGTATCTTTCTGCAGAATGAGCTGTGAGGGAAAGCTTTACTTTTCAGTCTCTTTTTTTCTAGATGCATTAAACATGCGAGGGGAAAAACATTATGCTAGAATTTGTACAAAAGTAGAGTAACTTTGTGGAGATTTACACACAGACGCACTTGGGTAGAACAAAGCTTTCTGATTTTTTTTTCATTTCCCATTGAACAAATAAAGCAAGGTGATATTTTGAATCTATTCATCCGTTTTCCATCACAGTCTTAAGAGATTTAGAAGTGCCTGGGACTATTTATGTTCCCGTGGCTTCTGTAGAAATCGAAGGCCGGTTTTGACCAGAGACTGGCCATAGTGCAGGACTCCAAGCGGTCCAAGGAGTGCTCTCAGGTGACTGGTTTGTGTCTCTGGCTTGCATCTTAGAGCCACATTGACTGATGGGTTTGAGGTCAGGCAAGAACGTTGCCCATGTTGGGTAGATTTGGGGAAGGGGTGATGGTTATCACTTTGCATGTAGCCGGGGGGTATTGTTTCCTATGGTGGTACAGACACCTTCCTGTTCCAGGGACCGAGGTTTGGATAAACCCCTTAAGCACCCTTTTTTTCTTCCTGTGGTGTATTTTCAGGTTTTGAAGCCTTTGGTTTCCTAGATGTTTATTGCATTTGCTGTTGTCGCTGGTGGGTGTTTTGCTGTTGGTGCAGCTGAGGGCACAGCACGCTTTGTGTAGACCCTTCTGAACATGATGCTCGTGGTACGTACGGCTGGTCATGCTGCCATGACCACCTTGTCTTGCCTTCATTAAGTCTGAGGCAGAATTGCACATAATTATTACTGGTAGCGTATGGTATTAATCAAACTATGTATTTCTAGAATCCAAGTCACCCACTGATATCTTTATGCAATTGTAATGTGGGATAAGAAAGACAGAGGCAGTGGGCTGGGGAGAGATTTAGTTTAGATGTTTGATTAAAGCTTTGTGGATTTTTTTTTTCTCCCCCCCCCCCTTAAAGATGTCATAAGACATATTGAAATCACCCAGTGCCCCGTGGCAATGAAAGACTTGGTGGTTTTCCTGTGTGCTTCTGCGTGGGGTCGGAACTTCTAAAATAATTTCAAAGTGAAATTAATTTCTGAACCCCTGAATAGAAGGCTGGACGTTCAGTTTACACCTGAACTCATTTTAGGACGTATGCCTTCTTAAATGAGGCCCTTGGCATAAAACTTAATGGACGCTGTTGTTTGGAGGGGAAACGTGAAGATGTTTCTCCAGTATTTCTCAGAGATTTATGACTTGAGTGAAATTTCTGCAAACAGGGACATCCCAGGATCTTATTCCTTACGTTTGCCGTACTGTGTGTAAGCTGAAGTAATTCGTTTTAGCAGAAGTAAAAAGATAGCTTTACACGAGGATGCTAATTAGACTTAGCCAACGGTGAATGATGAAGCAATATGCATTATCTGAGCCCTGGGGATAAATAGTAAATCGTGGTGTGAATGCTGTTTAAAAAATATTGTGGTGGGGTCTCTTTCTAACAATTTCTCTTCCTTATTTGAGAATTTCTTATTTTTCCACCACATAAAGCACGTCTTCAGTATAAAATGCAGTGTCTTTGTTTACTCTGGAGCTGATTTTTCAGGATAAGATTACTTCCTCTATTCTTCGTCTCCTTCTTTTTTTCAGTTCTCTGGAATCTGACTTTATAATTAATTTATTTTGTCCCACAACCCTTAGCCGTCTGTATTCTTGGATTCTGACTGTCTTACATTATGCAAGCTGTAGGCGATGCGCAGCTCCTAACCCCAAACCCCAGAAGCTGTCATGTATTTTTCATAAAGATTTTTACAAAGGGCGGTCTCTCATTGTGAAAATGGATTCTGGTGGTGAAATGTCACCTGCAGCTGAAACATCAGCTGTGCATGACATACAGGGTACGAATAAATAAATCGCGGAGCTGCGCAGCTGCTTTACCTTGAAACCATAGCTGGGGAAATGCTATACTTGGAGGAGGAGAGCGTACGTGGTTTGTGCCAGTTCAGGGGGCAGGACCTGCTTGGCAAGGAACGGCTGGCGAAAGCCTTCGTCTGTCTTTCCTCCCCTGTCTCTCCCGTTTCTGCGATTAATTGGCGCCCAGATGCAGCGGTCGCCGTGAAAAGCAACACGGGCTGTTTTTATTCTCTGAAGGTTTGCGTCTGGTTAGCGAGTCGTAGAATCATTGCTTGTGATGCTCCGGTCAGCGCTTCTTGTGCTTCCGTTTTCAGGGATTTCAATTTGATGATAAAACCCTCCTGGGTTAATCTGTCTCAGGCCATGAAGTGTTTTGTGTACTATTTGTGAATGGTCAAAGGAATTAAATACGGTATAAATTAATAACAGCCTTCTGTAAAAGGCCATGTAAGGCCTAGAGGACCAAGGTTTTGTCTGCACTTCCAGCAGATGTATCTATAATATTAACATTTCCTCTGTTTTTAAAGGCACTTATGGTCTCTTTAATGCTTTTGAAAAGTTCTGGCAGGCTGACAGTGACAGTAACCTTTTGTGGGCATGAATACCGAACACTAACTAAAA
>VXBH01006822.1:1250425-1289737 GCA_013400035.1 Rynchops niger | reverse complement strand
AAAATTAAAAATAATTAAATGAAAAAGCTCACTTAGTTGAGGTGACTGAGGATGGCTTAGATCCCCAGGTGGAAGGTGTCTCCCTGTGTGGTGCATAAACTGCCCCCTAGACCAGTGTAGCCATAATGTTCACAATGGTCTAGATCTCTCCACCCTCTGAAGAAAATCCCTGGAGGAAAAATACTTATGAGGGAAAGCGCCGAGCTCCTTGCAGCCTTCTCTGCATTAGAAACATCCACTGAGGCAGAAGAGACAGGTGCGTTAGGGTCAAATATACTCTTAGAGTGTTTGCATATCTACCACAATTTATCTTTTCAGGGTCTTTGATGAAAGACGGTAGCCACAACACCCCAAATCTGTTCCATCACGAAGTCCAGCACTGGTGTCATGTTAGGCTTTCTGAAACAGTTGCCTTTGGGATGGATCATCCTTCAGGATGTGGTCTGAGGAAGCCCGCAGAGGACCTATGACCCTGGGGTGCAGCCACTGAGAGCTTTGGGAAACATGCAGTAAGCGAGCCTGAGTCACTTGGTGGCCAAGACATGGCGGGGACAGCTGTGCTTTGGTCATTAAAGTGCTTATCTTTGGGATCAGCCTTTGGTGATCAAGTCAGAATGGCTTGGCAATTGGCGGTCGGCGTGAAAACACAATTAAAAAAGAAAAGGTTACGGCAGGTGACTAGAAATAGTAGAAAATGTAAACTTCAGGTGACGAGAGACATCTGCATTGATTATATCCAGAGCAGCCTAACCCGTATATTTTCAACTAAGTGCAGGGACATCCCTTGTGGATAATGGCACGGCAGGTGCTGTAGTGTAAATAATATTTTCTCTGTCAGTCTGGATATCTTCTTTAGGTCGTCCGTACCTTTGCCTCCCTTCCCGTGCAACAGCCGTATCTACCTTTCTCTGTTCCTTGATGAGCAATGAAGTCAGGCTTTCTTCAGCTACTCCATTTTCTCATTAGCGTGTCTTCAGAGTTAGGCGGACAGTTAATATTTTGGGTCCAAAAAACCCCCTTTTTTTGCCTGATAAATGTAAAGAAGCTGTGTCCTCACTTTTCTTTTTTGGAATGTTACATGCCATACCTGGTATTCGGGAAAACAGAGCTCTGCTGCTTTTTAAACCAGCATCAGCAGGGCAGCAATCTTGCTTATGAAAAACGAGGAATAAATAACACACAACAACCTTTCAGGAACTCCCGTTACGCATTGGGAAAGCATACAAATACCACCTGTGTAAAGAACATTTGTTTAGGGGTGTGTATAGGCAAGGAGAGTAGGTGCTAGTGGGTGCTTCTAAAGTACCGTTTATGTTTGCAGTTGGAGGAGAGCTTTGAGAGAGAGAAAAACAGATTCTTTTTTAAAAACATATAAAGCGCAAGGGTGTTTTTTCCTCCCTCAGAACGGAGAGTTGCCAATATATAAACATTTCAGAGAGAATTTTACACCACCTCATCTTTATGTCAGGCAGCATTTAATGGTTGAATGATCTCCTGCCCCGGGACTTGGCAGCTGTCCTCCAGGGGCCAACTTTGAGGATTACAATGACAGTCTATCAGTGGATCTTTTCCAATATAAACTAGACTAGGACCATTTAAAATCAGTTGCTATCAACAAGTCAAATTAACTTTATTTATGTTAGAGGCTTTCCTATGAGTATTTTATAACAATGTGGAATTTTAATATCCGGAGGGGCTTTTCCTGTTGTTGGTGTGGTTTGGGAATGTTCTAATTCGTGTCATTAAGGACAATTTACCTGATTTCTTTCAAAGTCATGTGATTTGTAACATTCAGGTCCAATCAGCGTCTAACTCACAGTGCTCACACCACTTTTTCTGATTCCTGCTTTTTTACAGGTGGAAATAACGCTTCAGGATATCAATGACAACCCACCAGTGTTCCCCACAGATACGCTTGATCTGACCGTAGAAGAGAATATAGGAGATGGATCTAAAATACTGCAGCTGACAGCCATGGATGCTGATGAGGTAGGAGCATGGTTCCGTATTTGCATACCTGTACGAAAAATGCTATTCTGGAAATACGTGGTTTTTACCTGTTCCCTTCATGAGAGCTTGGCCATGGGAGTCCTGCTTTAAACTGCGTTTGGCCCATTCGCAAAACTCTCTTGAGTATCATGGAGTCACACAGAAGCAAAACCCGCGTGGCAAATACTCTGTTGCTTGAAGGCTGCTCGCTGCTTCCTGTATAACGAGTTGATGTTTCCCTGACATCTCTTAATGAGCGGTTCCTCTAACGCCAAACAATGCCCTACGTTTTGGTTTTAGACGGCCTTTGTCGTCACCAGTCCCATCCTACGCCGTACCCGCTGACGTGGCGAAGGTGCTGGACCGCCCAGCTTGTGATGAAGCTTTACGGACGTTCGGGTGCAGACCACAGCTTGACAGCTAAACTGACTTTGACGCAGAGATGTTGTAGCTGAGCCCAATTTCAGGGCGTGCAATAAAATTAATGTTAGACAAGCCTTGGAGAACATGGAAACTTCTGATAATGCCTGCTCGCCCCTTGACTAGAACTACTTAATATTATTCTTCCCTAAAGGAATTTGTATTTCACTAAAAAGAGGGGAAAAGAAATGGTGCTGAAATACGGGCTCTGTTCGTGAACCAGTTTGAAAAACCCTTTTGCCCGCTTAGATTCGTTACTGTGAGGACGCTGCAACTAAGGAGTTATTAAGAAACTAGGAAACACCTTTGAACAACTGATGTTAAACAGTTGGCCAGTCAGCTTAGTGAGGGATATTGCCGTCCTGTTGTGTGCATCCCGCAGATATATCCGCATATAATTTGATGTATTCATTTCTTTTGAAAAGCAAGTTATGAGAATGTTAATTATATTGTTTCGTTTGCTTGAACTGATTCTTTCCACTGGGGAAAGGCCTAAAAAGTCAATACGAGCATGCAAAGAAGTCTGCGTTGTCATTAAAATATAGGGTTACGCTTGACAACAACAGGCAATTCTTGCGTTCAAATAATAAGGTAATTCAACCCCCTCAAGAGAATTTTATTGCTGGCCTTTTTTGCGTTTGCCTGGTTAGTTGTCCTGTGATTGTTAATTGCTGTACTTAATCTTACTACTGCAGGGGGAACCGTTGGAACACCCTCAGGAGTGGTACGAATGGGATTATGAACTTTTGGTTCTTTCCTTTATTTTCTGGTAGCAGCCTTGACGTACAGACCGAACAAAAGGATTTTGGAAAAGTGCACATCCGTAACAGAAATTCTAGCTGTTTGTCTTCAGATTAAGGAGAAGTAAATACTGAGCTGCCGCCCTCTGCTGTGATATGGCCCAGGGATATCTAAGATTCCAGCAGTATATTATGCTCCAGCCCCTTTTTGACCATTCCTAAACGGCACCCAATATGTTACCCATTCTGAAGCCCTCCATCTGGGAACTGATTTGTTACCTTAGACAGGAATCAGTCAACCGCTTTATAAAAAGGGATGACTTCAATTTCCCTAACAGAACATTTGCAACTCAAACACTTTACGAGGAGCGCAAGTTTTTTTAGCAACGTGCAGTTTAGGGTCAAGATACTTAAGTTTCCCCTCCCTGCATTTGAAGTTGAGGGCACAGTGAACGCTCCTTGTTTTTCGTATAATATTCCTGCGAGATTACGCTTTTCTGGATTCTTTCTTTGCCCTTGTAACCCATGTATGCAGCTCGGTAAAAGAGCTTGCTGCTTTTGCTACCGGTGCTTTCAGAATCAAAGCTTTAGCTTCAAAAGGGTAAGTGGCAGAACCCTTGAAACTCATGGCTGGGTGGTGTACGAGAACCCCTCTTAGAAACACTTTTAAGTGGTAGCATGAAGGCAGCAAATTTCAAGCCTTTGTTATAGTAAGGACATTGTAGAGATCTGAGAAAAGATGTGAAGGCATTCTTCTCTAGGTGCTAAGTGGTACCAAAAGCTTTAACGCTTACAACAGCTTCTAGCACTTTGCAGCTTTTTAAAGTCAGTTGTCAACGGGAAAATTTTATACAGCTTTTTAATATGTTTTACCTGTCTGTTATTTTGGTTTGCTTCTCACCTAACTCGGGTAAAGTTACTACTTGGATGAAACCAGTACGACACGTGGTGGTGGTTTTAGCTGCGCCCTATTAGGAGGACGCTGGCTGGTCAAACAAGCGGTGAAGAATGTGGTCGCTTCTGAAATCTTAAATTCCCATCATCTGTTTTTGCGAAGCTGCCCGATTGGAGGAAGGGGGGTGACCTCCCCCAGGTACACCTGAGCACACAGATGCTGGGTACGCTGAAGCACTGTATGCAGTGCATTTTCTTTCTAAATTTAATTTTATCAGTTAGGTCAGTCCGACTTTGAAAAAACACCCCAGAGAAACAAAGTTTGGCACGAGAGACTCTCACAAGGTCAGGTAACCAATGCTTGTCTCTCATCTCACAAATAGGAGCGGGCGTTCATCTCTGTTAATTTGCTTTTTTAGGCAAGAGTGGTTGAAACAGCTATAGAGTTTCTTTCTCCCTGATCTCTTTGATCTGCTGTTCACCGCAGAAGTGCCACCTGCGGGCCAGCAGCAGGTTTCAGCTGTGGAACCTCGGCCTGGCACCAGGGGAGGGCACGGTAAATATCTGCTCACCCACCAAAATGCATGGCGGGGCATAGTCAGCCCACGGGGTATAGGTACATGTATCCAACATTGGAGGTTCCTGCCCTGTCTTGGAAAAAAAAGGATGTGATCCCAGGATCTCAGGTCTCTTTCTGTTTTCCCTTAGGTTGTAGAATCACAGAATGGTTTGTGTGGGAAGGGACCTTAAAGATCATCTCGTTCCAACGACACCTCCCACTAGACCAGGTTGCTCAAAGCCCCATCCAGCCTGGCCTTGAACCCCTCCAGGGATGGGGCACCCACAGGTTCCCTGGGCAACCTGGGCCAGTGTCCCACCACCCTCGGAGTGAGAAATTTCTTCCTGATACCTAATGTCAATCTCCCCTCTTCCAGTTTGAAGCCATTACCCCTTGTCCTATCACTACGTGCCCTTGTAAAAAGTCCCTCCCTAGCTTTCTCGTAGGCTCTTTCAGATACTGGTAGGCCACTCTAAGGTCTCTCCAGAACCTTCTCTTCTCCAGACTGAACAACCCCAAATCTCTCAGTCCGTCCTCACAGCAGAGGTGCTCCAGCCCTTGGAGCATCTTTCTGGCCCTCCTCTGGACCTGTTCCAACAGGTCCGCATCCTTTTTGTGCTGAGGACTCCAAAGCTGGAGGCAGTACTCCAGGTGGGGTCTCACGAGAGTGAAGCAGAAGGGCAGAATCACCTCCCTTGACCTGCCATGCTGCTTTTGATGCAGACTAGGGTGCAGTTGACCTTCTGGGCTGCTAAGAAGCAAAATTTTTCGCTGAGTACTGGCTTTTGGAGGAAATGTCACCCAAGCTGGTGCTGGGCACTCTAGCCAGCCGCTTATATCCCATAGACCACCCTCTGGCTGCAGTGTCCCACTGCACAACCCGTCCCCAGGAGGTGGATGGAAAGGGAGCTCGGGTAGCTCTCCTTTTTCTAGGAAACCTCAGTGCTCCTCAGAGCTAAGACCTGTGAGGCAGATCAATTTTCTTGTTAATAATCAAAGATAAAGACGGGATGCAGGTGGCTTCTCTCAGTGTTTGTGGCAGGGCAGGGCTGAGGCAAAACGCACTGTGTCAATATTTTTGGAACGGAAGTTTCCATATTTTTTTTCCTAAGTCTTAATTTCAACCTTTAAGGTGGGGAAAAAAAACCCCAAACTGATTATTTTTCTATGTAAGTTTACTTTTCCTTAATTTTCCTTTTAACCAAAATGCTCAAAGTCCGTATGAATCCTTTTTTTCTGAGGACAAATGAGATACTTTGTTTGACCCAGAAGCCAATGCTTTTGACTTCCAGCACAACCCAAGAGAGCAGAACTGTGATTTTAATGACACATGATTTGTCACTTTGGGGCTCTTTATTTATGGGGATAAATGTATTTCCGTGCAGAAAGTGGCCTTTGAGGGGCTGCTGCCAGCACAGCTCCTGTGAGTTTCTCCTGCTCGGGAGCTGCATCTCTTGCCGTTTCTGCTGGCTGCTGGAGCTGACGCGTGGCTGCCCCTGGTCCTCCCTCCTTACATCCCTCTCTGCATCCCACCTCCCGAAAGTGAGAAAGGCAGAGCTGACACCGCTGGCAGGGATTTAATTTAACCTTTGAACACAAACCAAGATGAATAAGCACTGTTCCCTGCAAGGAGGGAAGATGTTACACTGCTCGGTGATGCTGGCTTGAAATTTAAACAGAGCTTTATGATATTGACTGGATGCGATCCTTTTATGAAAAGTGGAGCAAAAAGTCTCTGGGTAATCTTCTCATTTCATGTCTCATAAATAAAAACTGTGTGCATCTTTACTGGGGGATTGAAGCAGGGACTGGGCAGGAGAGCTGTTTATTAAAGGAAACCGTTCTGAAAAATATTCGCCAAGTGCAGTTACCGGAATGATTCTTGTCTTACTGAAAATTACGATGTGGTTCTTGTGGCAAATTATATTGATTTGACCACTTCTGTTTTCACTTAGGGAGCCAATGCCCTCGTCACATACACTATTATCAGCGGTGCGGATGATAGCTTCCACATCGACCCCGAGTCAGGAGACCTGATAGCCACCAAGCGCCTGGATCGGGAACGCCGCTCCAAGTACTCCCTGCTGGTTCGTGCTGACGACGGCCTGCAGTCCTCAGACATGAGAATAAACATCACTGTTAGTGATGTTAATGACCACATCCCCAAATTCTCCAAGCCAGTGTATTCTTTTGACATCCCGGAAGATGCCACTCCAGGTAAATAGGAAACGGCTCTAAAATGGCAGGATTTTTTTCTTTTTATCAATCCGCAAGGACTTGATGGGGAGTGGGTAGCAGACCCGAGTTGGCCAGGAGACAAAAAGTGCTGAAGGCGTCTATCAGATGGGGCAGAGAAAGGGAAGGAATCGCATCATGCTGAAAGTCTGCTTGCTAGGAAAAAAACATATCACTAGTGAGGTCAAGTTTCTTTTCGATGGGAAACAGAGAAATGGTCACCACCCACATAAATCCTAGATGCAGAATAGGAATTATGCCTGTATCCCCGTGGAAGCCTCTGGGTGCGGCTACTTAAAAAATAGCAAACGGAAAAGTAGGAGGAGGAACAACTTACAGGGTACAAACAGCATAACCTATCATGAAGATGTCGTGGTGATGCTGGCATTGCTTTAGTGAGCTCTCTTCAGTGAATATGACTTGCAGTACTTCGTTCATCACGTGTAGGATGACAAAACGGGTGACCATTGAGCAGCCAGTAACACACCGATTCCTTCATAATAATCCCTGCATGTACTCAGTTACTAACCCTAACATCACATTTCCTTGATCTTATCTCTGACTCCTGTTTTTGACAAGGTTTTTTTTGCGGAAAAATCTAACCCTTAGATAATGAATTCCGGTTCCTAAATATGATCACCAACCTCTTAAGTTGTTGTTTTCTTCTTCTAAAGTTGGTTTCATATGCAAGAGTGTTTTGGTGTTTAAAAGTTAGGTTCGTAAGCTAGAAAATATTTAGACCAAAAAAAAAGTTTTCAAAAACTGTGCTATATTATGAGTCTCCAGATGAGTAAGTAATGTTACTTGCGGTAAAAAGCTTCCAGTATTTTATACAGACTGCTAGTATAAAAGCAGTATCTGTTGGTATTTGTAACTGAAACATCTTAGAAGCTTGTTCTAAAACAAGAATGAACAGAGGAGATGCAAACAACACAGCGATAGCTTTCAAGCTTGTACTTAGGGCTTTGACTTCCAAGGGAGGGAGGCGCAGCTCGGGTGACGATTACCCTCATGCCTCCAACTTGTGCACTTTGTCTCACAGTCTCAAAATTCAGCCATGCTTTGCGTTAAAGGATTACGGTGCAATCAGCTGCACCTCAGGAATATGATCTGGAAGTAATCGAGACGTCTGTGTAGCACAGGGGCTGTTTTGTCGCTGATCTTAGAATCGCAGAATGGTTAGAGTTGGAAAGGACCTTAAAGATCATCCAGTTCCACCTCCCACTAGACTAGGGTCCCCATCTATGCTCTTCTCTCTTGTCACTCGAGGGTCCTGAGGCTCCATCTGTTTTAGCAGGAATAACCCTGGAAATGGCGAGCATAATTCCCTCCCCGTTACGACGAGGCTTCTCT
This sequence comes from Rynchops niger, assembly GCA_013400035.1. Lineage (NCBI taxonomy): Eukaryota > Metazoa > Chordata > Aves > Charadriiformes > Laridae > Rynchops > Rynchops niger. The sequence goes on along the minus strand of VXBH01006822.1, from coordinate 1,281,547 downwards.
CTTCGATCATTTACGGGGTGTACACTGGTGCCTTTTACCCAGCTCAGCAGTGATGGATGCCAAAGGAAGAGACAGGCTGATTTTATACTTGAAGTGTGTATATAAAAGATAGCAGCATATTCAGCTGGGTTAAAGGAAGCTGTAGCACTATTCTTCGTTCTGCCGATAAGCAGTTTTCATTGTCACGTGGCTGGAAAATAGTTAACTGTGCTGCAATGCATGTAATTCATCTGGTTCCATGGAAAAGAAATTAAGTGTTTTATTTTTTTGGAAATGAGCTGAACTTAATTATAATTAGCGTTTGAAATACTAAAAAGTGACACTTAATTCCCAAACTTTAGTAAGATAGGTCAGTCGTGTGAACGCAGCTATGCAGAAATGAAAACAATGGCACAGATTCACAAGGAGTTGAATTTCAGAAAACAGTGAAGAACGGACCCCTATAAGGTTTCTAGTTTTCTAACCGCAGTTACCCTGCGAAGGCACTTTTTCAAAAAGTGGAGCTGGGATATTTGGTATGTACTGACATTTCAGTTTCTGCATTTAGAAAGAAATCTCTAGAAGGTTTCAGAACTTGTATTTGTCTGCGGGTCCTTTGAGTTGTAGAAAGAAAATACCCAGCAGGACAAAAGGTATTTTTGCTCGAGTTGATGCTTAATCTGGACACATTCCCAGTTAAAGATAAAAACAAATATTCATGGCCATTTCGTGGGGTATTTTAGTAGCCCTTTAAAATAACCATCATGCTGAATACTGTTCCTTTCAGCTTTGAAAGAACCTTTCATAGTAGTTAGTCATACAATATTGAGGCTTGACTTTCTGCTGGAGGACGCCTCTTATTCTACAGAGCTGCTTGATGATGCTGTGTAGTGGTCAACTGCTCTGACCACGCTGGTGAGCTGCCCTTTGTGAGGGACTGGTTTTGCTGTCGTGCTGTGCAGGTTCCTTAGTGGCAGCCATTCTGGCCACTGATGATGACTCCGGCATCAATGGGGAAATCACATACACTGTAAGTGAAGATGACGAAGACGGTATCTTCTTCCTCAACCCCGTTACCGGAGTCTTCAACCTGACTCGCGCGCTGGACTACGAAGCACAGCAGTATTACATTCTCACCGTCCGCGCGGAAGATGGGGGAGGCCAATTTACTACCATCAGAGTGTACTTCAATATATTGGACGTCAACGATAACCCCCCGGTGTTCAGCATGACCTCCTACAGCACGTCTTTGATGGAGAACCTGGCTCCAGGATCCGCTATTCTCAACTTCAGCGTTACTGATGCGGATGATGGTAGGCATTTCCTCATATTCTGTATCTCTGATGATAAATAAGTATTTCACCTTCGCAATATATTGGAAAACTTAGTAGGAAGGGCAAATTAGAGGTATCCTCAGGTCGCCATCATATGCTTAAATTCATTGCATGTTGTGTAAATAGAAGTTATTTTTCTCATATTTCACATTAGGTTTAAGCGAGTGGTTTCTTCCTTATTTTTATTTGTGATAAATGAAAAATACATTCAAATACCACCTTTAACTGCTGTTACGGAAATGAATTGCAGAGCTGTATTTTACCTAGAGCATGCTGCAGCAGTTGAATGCCATGATTTCTCCCCTGGTGCTTAGGTTGCACGTTTAAATTAGACCAAAGTGTTCTTTCAGATTGTTTTGTTTGTTTGTTTGTTTTCTTAAACTTTATAATTTATTCTAAATAAGGTTCTGGCGATATGAGATGTCATCTGCAATCATCTTAAATGTAGTGTGATTTTTAAGTGTATCGTGGAAAGAGTTGTGATCTACTGGATTTTGAGAGTGGAGGTTATAAAACTGATTAAAAGAGACCTTGGGAAAACTTCTCATTAAAATAAGCTTTAATCTTGGGATTACTTATAGCACCTAGAAGGTGTTAATGTGTTGGAGTGTTAAAGATACGATCTTCATGGCTTGCTTAACCATTTTGCCATACAGTTTATGTCCAAGCAAGAATAATAATAGAACATGGCCATAACGTACATAAAAAAGCCTTGCATAGCATACTGCATTTTCTTATGTGTCCACAGACATTAGTCAGGGTGACTTAATACAAAATTATTCATAACACTCATAGTGACTTTACAGGCAAAGGTTATTTTTGTGACGTGTTAAGCAACCTTCTCTCAACTTGACACCGGCTCAGCAAAGCCCATAGAAATGTCTTAGACTGAAATGTGTGCTTCAAGCGCCAAACAATTACATGCTTCAAGGAATCCCAGTTTATGCACGGAAAACAACTGAGCTGATCAAGATTATTCGGTAAAACGTTTTTTTTCCTCAGGAAATGCTGAGTTGTTGAACTCGAACATTTTTGTGGGAACATAAATTTTGTGCTGATGGATAGAACTTTTCCATGGTAAAAATTGTGCAACTGGTTTTGAGATCAAACTCAGTGAGCGAGAAGAGATTCCATAAAATAAGCCAACAAGTCACAAATTATAACTTGGTGATCTTGGCTCTTCTTGCATGGATCTCTCTTTCACCACGCTCGTTAAAGCTTTTCTGTTGACTAACATTAAGTTGGAGGAGGAATTTGTGCTTGTATCATGCATATCGGGGGAAGCGGTTGTTTGTTCAGACCTGTAGATAAATGGGTTCGTGTCTAATCTATCTCTTCTTTTGTTTCTTATTTTCGTATTAGGAGGGCAGTGCTTGGTTTCAAATCTTTTTGAAAGTTAATTTCACTTAACCAGTATGGGTCTGTTTTCCTTTTCTCTTGCACCTCATACATTAATTTCCATCTGCGCGCAGTGGTCGTGAACTATGTCATAGCACTGACATATCGTTTTACATCCATCAGCCTCTCGATTATCAAGGAAGCAAATGAGTATTTGAGGAGCAGTGCAATGAAAAGTCAGATATCTCGCCTTTTATATTTTCTGGCAGACTTACTTCTCTAACACGCTGGATTTAAAATTAATAGGGCAGAAATTTCATTCCAAGAGCGTGCCAGGGTGAGTTTCCCCATAGGACTGTAACTTCAGCAAAGGTTATGATCTACCGGTGTTTCTGTTTCGAGCCCAAACTTGTTATCCTGTGTTGTCTTATATTTAGAGAACAGAAATAGCTAGTACTATACTCCTCTGCACGTGGCTCACAGATAACGCGCTCAATGCACACAAATATAATTTTGTTGCTTATTTATGTTATATGATCCCATAGTTTGAAGGAGCTCTGAAAAGACATTGTTTTATGGTGAGCTATGCCTGCTGTTTTAGGATAAACACCGGTAAAAGGCAAAAACGTGGTGACAGTGAAACTGCTCCTTGTCATTTCCTCGCTCAACACACCCCTTTGGAAACAGTAGCTGTTTATCTCAGCTGGGGCGGTTTTGTATACAGACGCATAGTAAATACCAACTGCAGCTCTTGGTTATGTACGGAGCAACAAAGAACTCCGCTTCCTTAAACGCGTTCAATTTGAGATTCAGATTTTAATTTTTTCCACGTTGAATTAACAGGAGAGATCTCAGGGCAGAGCGCGCATTTGTCTAGTTGCTAAAAAGTATAGCAAGATATTCCTTCAGGCGAAAACGCGGTGGGATTTTCCAGTTAGACTCCACAGGTATTTACAGAATGGCGGGAGAGTAGGATTTTTTTTCTTTTTGTCTCATTAGTAAATAAATAAAAATAGAAACAAGACCCGTAAAAGAAATCATCATTAAATCGGTGGCTCCATGTCTGAGCTCTCACTCGGAGTTTTATCAGATTGACCTTCAGATTAAATAACCCCAGCGCTCGGCAAAGGTGATGCCCCTGCATTCTCTCTAAGAAAAGCCCGGTTCCAAATGTGGGGAGAAGGGATAGATGAGGAGCACGATACCAGCTGGGCATGCCGTGTTTAAAAAAGAACAGTTCACCAAGGGGAGACCCTGGCTCCACTGATATTTAGGGAACCCTCCTTCTCTTTCACAGCTTAATCTATATAAGTATTAGCAGCATTGAAACCTATGAGAGTACAGGAGACAGAATGAAAGGGTACATGGAGGTGAGATAAAGAAGAAAAAGCAGTCAGTTTTGTAGGAACAAGCACCGCCACAGAAAACATTGGGGCGGGGGGGGAAATATTTTTAAAGTAATTTTATTCTGTAGGATCTAATTCCTACCCATCTCCAAAGTCAAATGACAAAGATCTTGGATTGCCAGGAAGTACTTTACTGAAATCAGAAGACTTTCATCCGTATAATTAGTCATTTGAAAATGCAGCTGAACAAAAAATAGACCAGCATTAAACTTTCACAGTGCTTCACTTGATCAAAGTAATGCAGAAACACTAATATGTGGCATACAAATGTATTAATTTCTTTAATTGCTTGAAAAGATTTTTGTCTTTCATGTTTGCTTCTATTTATTTTATAATTAACTTCCTACAAGAGAAGAAGAGAGGGAAAGATGCCAATTAGAGTAGCCGCTGGGGGAAAGACAAGTAAGACTAGAGTTCCCAAGTCTGAGCATAATCAACAACAGAGATTAATAAATCTCATGCAGGAATAATTTTATTATCAAAGCAATTCAATCGGAGGGTATGACAAAATGCACAGCAAAGTAATCAGGTATTTGAGCAGGCAGCTCGGTTTCTTTGAAAAAGCGAGTTTGAGGAGTAAATTAGTAGCGAATGGTCTGTTGATCTCCTAATCCTAAATCACAGTCTTTATGACCCAAAACAAGAAATCAAAATTTTGAAAATTAATTAAAAGAGGAGTAAGATATATGTATGGAAGTATATGAGAGAAGACTCATTGTGATTAGGTGTTCCCAAAAATTAGTTGTTTAGAGCGAACTCTGGAGCTGAAGTGGTAACATACGTTTCCTGTATGGCATATTTAAGGTCATTTCACAGCGTTGTCGGGATTCAGATTGCACTTCCCTTACCAGAATTATAAATCTCTCCCTCGACCATAATTGCTAGTTAGGTTTCAATCGTAGAATGAGGGCTGTTCATCTGATATTCTGGAATTCCATGCCATATATGGGAAGCATACTTCTCCTCAGTATTCACTCTTGGCTTGCTCCAGTTAGGCTTGGGAGTTTCTGCTTGTGGCTTTTCTTAATTGGGTGCAAGAATTCATGAAATAATTACATTAGTAATAATGTTGCTTAGTTGAACGGGGGAGAGTGGAGGAAAACAGCTGTTCAGTGAGCAGCAGAACTACCGAGTCTTGGTTTCTGAAGGAAAACCCTTCAAAACCTTTGTCCCTCACCATTGTAGATGGGGGAAAAAATTACGCCCACTGCCACTGCGTTGTTCACGCATTCAGCTCCTGCTGAATGAGATGCAGAGAGGAGCTCTGCCGGCCGTTCCCTCTGCGGCCGCTCCAATTAACATCCTTCCCTCTCTCTCTCTTCAACTCTTGTCGGAAAATAATCATTTCAAAGGCTTCTGCTCCGCTGTGAAACTTGGCTGAAATTAGCTGATGGATTCAAAGATGGTGATGAGGAGGCAGCATGATCATACAGCCCTTGTTTCCATAAGAAATGATGCCAGAAACGTTTATATCTAGGTCAGTGGGATGAAGTCACGTTCTCTACCTTTCTTCTCCCCGCCCCACCAGGCTCCAACTCACAGCTCTCCTTCAGCATCGCGTCGGGAGACAGCATGGGGCAGTTCGACATCGACAACAGCGGGGTGCTGAGCATCAGGCAGCCTCTGGACCGGGAAAGCCAGTCCTTCTACAGCCTCGTCATGCAAGTCCACGACATGGCCCCTATCCCAGCCTCCAGGTACACGAGCACAGCCCAAGTCTCAATTATTCTGCTCGACGTGAACGACAGCCCTCCAAGTTTTATCTCCCCGAAGCTGACCTACGTCCCGGAAAACACACCGATAGATACGATCGTGTTCAAAGCGCAGGCGACCGATCCCGACAGCGGTCCAAACAGCTACATCGAATACAGTCTGCTCCGGCCGCTGGGAAACAAGTTCAGCATCGGCACTATTGACGGGGAAGTGAGGCTTACTGGGGAGCTCGACAGAGAAGCCGTGTCCAACTACACCTTGACTGTGGTAGCCACAGACAAGGGCCAGCCACCCCTCTCTTCATCTACAGATGTGGTGGTTATAGTCCTGGACATTAATGACAATAACCCGCTTTTTGCACAAAAGCTTTATAAAGTAGAGGTGGGGGAAAATACCTTGACAGGGACAGATTTAATCCAGGTGTTTGCTACGGATGGAGATGAAGGTACCAATGGGCAGGTCCGCTATGCCATCGTGAGCGGAGATGCCAATAATGAGTTTCGGATTGATTCTGTGACCGGGGTAATAACAGTCGCCAAGCCTTTGGACAGAGAGAAAAAACCCTCCTATACACTGACTGTTCAGTCGTCCGACCGCGGGAGCAGCCCGAGGACCGACACCACGACAGTCAGTATTATTCTGAAGGATGTCAATGACTGCATTCCCACATTTGAACTTTCTCCCTACTCTGTGAACGTCCCTGAGAATTTAGAGACGGTCCCGAAAGTTATTCTTCAGGTGAGTGTATTCGGCAAATAAATAATGTGGCTCCTACAATTAGTCGCATGCCTCAGGATATGGTATTAATGTATAGTGCCTTGCCTTCAAAATTCAAAAGGTGCAAGACAATTGAAAAGTTGCCTCTTGGCTGTAATCCAACGTGCAGTGGTTGTTGGCTTGATTTCCTTTTTGTTGGCTTGAGTAGGGTTTTTTGGTTTTGCTTGTTTTTTACCAAAAGTTTATATGATGCTTTGGAGTTTTGTGTTTTTCCTACCTATCTTCCCTCCTGGGACTTCAAGAGTTTGCTCTATCTCTCATCTCAATCTCAGCTGTCATGCAACAAATCTCTCAGTCTGATCATTGCCTACATGGGATGAGGCTCTGTGCCAGACACTGAAAAGCATTAAATGGATCCAGAGAATCACAGAACGGTAGGGGTTGGAAGGGACCGCTGGAGATCACCTAGTCCAACCCCCCTGGCCAGAGCAGGGTCACCCAGAGCAGGCTGCACAGGAATGCGTCCAGGAGGGTTTTGAACGTCTCCAAGAGATGGAGATTCCACCACCTCTCTGGGCAGGACATGCTGTGCTTGCTTTGGGGTGGGGCTCAGCCTATACTAGATCATCTGTAGTTTTCGCTAAGCCCCAACACAGTCTTTACTGTCTTTATGCCTGAGCAAAATAAGTAATAGCCTCTTTAATATTGTCAAACTGTGCTTTTAAGTCCATCACCACTGCGTTGAGTCGTTTTTACAATTACAGCTAATTTGTACTAGCCCTTAAAGCATTCGGATTAATTCAGCCCGTTAATTTGTATTCTTGTCAATAGAGAATATTTCCTCTATCCCAATAAAATTTTACAGACCCCGCGCGCGTCAGTTCTTGATAACTTCTTCCCACGTGTTTGCTTTGCTTTTGTAGGTCGTGGCAAGGGACGACGATCAAGGCCTGAACAGCAAGCTTACTTACGTGCTGGTGGCTGGAAACGAAGAAGGAGCCTTCACTCTCTCGGCCAGCGGAGAACTGCGCTTGGTGCAGAGCCTGGACCGGGAGGCCAAGGAGCAGTACGTGCTACTGATCACAGCTGCTGATGCAGGTAAAGCCGACCGGCACTCTCTGCTGGGGAAATCTCATCGTTGCTTGAAACCGTTGCATTCTGGATAGAAAAGAAATATCTCCATGGCGGTTTGAAACTCTGGTGGATGGAGACTAGTACCCGAGCTTCAGTTTAGATCTCTGTTGGGGGGCTTACCTGATGTCAAAGGGAGTTCAGTTCTGGAAATGAGGATTTTATCCTTATGTCTGGTTGTCTGATGTTAGTAGGACGCACACAGATTTAGGTAGGTTGATTTTCGCCCTGCGGTAGTAAGTGGTCCTGCCTAGGTGATAAGAGCCTCGTGCGTGTCAATAAAAAAACCCGATATAAATGGCAATAAACCCCAATATAATGTTTTCATCTGAAATGTGCAGACAGGTCAAATCAATGGCCAGAAACCAGCTATGGACTGCTCAGTTAATCCTACCGAAATCCTACCCCTGAAAAGTAATGACAATTTGCGTTTCACCATTTTAATTTTCTGCTTTGCTCAGCATCCATTCATGTTTTCTCCAGAATCCCAAATGTATTCCAAGTTCCCTCAGTTTAAAACAGGACATGAATTCTTGTTAGGAAGATGAATTACACTTTCACTTGAGGTGTCCAAGCACAAAATTTTGGTTTCAGATTTTGGTGTGAATATTAGTAACGAAGACATCCTGCATCATATTCTGGACTGATCTCTGGTCCCCCACAGCCTGATGGATTTAATTTACTGCAGAATTGTTCTTACTTTCTAATAATAAAAATAGAAGCAAACCCAACTTGTTGACAAGTGGATACAATTTTGTTTTCTGCCATATCGTGTGCAGTATCTTGTGTCAGCGACAATATCTATGGCTTATATTTTCCTATTGCAGCAGTGCTCAGGTATTTCACAGTCTGAGCACAGGCGAAGCCGCGAAACACAATTTTAGGACTTGATGTATCATTTGTCTTGCGCTTTGGCTAGAGATACTGTATGCTTTGTATTTTTTACACTGGTTTTCCATTACTCTGTAGCCGCAAACTGCTTGCTTGTGACTTGGACTTGCTTGGGCTTGAACGTCCTTATGTTCCTTCAGAAGCTGAGGGTGGATATGTAAGGGAAAGCAGATCCTTGATGTCTGTTTACTCTCCCAGTCCAAGTTGGCAGGAGTCTGTTAGGACTGTACAGACCTTATTAGCTCTACATACAAAATACCCGAAGTCTGAACTGATAAGGGGTGTCACACAGCCAACAATTATTGTCCTTCTTGGAAAGAGGAGAGGAGCAAGAAGTCAGTTGTTCCCCACGCCTAGCACCGTGCGTAAGCCAGAAGTTTGACAAAAGCACAGTCTTTTCCTAGACTCTGCTTCCTAAAAAATAGGAAATCCAAGAGATTTACCCAACCATTCCAAAAGAAAACATTTACTTGTGTTGGGAGATGTCTGAGTTTCAGATCATCCAAGGGAGACTTTAATACATGAAGCGTGCACGGGGCCTTTGGCGTAAGTGGCTGACAAGAACAGCAGCGTGTTTCGTTAGTTCCTGTGTTTAATCGTGTAGAGGTTATGCTGATTAAACACTGTTTGAAGCTGGTTTGTTTTTCAAATTTTTAAAACAACTCGCTATGTTCTCATAAAGGTAACTCACAAGTTGTTATTCCCTCCTATCGGTGTCAAAAGGTCGCAGGAAAACTGTTCAGAAGCAGATGTTCTGTAGTAACTCTAAGCTAAAATTAACTGTTCTGCTGTGTTTAAGTTTACAGTCTGACTAATCCGCAGTTAGCAGGATTTGGTACAGTTTTCAACCAGCCTTGATGAGTAACGTTAGATAGTATATTCTGATCGGACTGGAGACTTGCTCTAAATCCATGCCATCAAAGAATACATTTAAAACTACGTTAGCCGTGATTTAGCTAAACTAAAACATCCCAGGAAAATGTCCAGCTTCTGTAGAAGTCAATGCCAAAACTTTACTTGATTTCGTGGAAGCAGGGTGTGGACAGTAGTCATAATAGTTACTTAATTATTTAACATATTGAAAGTACTTTAAGAAATTCTAGGGGATCCCTGTTATGTTTGAATTAGTCATACTGAGTTCAGGCAGTCTAGATGGTAAAGTGCACTTGTTGCAGATGTCGTAAAAAGCCATGTTTGTCACGATAATGTGCAACAAATGGACCACGTTACAGACTCTGGGATTTCTGTCAAGCCGTGTCTCAAATTCTATATTACTATAAATTACATTATCACACATAGAACGCGCATGCACTTCTGTAGACATTTGGCAGCTGAGACAGAAAAAAAATTATGTGGGAGGAAGCCTTTCTAAAAGAGTTGCAGCTTATCAGAAGAAGAAAGTTATTACTTTAAAATACACAAATCAGTATTAAAGCTACCAGTGTGGGTCTGTGATGGATATCCAGGTAGTAACACACTGACCTTTGGTAGTCGGTGCCTGCTTCATTAAATCAGGTAGTTCTGGCTGTACTAGCAGAAAAACGGCAACGAGCCAATCTTGAAATGGGTGAGGAAAGTATTTTGCGTGAGGTTTATAAAAGAAACTCCCAGGCACGCCTAGCTCTTTGCCTAATGTAGCTATTTCTTTGGAGTGCCTTAGTTTGTATGTGTTTGAGAATGCTTAGAAAGAAGGATTTTGCGCAGAGACAATTCAACCAGAAACACACACATGGAACAGGTAGGAGTTCCTGCTCTGTAGGAAAGCAGCGCCTGCCAAAACGCTGAAGACGGCAGACTTGTCTGAAGTTATCCACATCCATGCTATCTACGAAAATAAATCACGGAAAAAGTATTATACTTTGCACTTTGAGTTTGGCTTTTATTAGCTGCAATAAACACTCTTTCAGATTGTCCTTAGCGGCCCAAGCAACAGTCTTGCCATACATGGTGCATCTTATTTAGGTGTTGGGTTTGGGGTTTTTTTTACAGATAAAAACTGTGGTAGACATCCAGATGCAGTTAACTCTGGAAATACCCGGGTAGCTCACCGAGGGCAAATTCCTGTCTGTCCAACCCCCTTCCCATTTTTCTTAGGATCTGCATCTCAGTTTTTATAGGCTACGCTGACTGGTTTAAAACGTTAAAGGCTGATATCCTGCTTCTATAGAATTCTGTGCCAACTCTCTCTTTCACGGAAGCAGGCACAATACATACCTAGAAGCACCTCTAGATATAAGAACTGATGGATTCTCAACATGCGTTCAGCTGTCTTCCTGATCGCTCTATACATAATCAAAGATTTCTTACTTTTCTTATGTTTATTATCACTTCATCGGTTTATGGCTGTGGTTCTTACAGTGTTGCCCTAGCCTGTGTATGGGGAAGTTGATGGAGGAAGAAGGTTTTTTAATTTTCCGTTGTTTTAATCTAGAGGTGTCAGTCCAATGCACCGAAAACCATCCGTGGCCTCAGGAGGGGCAGCCGCTTTGGTAGTGGCTGTTGTTTCATCCTCAGTACTTTGTGGGGTTTATAGCGTGTATTGGCAGCGCGTAACCACGTCCGTTTGCAGCAGGTGAAGGATTAGGACATGGCGAAGCAGGAGCCCGCATGAGAAGAGTTGTTGAGTTATGAAGAGTTGAGCTCCTGATGCACATGCTGGGCAGGTCAGACGGGGACCGCTGGTGGGATCACATGCACCAGCGATGGAAATTCAGGCAGTTGTTGGAAAAAAATTCCTTTCCCAAGCAAGAGCTTCCCTCAGGCCCGGGGAAGTCAGTCATGATATATGCATCGTCCTGGCTCTGGCTCAGCTATTCCTTGGCCTTGCCTGCTAATCCTCCACCCGGTCCTCAGGGTAGATCTTGGTTCGGCAGAGAGTCTTCCCTCCGTTCTAGGGGAGGGAAAAAGCTGATAAAACATTTTCTGGTGCTTTGGCGTAGTGATTTATGGCCAGGCAGCCTGCTTCATGCCCAGCCTGCAGAAAGGTTCTTGATTTCAACCTTGCTTTATCATCCCTCTTTGTTTTCTTTGGCACTTCCACCCGGCTCTAACTTCTGCTGGGTCTCAGACACTGGACTGCCGCTCTAGGCACTGGGGAGTTACCAAGACGTGCAAAGCGCCCATCACTAGGAACATTCAGCGTCTTCCAGAGCTGTATACCTGCGGCCTTGGTCGAGAAATAAAACATAACTCAACCCCAAAGTCCAGCCGTCCCAATCTCGAGCCCCTCTTGCAGCACGAGCTGTAAGACTGGAGCGCGTGAATTATAAATATAATGACAGGCAAAATGATGGACCATGGAAATAACATGATAGTGTTTAGATTGCAGATGCTCGCCCAAAATGTCTTCTAACATAAACGCCAAGAAACCTACAGGCAGCTATTTGACTGTGTCTTTATGGGTCTGTTTCTACCACATAAATCATCTGTTTTGCTTCGCTATACCCTTCTTCATGGCAAAAAGGTTGGGAAAAGAGACTTTCCACATATTTTTTTTTTTTTTCACCCCATCTGGTGGGGACGCAGCGCTGGGTAAACATTCAGCTCTGGCACCGCGACAAGAACCGGTGCAGCCGCTTTTATCATCCCTGTCTTTAACTCTTCCAGCAATTTTCTGGAGCAAAAGTTAGCATTCCAACAGTCCTCCTCCTCTTATTTATTGGTTGCAGGGAGGTGGAGTAGCACATCTGGAAACCTGCTAGCTGCCCAGGACTACTGTTTAAACAAACTGCAACCGCCATCTCTTGATTTGGTTGGTCAGAATGGCACGTTGCCACAAGAAAACCAAAGTCAAAATGTGATGTTTCTAATTAGAGACTGTGTTCCTGAGGGTTTTTTTTTGTTTGTTTGTTTTTAATTTTTTTTTTTTTTTGAATTATCTATTTACTGATTTAGATAAATAGTTCTGAAAGAAAATGAATCAGTGGACTCATTAGTATATTTAGTTAGCTGTTCTTTGTATACATCCCTGGCCAGTATGAAAAACAACCATATGTTTTTTCTTTAGAAAATGTTGGCCCCCGACTTATGCATTCTTTCCTCCAAGAATGCAGGAGGGCAACCAAGCAGAGAGGTTATATCCTCCTCAGGAATTCTCTGTTGAGATAGGCTTTTGCTTCCCTTCTATCCAAAAATCAAATGAAATCTGACAATGTAGTTGTATTGTTTTTTCAACGTATTTTAAGATATTTCCCAGTTTTGGGTGACAAGTATAGGATGACTGTATTTTCTATTAGTGGCAAGAAAGGATCTCCAGGGTTAACATTGTGTGAGATTTATGTGACTGGGCTTGAAGACATTTATATTCATCCTGTTTTCTTAGCATACACTGTATTTGTAGTTAACGGGCAGTCTACAGCGTGAAAAGATGTTGCCTGAAAAGAATGAGTTGTATTTTACAGAAACAAAGTCAGCTATTTTTAAATCTCGGTGCTGTCAAAACAAACAAGGAACTCGCAGATGTCAGTTAGAGGTGTCCCGTTTTCCATGCTTTCTGCGCTATGTCTAAATCTACACATCACTTGAGGCTTTGTGAGCTGAATGAAGGTGGCACGTGCTTACCTTGGTGCTTAGCAGTTCACACGATGATTGCTCTCTTCTACCGTCTGGTTTTATACCACAGCTGTTTCAAAATTAGGGTTGGTTTCTGTCCCAGCTCCATTTATTTCCTTCCCCTTATGGAAGCTCTTCCTCGTATCAATGCTGTCTACTTGCGTCTAGTTCTACAGGTTTACTATTTTACTAGTTTTATTATTTTTGCTCTTTTAATACAGGTACTAAAACTATCATTTTAGTAGTTTTGCGTGTTTTTTTTTATATTTATTTCTAAATCACACAGTGGGAGAACTGAGATGGCGACAGACTTACCATTGAGTTCATAGTGCTTATTTTGTTTTACCATCATCTAAAATCGGATTGAGATTGAGAGATGATTGAGATTGCGAGAAGCGGATTGAGAGAGGCTTTTTTTGTAGTTGTGGGAAGCTAATAGCTTCACCCTTTCAGGAAGCCTAGAAACCGTTAGCACTGTTTAATTTTTCTCTAGAAGACAAAAGCTCAAATAGCTATTTGGAACATGGGTTTATGGCAATGTCAGTCCAATGTCCCCCGGATAGTAATTTCCAAGGAAGAGAGCATATCCGTGTCTATATGATGTGATGTATTTATTCCCCAAAGGACATGAGGGCTTTAGCCTTCTATTTTGGAGTTAAACCTTCATTATTAGATGACTATCTTCAAAATAGTTCAGTGAGAGCTGAGCCTCTCCTCAGTTTAAGTGCGCGCCTCTCCATTCAAACATCTCTCGCGTGTGCAGTTCCCTTTCTGCTCTCTGTTGGGATCGTGGAGAATTCAGCGAGTAACTGGTGGGCTTAGTTAGGATGGGATGAACTCCTCCTAGCTGAGGTTTGTTCTCCATTTCACTGCATTCAACAAAAGAAAAAGAAGGGAAATTATTTTAAATAATGTAAGATCTTCTAATTTACGGCTATTAATGTATATCTCGATAGGTTCTACCTCAGTATGGATGCAAATCCCGTAATTGTTTTGTTTTGTGTTTTTAATAGACAAGCAAAATCCTAATGAGGTTAATGTACTTCTCTTTTAGAGTTTAGGAAAGCATAAGATAAGGTACAGGAACACAGCCAAAAGTTTTAATCTCTCTACGGACATTCTTGGAATTATAGTTGAAAATACCAAGTTTTATTAGGTAACTAAAGCTTTCTACTCTACGTATCCCTCATAAGTAAAAGAAATCCAAACTATTGGTAGAAGCATCATTGTTTATTAAGACTTTCTGGTTAGTCTTAAATGTTTGTGCGACTTGTTGTTGTCTCTTTCAAGGAACATAATTTTATGCCACTTAAAAAGACTGAGTGTACGCAATGATCTTTCTTACTCTGTCAAGTTACCTCATAACAATGAGGTAAACAGGAATATCCAGTAATTCAGTGTTGTTTCTCATCATCCCAAAGGTTCTTATAACAACCTTGTAAAAATAACAAAGGAAGAAAATAGAAATAAAACGGGCTACACACACCAGCTTTGCCAGGGATGCGTGTGCCATGAACCGTCAAAGCTGATTTCTGCTCCTTCTTAAAAGGTTAATCTAATAAAAAGCAATTATCGTCATCTTTCATACAGGATTACAGATTTATCTGATTAAAGTTTGAACTATTTTCAGTCATAAATGATAAAAGTATTGACCTATGGTAAGCCGAGATGAACTGTACCATGTACTGTACTGTATGGAGGACGTGACGTAGTTCAAAGAAGTTCTTACCGCTCTTTTTCAAGCAGCTTATCTGCTTGGTCGGGATGTTTTTTTCTCTTTTATTTCCATCCACGTTGGGATGGAAATTTCCATCGCACAGTTGGGAAAACGTCCGTTCTTGCTTTGGTTGCAATACCGTTGTTTTCTCAAGTTGTGTGGTTATATCTTGTGTTAATCTCTTGAACGTCACCCCCTGTTCACAAAAGGCTCATGGGCACTTATGGTCATGGGTAGCATATATGAATGGGGTGCAGTCACTTCTAGGGGGCCTCCTGAAATTAGTGTGAAGTTTGTTAAATGGCCTGGTTATCGTCCTTATCCTCAGGATCATCTCACGTGCGTGGTCTTAAGATCTGCTTCTCTCAGGCCTACCGCTGGTGCAGTACAGCTTCATTGAATGTCTATGGGACAGCCAGGCGCTGTGAACGGTTTACCGTGAACACAGGGAGAGTGATGAAAAAGGGAGACCCGAACATATGAAATATGCCAGAGAAATTCAGTTTTCATTGAATTTTACCATGGTGCAGAAAAACGTTGTGCATATTCATCCAAATGAATGAAAATGTGACTGTCCTGTTTAAGATGTCTCTGCTTTTTTGCTTTGCTGTTACTTCTCGGCTTCTTGGTGCTAGTTTGAGGAGCGGGGGAAGTGGGTATATCTCCTTGAAATAAACTTTATTTGAACTGGAAACAAGCTAGAATATAATGCTGAATATGTAGGATTTAGTTCAAAACTTTCAAGGAAGAAAGAATTGTCAGTTTGTAAGTTTTCAGGCTGTCACACGTCCTCTCTTATCTCTTCGTTCATCAGTCTTGCTAGGATTAGTTTGGAGGTTTTAAATGAAAATTAATTTTAAAATATTGTCCTTCGCTTACATCACTTTTATATGGAATTCTACTTCAAACGTGCTAATGAATTTGCTGAACATAATCTGTTTTGCAGAAGAGTAACATAACTAGAGTAGTCATTATGCCATGCCATTTTTTCAGCCTTTGAGAAATACTAAGATTTTTCCCGTCTTGGTGATCTTAAACCGTTTTTTAAATTAAACATTAACACCTTATAAATTGAAAGCCTGCTAGCTTATTCTTCAAATACAAAGCTACGATTTCAGGAAGCCTTGATTGCGAGGCTAAAACAAGTCAAACATGCACATATGGCCTGAACGCTTATCCTGCTGGTTAATCTTCACTATTTACACAGGGTGTTTTTTAAAGCATAATTCAAAATCATGCATTACAGGAATTTCACTGTGGGATACTCAGGAGTCACAAGCAGTCAAAAATTGCCGTAGTCAGCAGTCCCTGCAGGAGCCAGCTTCTCTGTTTTTTCTGTTTACAGCAATAACTTATAACAAGGAGAAGTAATTTGGTGGCTTTAAGAAAATATTTTTTTAAATGTCTCTGCCTTTCTTTTAAGTTGCAGTTCCACTTTCTTTAAATCTTACTTTGGTCACCAGAGCCCTTGGCGGTGCAGATGGCCATGCCCACCCTCCCAGAACCACCAGCAGTGTGGGTACAGGGAGACCAGAGAACCATGGAATGGTTTGGGTTGGAAGGGGCCTTTGAAGGTCACCTAGTCCAACCCCCCTGCCATGAGCAGGGACATCTTCAACTAGACCAGGTTGCTCAGAGCCCCGTCCAACCTGACCTTGAGTGTCTCCAGGGATGGGGCCTCCATCACGTCTCTGGGCAACCTGGGCCAGTGTTTCAGCACCCTCATTGTAAAGAACTTCTTCCTTATATCTGGTCTGAATCTTCCCACTTTCAGTTTAAAACTGTTACCCCTTGTCCTATCACTACACTCCCTGATCAAAAGTCCCTCCCCAGCTTTCCTGTAGGCCCCCTTTAAGTACTGGAAGGGGCTCTAAGGTCTCCCTAGACCCTTCTCTTCTCCAGGCTGAACAACCCCAAATCTCTCAGCCTGTCCTCGCAGGAGAGGTGCTCCAGCCCTCTGATGATTTTTGTGGTCAATGCGCCTTTACAGCCAGTCATTTGCTAGGGTTTTTTTATGAGCGTTATATTCGGCTGTGAAAAATTTCACTAAAGATCCAGTTTCTGAAACACATGTGGAAGAAGGCAACTTCTTGTTCTGAGATTCAGCGCAGTTCCGGATAAGAAACTTGCGATACCTGTGTCTTTCTGAGCACCGTCTCCAGTGACCTATACCTTTGACGTTAATGGTTCACAAGCGTGTGTCAAGGGGTTTATGACACATGGAATTAATGCTTGTGCCTTCCGTGGAAGGAGAATAAAACCTGACAGCCACAAGTCACTAACTGGGATCTGCCGATGTCAGCAACCCCGTATCCAGCTTACGCTGTGGGCGATGGAGCGGGACTCCTTCAGCCTTTCCTCCATACATTTTGAAATTTGCTAAACAAAAGCAGCAATGGGGAAAAACACTAAATTGGAGGAATATGTTATCTACCATTTTTTAGATGTGTAAGTCATAAGCTCATGATAATGTGCGTGTAGAAAGAGATTGTTACGTGGAGGTTATAGTGAGGTGGGGATCGGTCTCTTCTCCCAAGTAATAAGCGATAGGACAAGAGATAACGGCCTCAAGTTGCGCCAGGGGAGGTTTAGGATGGATATTAGGAAAAACTTCTTCACCGAAAGGGTTATCAAGCACTGGAACAGGCTGCCCGGGGAAGGGGTGGACTCACCATCCCTGGAGGTGTTTAAAAGACGGGTAGATGTGGTGCTGAGGAACATGGCTTAGTGATGGTTTTGTCAGCGTTAGGCTGATGGTTGGGCTCGAGGATCTGACAGGTCCCTTCCAACCGAGATGGTTCTATGATTCTATGGAACAGCTTAAAGTTGTGCTAAATATATACTACACTTCTGCTTTATTGCACCAACTTTGTTCTCAGTCTGTGTCTGTGTTCCGGTCGGTCCAGCTCTGTAATGGTGCCACAGCTTTTTTGTTCCCTCTGGGTGAACAGCTGCAGGTAACTTGTTCTGATGAGCAGAGGAAGAGAAGAGGGATAGAGAACTGTGTATATACATCAGAGGACTTAAAACTGTCTCTGTACGTCCCATCCTTTCAACAGCATATGAAATGTATTGCAATGTAATGTTGCCCCTGTTGTGAAACTGCAAAGCAGTCAGTCAGGAGTTTTGATAGGAAAGCATCCAAATTTAAAAATCACGTGGGTAAAAGCAGGTGATCCCATCTTGCAACACTATCTGGGACAAGAATTTCTTTCGCACTGTCAAAATGCGTGTGAGTAAGTGTGTTTGTGCACAGGCCTCAGCCTGACTGTGGCTGGGCATATCATTGCTTGAACAAGCTTGGGCTCTTGTCCAGTAATGTTTTTAGGTTTTTTTTAACTTCTGATGGCCTGTTTTCCCAAATTTAGGTCTGTCTGCTTCCAGCTTCTTTAGGCTGGTGGATGAAGGAGGATATTAAGGTTTCTAGTAGCTGATGCAGTACAGAAAAATACTTTTTTTTTTTTTTTTCTTCTTCCTTGTCAGATGGTCCTTGCACAAGTGCCAGTCTATCCCAACAGGTACCTTGTTTTTTTCAAGTAGAAGTCCTGTTAAACCAGCTTTGGGAACAACTACTACTACTGAGGAAAAACTCTGATTTGACACACTCAGAAATTTGGAAAATCTGGCTTCCTGCACGGTCTCATTAACCGGTCACCCACTGAACTGAAGGAGAGTAAGGCTAGCTTCTAAGCTTTTTATTATGGTTCTTTGTTAACTGCTTATTTCAGCTTTTGTCTCAAAATCTACTAGGTTCGCCAGTTTTTTAAGACTTATGGAAGCCTCTAGTGAAAAAGTGAGTAAGGAAAATAAAACACAACCAGCATACCCAGCCAGGACAAATATTTGTGGTGCAATCTTGNTTTTTTTCATTTCGCATACGCACTTTCTTTTGTGTTCCCGGTAAATGAGTTAATTTAAGGTCATCCACGTTTCAAATCAAGCTTCCTGTGCCCTAGAAAGCCAAAGCGTAGTGCAAGCTAGTTGCATTTTTAACTTACTGTAGCTCCATATTTATTTTAAAACCCAGCAGTCGTGTGAGGCTCAGCACGCTCTGTCTGCAATTGAAATGCATTTAGAAAGATTGGCCGCTTTATTGTGAGAAAGGCCTTGTTTACTTGAGTGAAAAAGTTAATGCTCTGTAATAACGCGTACAACTTCTAGTCCTGGGACTCATTCACCGAGTGTTTGACTGGAGAAGCGAAATCCGCTTTGTTGCAAAGCAACACATTTCCGTGAAGCAAGAATTCCATTTCTGTTAAATCGCTTTCCAATTTTCGGGATAATGATGTGTTTAATTTACCACAAAACATGGTAAACTGCCTGCAGGACGAGTTTCGATTAGTCGTTTAGATTCATTTTATTTAATTTTAATCCCCCTTTTTTTTCATTTTAGTGAAATGTATCTGCAGGGGGGTTTTTTGCTTAAGTTTATTGTTAGTTTGCTAGCACTTAATTTTGATATTTTAATGCTGGCAAAACCTTTGAGTTCCTGGTTTCTGAAGGGAATGATGGTTTTACTATCTGGTGCTAACCATGGCACAGACAGGACCCAGAAGCCATTAAAGCTTCAGACAATATGTGGATAATGTGCTGAACACATTCTCCTATTTCTAATTTTTACTGTGAGCTGTACAGTACCATGCAGCCGAGATGATTTCCAATAGCATCATCTTTTCCTGAGTTTTCTTGAAGAATGGAAATGGCTCTGCAAGTTTCCTTCAATTGTGTGCTTTTACTGCTCCAGTACACTCCACAATCGTTCCCCACTCGTGCTGGTGTGTCCAGCAGTGGTGCGGAGAGCTGAACGTACGCTCAAGCAGATGGCGTGCCGTGTGTTTGGGGATTACAGGGAGCCGAGACAGCTTACCCTCTCCGTTCCCCAGGACCAGGTTGGCAGGCAATGTTCCCTTCTTGGAAAGGCGCATGAGTAGGCCAAGGCGAAAGTGAAAGGGGTCTTCAGATGCTTCCCTTGTGGATGACTCCATGGCTCATAAGCATTACTGCAAATTAGGGGAATGAATGACTTACGATGAGTTCACCCAGAACCGTGTATTGTCCTCTCTTTGCTGGTTGTCCTGCATTTAAGAAGTAGAAATATGTTGAGTGAAATGGTATTTCTCTGTCACCTTCCTGCATTTAGTGTCCTTTCTTCTGCTTGCATTGGTGCACGTAGGCAATATTTTTCATCCTTCTTCTCCTGGATGGGGGGAGGAAAATGTTGAGAGGGTTCGTTATAACTTCTAAGCTGGCGCGTTTCCGGTATCCATCATATTTTTGTGGCGATCAGCTGCAAATCAAGCGTTGGGGAATGTGGCGAAAGACCAGCTTGTAGGTCTCTGCCAGTCCCACTCTGCTGGGAGAAGAAAGGTCCTGCCCCCATGCTGTCGCCTGACCGCCCCATGGTCCCCTGCGGCTGTTTCTTCATGTCACCTCCTCAGATGTCCCATGCGGAGAGGGGGACCACAGCCCACTGCTGGCCAAGCCCCGAGGTGGCCTCTTGTAACCTCGCCCTGTAACTCATCCTCCACCACGGGCCTCTGAGGAGCAGGCTCCCAAGGTCTGCTCCTTCTCTTCGTCCCCAGACACATGTTTACTTGCAGATGTAAGCAAAAAGCTTAAATTTTTGGAAGAACATCCGTGGGAAGCAATTTGCTTCCTGAACTCAGCAATAGCTTTTTGACACGATCCCAGGTTAATCTTTATTTCAACAATGACGTGTGTGGACTTTTGTGGGACTGTCTGCTTAATGTATATGTCCAGCTGTCACCTAGAAAATAGGCTGCTCGGTTCATAGAAACAGCCCCCAGCACACAGAGATGGGAAACTCAGAATAATGATAATAATATATTAATGTCAGCATCTTTGAAATGTGAAGATTTGATATTCACTGCACAGTCAATCCAGTCTCCCCCATTTAGTTCGCATTTATGTTCTCCGGTTATTAATCATTGGATGGTTCTTTCATTCCTCCACCTTTCTAGAAAGCTTTTATTCAATGTGGGTATCCCAAGCCTCTGTGAGACGTGGTATTTTGGGATTTAAAAAAAAAAAAAAACCAACCAAACCTGGTAGCATAAGCTACTAGTATATGCTAGTAGTAGTATAGCACTAGAGGAACGCTGTAAATAAGAGGTTGCTGACAAAGAAACAGTTGCTGCTCCTGCTGAAAAATAGTTCAAACTATTATTGAAAAAGGAAATTTTAGCGGAAGTTCACTAAGGGAAAAGTGTATGTTTCTTTGTGGCTCCGGCCCTCAGGGCTGTTTGTAGGAGTACGCAGAGGCGTGTGCGGCTGGGTACGGCAGTTTTATATAGGCTGCAACACGTCTGGTTTATTAAAACCAGTTTGGGGGGCATCTTGAGTGTTTGGCTAATATTGCAGAATTTACACAAAATGAACTACACTTATGCAAAATGTTAAGTGCAGTTTAAAGAAAAAAGGGATGATGCTTTAGCATAATAAGAATAACTGACTTGGGGAAGATTTGCTATCGAAGCAAAAATAAGAAATCTGGGAACTCAGCCTGACCATGGAAACTACTTTTCTCGCCACAAATATGACATGTACATTTTATGAAACCTACTTATTACCAGGGGCCAAATTCTGTGGTCCATATGCAAGCACAACTTTCACTGAAAGTTCACTGAGGACGGTAGAATTTGGCCCTGAGCTCTTTCTTTTCCATAGAAAATTACTTCATTTGTAATTTCCTCTTCTTATATTTCTCAGTAACTGCAGAAATGTGAGCTCGTCATTTAATTTCAAGTGTACAAAAGCTTTGAGGGCTCTCTGTGAAATTGCAACTTTATCTTTCAGTGTAATAGAATAAAGGAGTAAATTTGCGGACGTGAAGTTAGAGGGGAAAAAAAAAAAAAAAAAACGTCTTCGGGTAACGACATAGACAGGAAACCAATGTAGATAGGTGAGTTTTTTCCATCTAAGTGAAATGAGAAAGGTTTTGGGTTTTGAGCTGAGGCGCGGTGACTTGGGGTGTTGGAAACAGCTGAATTAATATTGGACTTCTGGGATGTTTCTGCCAGCACAGCGCAGCCACAAGCTAGCGCTCAATGAGAGCTGGGTTACTTACGTTGCCCTAGCTAATTTTATGAGCATGGTGGTGCGCAACCTTGGCTGGTACGTTCACTTCTCGGAGGCTATTATAAATGTGTCCATACTGTGCTGTACAATACCTTGTAGGTGCACCCAGTGGGGAAATGGAGTGGGAGAATAACAGCGCAGAATATGTATGGGGCTGAGGCTGGGATTTGACCCTTGGAGCGTTCGTTTGCAAATTCAGATTCCTCGGAGGTGAAAAGGGGCTGGTTGGAGTCAAACAGCTGAGTCAAAAGCTGCTGCGCTCAGTGTAATCCTGAGCAGCTGCCCATGAGCAGCTATTACATCTGGAATCCTTTTTGACCATTTCTGTTATCATAGAATCATAGAACGATTCGGGTTGGAAGGGACCTGAAAGACCATCTAGTTCCAACCCCCCTGCCCTGGGCAGGGACACCTCCCGCTAGACCAGGCTGCTCCAAGCCCCATCCAGCCTGGCCTTGAACCCCTCCAGGGATGGGGCCTCAGATGTGACCAAAGATTTAATAGCCGTGCAGGAGAAAGAAGAGACCCCTTGCAGCGTTTTGCTGTTAACGTATGTCCGTGTGGTACTTGGCCAGCAGACGTGAACGTGTTCTTCCCATTCCCCTCTCTCCACCAGCCCTGTGAGCATAGACGGAGCTCAGTCCTCCCAGCCAGGACAGAGCCAGCCCGCAGAGCTGCGCTGGAGCTAGTCCCATCACCGGGTTAGCCCTAAAGGCGCTGCCACCGCTGCTCATTTTTGTGAATAAACTGACAGCGTGAATTTTCTGCTGTTGGCTTTTTGTGATAGCAAGTACATTTAAAACAATGAGTTTCAGGTTTTAGCTGCGAGTTAGCTTTCTCTTCCAGGCTGAACTGCGTGCCTGATACTCTTTGAATGTGACTTACCCAAGATTAGTTTCTGAATTGTGTATGAATTGTTTAATCACCTGTGAAACTTAACAACTTTCAACTTTTCATTTCATTAGCTGCGAGATGAATGTCAATTAAACGTGTTTGGAAGGCTAGAGTTGATGACGCGTGCAGCAAACACCGCTGAGGACTCCATTTCATTTAATGCAGTAATAATAAACACTCCACAGACAGTATTTCAGCAATCAGGAACGCTTTTGCAGTCTTTTCTATCTATGTGTGTTTGGCTAAATGAGAAAATCGGGGGGAGGTGGGAAGAAGGGTAAAAAATGAGTCAGACTTATTGCCTTAATGTAACCTTCCTGGCTGAAAGTATATTAATTGGCAAAATGGATTACCTCAGACGAGAGCAGAGAAAGGCCTCCATTGTGCACAGCCGTGGCGTGAAACCTATACTCTTTGGCTTGCATGTTCTTTCCTCGGCACCATGATCCGTCCCATCCCATCCCATCAGCCGGCTTCAGAGCCAGCCTTGCGAGATTTACGGCGCCTTTCAGTTGGGAGCTCTTTCCTTCCGTCCGTTCGTGCATTAAGCCAAGTTACTTGGAAGAGTTTTGTGGGGAAAAACCTCCTTTCCCTGCGCAGAAGCTGCTCCCAGCTTCTTCCCGCGGGGCAGTGTCGGGGATACTTCGGCCTGCAAGGGTTAACATGTGGGAAAATGGGTCCTTATTTCTTCTTTTCTACAAGAACTCAATGCCTGGAGCACCTGCCAGGACGATGTGAGACCCGAGAGCAGGGTCTGCCTCCTTTCCAGCCCCAAGGTTGAGGTCCAGCAGTAACCTCGGGTACCAGTGACCGGATTATCTGCTGGGATGGAAGCACCGGGAGGGTGCCACGGCAGCTGCCTGGGTTTCCTCAAATGACAGCTCCATGTAATATGCTTGCCTTGCGGCGAGGACTCGAACCAGTCCCTTGCCCAAAGCATTTCATTATCGTTCCTTTTTTCCCCAGTCCAGCAAATGGTGAATTGTTGTCTCTGAAGGGGAAAGTGACACAATCTTGAGTAAAACAGGCATGGTCATCATCTGTCTTTTGAGTAAAAGGGGCCGTGACTCATGTGTTCTGTCCTCCACTATCACTCATTCCTTCTCCTGTTTGCTATGTAGTCAAAGAAAGGAATGATCCCGTTTTTTTTCAGGGACCCTCAGTGAAGAATTTGGTTAGGAGAAGATGTCTTGTTGATTCTTGGCTGAAAATAAGTGTAATAGACGGCAAAACTAACACGAACTTGTAAAACTCTTCTTTGTCTTCTTTTTTTTTTTTTTTTGATTTGACTTAATTAAGCTTAAGGAAAAGCTTAAGAGAATAAATACTGAGAGATTGCACGTGAATAAACACGCTATTTCTCATTCGTTTCTGCTCAGAGTTAAGTATTAGGATAACAAGGAGGATGAAAGCCGTAGGTTAAATAAGTTCAGTCCGATTTCCTGGAAGCCAACATCTCATCCGAGTGAGCATTACTTGCTGCTATGGATGGTTGCTTCTGTGGAGAAACTGAGTCTGAACAGGGCTGGAGACTGTGCAGCCTTCTCACCCGCTCGGAGAAGGTCTCCCCAGGTCAGGGGTGCGACCGGCAGTGGAAAAGCCGCGCGGAAAGCCTGAGGTTTGCCACTTTTTCTACTCTATTTGTTCTGTGGATAAATAAATTGAGGGCTGGAGTTTTCACGGCTGTCAGTGTGCCACCTTTGAACATCTTCTCTTAGAGAAATAGGAAAGTCAACCACATGCTCAAATTGGTCCTAATTGTTACAGGAAGGCTTCTGAGCACTTCCAAGACCATCTTTTTTTCCGCTGAGCTTGTATTACAAAATATTTCTGGAATTAAATGGAGCAAGAAAAATAACAACTACTTTTTTTTTTTTTTTTTTTTTTTTTTTTTTGTTCTTTCACAACTTGTGCTTTACGTTGAGCTGCCTTTGAAACAAATCTGACCTTGTCCTGTGTGTGTTGAGTTGGCTTTCTTGCTCTGCCAGGCTTTAAATCGGGGATGGCAGACCTCGGGTTTGCATGGTGGTACTTGTAACCTCTAGCGTTCTGTATCCCGCTTTCCCGCAGGGTCTCCTGCCCTCACTGGCACCGGAACCATTGCTGTCACGGTGGATGATGTCAATGACAATGTCCCCACGTTCGCCTTTAACGTGTATTCTGCCACGGTTCCAGAGGATGCACCTGCGGGGACAGATATTTTGCTCGTAAACTCCTCAGATGCTGACGCTTCTACAAATGCTGTTATTAGGTACGTCGTTCATTGTTGCTGTGTAATAATAATAATAACAATGCCTCATACCTTGCCTGAAGATTATTTTTTTTTCCCCCAGCATCCATCACCAACGTGCC
Source organism: Rynchops niger (assembly GCA_013400035.1). Taxonomy (NCBI): domain Eukaryota; kingdom Metazoa; phylum Chordata; class Aves; order Charadriiformes; family Laridae; genus Rynchops; species Rynchops niger. The sequence continues at coordinate 1,256,426 of VXBH01006822.1, read as the reverse complement.
ATAAAGCTGTAAGACATAAAAGGACAGCCGTGTATCTGTAACTAAATTATTTCGGCAAATCTTGGCGGGGGGGTGGGGGTGTCGGTGTTGTTTGTAGGCTTTTAGGATTATATTAAGGACACGTACAGTTGCAGTGTTCTTTTACTTTTTTACTAAGCAACAAGCAAACAAGTTTAACTTGCACCTGAAATGTAATTATTGATAGGCTAGATTTAGATTTCTCAATAAGCGTGGAGGTAGATGCGTTGAAAAAATGAAAAACAAAGAAACCCTGAAACTCCAAATAATATCAGAAATGGATTAAGCACTTAAGCTTGCAGTCTTGATATATACATTCTCTGCATAAAAACATATGATAGAAGCTGTGAACGATCATCGTTACTGACTGCCATCAGCTTCTGAAGCCTTTGGGAAGGTTTTTGCCTTCTATTTAGCATTGCTTTTAGAAGTGAGGCTTTGTAATGAAGGATATAGTGAACAGATACAATAGAAATCTTTTAAAATGTATTCCTGAAGAAGCTAGAAACTGTTGTTCTTGGAGGCTGACAGACTTCTTAAAGGTTAATCAAAAGAGCCTTCAGGAAGGGCTTGGTGGGGAAGGAGAAGGTGTACTTTTCAAACGTCATTAACAAATTTACTACAGAAGCTGACTTTGGGGCTTTCATTGATGTTCGTATGAAATCACTCACCCTACAAAAAAAAAGTACAGAGCGTATTTTGCAGCTCTGGTAATTTTTAAACTTTAATTTTTAAGCTAGGCGAATCTACAAATCAGCATAACTTTTTTGCATAAAAATGTCCAATCTAGTGGCCAGCGTCGTGTTACTTTTGTGATAGCATACGTATGTTTGGGGAAGGCTTCGGCGTCTTATTTCGAACTTCAAATGGCTTTTCAAACCTCACTGTAGTTTAGATGACTGTGTATATGACTGGAAGCATTTATGCTAAAGGAGCCGAGCAGGTACAGTGTCCCCCAACGTGAGGAAACATGTGTTACCACTGAGGGTCAGCAGAAACCATGACCTGCCTTGTCGCTCATCCACGTCTTTTCACATACTAACTGATTTTCACTGAAAAGCAAGGTGTTCGTTGGGTAAATTTATGGTCAGTTACTGTCTTTCAGTTTCGAATGAAAATTACACGAGGCAAGGTGTAAAGTTTATCCCATTCCGAAAACCAGGAAAAAGTTAGAATGCGGCATTTTTGCTTTAAATGCCGCAGGGTTTGCAGCCCTCGGTTGATGCAACTTGACTGGGCGCTAGGCTTGAACGCTGGCTGTGCCCAGCTTCCCAGACAAGAGTAATGAAGGTGTAAGTGACGGTGACAAGCTGAAGGTTATCCACTGAGGGCTGATTTATTGCTAATGGAGTAGAAAGCAGATTCCTATTAGTCATTAATGGGAAGGACGCGTAGGTAATCTCATCGCATTTAACTGTTGTGACTGCAGACACCTGTATCGCTCTGTGTCCAAACTTACCAAGCAGATATAAAAGTAGCTTCTTTACTTACTTTTGTTAGTTCAGTTCATTCTTCATAGTCCATAAGAGCATCGCTGTGATTGTCTTTATTTTTTTAATTTTTTTTTTTTTTTAAAAAAAGGAACTAAAATAAATTGTATGGCAAAGCAAGTGTGTATATAATACTGTAATATTTTCTTTCCAACTAGCTGCAAGACAAAATTAGAAACTTTATGTTTTGGCATCTTTGACTATTTAAAAAGCATCCAAAGTTACCATTTATTAAATTGTGAAACAATGAAGCTTTTAATTCTGTTCACTCTCACTCTAAGAAACTATTTCTGGCAAGCTCCTTTTGAAAAAAAGCATTCCGTACAAAGCATGAATGATTGTAAGGATTGCATCCCATAATCAGAAATTATCGGGATGCTCTCGGATTTCTTAAGTGTGGTTGAATTGCTTTAATATCTCTGCCATTAGTCTTTGTCATTCACTCAGTACCTCGTAGTAGAACAGTTGATAAAAACATATTTTTTTTTCCTTCATAAGTAGCTATTTTAAAATTGTTTTCAGGTTTTGTTTTACACTTTTTAGACTCAGGAATGTACTTTTGTTTTTCTTGGACAGAATTTGTTCAGATTCAGCATTTAGAGTCATGCAAATCTTAAAATATGACTGGTATAACAAAACTGGCAAAAGCCAGCGGGACCAGAACACGTGAGGTCTTCTTGTCAGAGGTGCTGAGCACTCAGAACTCCTTTTCAGTCTTGTTAGAGCCGGTTTCAAAATCAAATCTTGTTTTTCCAAAGATGGTGTGTAAAACCCTCTGCTAAAATTTTCATGTAAAATAAAAAAAAACAAAAAAAAAAATTGGACTGTGTCATGCAAGAAGTGGGTGGTCTTCTGCAAAGCTGTTACATATCCATACACGCCGACTCTTTCTCTTATTTCTGGTGATAACCCGAGGAGTCGTCAGAGGAGGCTGACGAGGTTGTCAATGGCAATGCGCACTTGAGCAGTCTTGTTAAAGATAGTATAGGTGAGAGGGGTCAGCACAGACTAGTCAAAAGGCACAGATTTTAAGCGCTTCAGTCAAATTCCTTTTGTACTAGTTGTCACCATTAAAGTTTTGGGGGGTTTTTTTGGGCTAGGTTTGGATTATTTTTTTGTAACTATGCTGAGACACACTTAGATTGTCCAATTGGTTTGCACGCAGGGGTACTCAGACTATCCGGTGGCAAATGTCATTGGTCTTTATTCTCTTTTTTTTTTTTTTTTTAAAAAAAAAGGTTTTCATAGCAACTTTCCAACGCTAAAGCTTGATCTCTTCTATGTATGTGGAAATACGGAAGACCAAGTCCCCATCTTCTGCGCCACCTCATGCGGGGTTAAAACATTGCAAAGCGCAGATGGAATTTGCCCGTCCTGCTGGTGTTTAGGGCGGTTTAAAACGGTGCTTCAGGCTCTGCGCACATTCGTTCCGCCCCGGGTACACATTGCTGTGGCTGGAGAATAATTACATATGGCCGTCGTATTATATCATAATTAAGCAATTAAAGTATGCTCCTGGCATTCTGTAGAGATTAATGACTGAACAGGGGAACCTGCCACAGCTTATTACGCAGGCTGGCTGTCCGTCCTCTAGGTAAAGCCTCTGGCCTGCGTTATTATTTCTGTCATAACCTGTTCTGAGTTTAAAAAGGTGAAGATAGGAATATTGCTCTCTTTCATAAAAGCCATTTTCTTCTGACTCTGGGAGAACCGTATACTTGAGAAAAGCTGCTACTGTGCCGTACCAGGCTTCTCTGAAGAAGCAACGCTGATCACAGCTGCGTTGGTTTTTGGCAGGGTTACAAAAATTGAATACAGGAATTGTTCTTTGTAGCCATTTTTTTTGTTTCTTTTGTTTTGTAGAAAGCCCACTATCTGAATTCATAAAAAACGTAATATTAACTGATTACCTTTAAAAAATACAGCCCAGCGCTCCCCGTATCTTTTGAGATTCATTCTGGAGCGAACTCAAGCTGGGTAAGCGTTCAAAGAGAAAGGACGAATCCGCTGTGCTAGTAAGGCAGAGGTGGCCCGTACCACGCACTGCAGTAAGCACACAGTCACTTCTTATCAAATCACGTTTTTGCTCCCACGCGTGGATGTGTGCACATACATACATACCGATCAAGGGTCAAATTCTGGTCCCAATTAGTCTCTGTTAACGTAGCTCTCTGGTTACTAATTTGCTATGAATTCCTGTGAATTAACATTGAAACCTTGACTAGCACAACTTAGCTCAGTATCAGTAAACAACATGAACTGTAAATCTTCCTATTGTTATGTAAAATTGTCATCCTGTTATTTCAGAAAATAGTATTTTTTCTAATTGTATTCTGCAGATTCAGGTAAGAGGGTATGTCAGCCTTTTGCAATATTGCTTAGTGCATTAGCCCAGGGAAATCAGTAAATGCCTCCAGCAGGCAATTTTGGGAGTATATCCGACTGTATCTCCAAATGTACAAAGGCTCAGTCTGCTCCTCATTTACTAGGAATCTATCTGTGTTCAGCAACTACGCTTGGAAATCCCCAGAAATGTAATTTACAGGCTTTGAAATATGTCAGAGACAAAAAGTGAAGATACAGGGACAGTCAGAAGAAAATCCATGTGTTGATACCCATCAGCATGGTGGTCTGAAGAGTATAGAAAAATCGTTATTATCTTAAGGAGCAGGCTGCCTTATGAAATACTAATCCCATTTTTCCTCCTTGCTTTTTTTCTTTCAAACAGCTATAGGCTTACCGGCGGCAATTCGCAATTCACCATCAACCCGTCGACAGGACAAATCATCACCAGTGCTCTCCTCGATCGAGAGGCGAGGGAGAACTACACTTTGGTGGTGGTGGCGAGCGATGGGGGCTTCCCCAAAGCTCTCTCCAGTTCCACCAGCGTCCTCGTCGCCGTCGCCGATGTGAATGACAACCCGCCCAAATTTCAGCACCATCCCTACGTCACCCATGTCCCATCACCTACCACTTCAGGTAAAGCTGGCAGTGCTTGGGGTGCTTCAGATTCCATCAACATCTTACCCCGTGCAAAGCTGTGCCACGAGGAATGTTTCCGAGATGTTCCTCTGCAGCTGTTTTCCAGGTTTGGTTGTTTTCGTGTCGCATGGGAATGAAAAATGGCAAGGCTCAATAAATCACCTGCAATTTTTCCGTACAAATTCAATTATTTTCCTGCAGTTATGTAAAGAAGACATAGTGTAAATCAGCACCCACTCAAACAAGTGATTAAATCATTTTGCTCTGGTTAGGAAGGCAACGGCCTCTTTTTTTCCTCTGAAAGTCCTGCATGTAGCTGTTCTTTTTCCACTCTGAGCAATTCTTAAAAGAGGATTTTGTCAACCTTTTCCAAAAAGGTCGTGTCTATATCAGATGTTAATTATGTTACCTTTCCCTGAGCCAAGTGGTGAAGTAAAATAAGACAAAAATAAAGCCAAGCAGCAGCCTTCCTTTTGTGGAGCCTACACCCAAATTAAAGTGACTTCCCTCCATGTAGGAATTAATTCCTGCTTCAGTTTATGTTTAAACTGGCCTGATAAATAAATACGTTAGAAATGGGTAAGTCCAAAATACTTCTATTTTCTACTCGCAGAATTGGCATCGCAAAGGGAACGAAAGGATAATGTGTGTGTTTGCATGACGATGGAGAGAATTTACTGACAGATTCTGCTATGCTGAGATTTTTATTTTTTTTTTTTTCCAATATGTAAAATGGGTGAATACCAGGAGCTCTACTATCTCAAAACAGTAAAAGGATTTTATAATGTGATCGCTGAATTGCCACGAATTCACCAAACTGCTGTCAGAGTGGTTGGCTGTGGAAGTCGGCGACGCTGTGTGTTTTCACGTGCTTGGGCATACATGGATATGTGATGCATACAAGGGAGGATTCCAGGACAAAGGGTTTACAAAACAATTTTTCCTTTAAAAGAACAAAAAAAAAAAAAAAAGGGGGCTTATTTCCACATCTTGGGTTTTCTCTCTACATTTTAAACAATTGCACATACTTCTCCTTTTTATGGAAGAATGAATTTGTTTACATTTCTTCCCCGTTTCCAGAACAGCATTATGAAATTATTTTATTATTGTATTGGTGAATCTTTGTGTGTTCTGCCTAGAGCACAGTGCCTTTGTGTGGTTCTTTTTGGGGTGTTTCTTTAAATGTGTTTATGAGGAGTACCCTTAGGTTTAACTCACGTTTTCTGGCAATATCTTTTTGGGTGGTTTTTGTATTTAACCCCTTATAACTAGAAACACGTAGAAAGCCTAAGCTGTGTTCACTCTGTTTTTAACTTAGCAAAAACCTAGGGGTGCATACACTTTTTTATTTGCAACTTCCTCAGTCCACTTTCATTTGAAAGGAAATGTTAAAATTTATTCACGTTATTTTGAAAGGCTGTTGACAATGGTGTTACTAGCAGGCATGGCACCCGTTACAAAACCCAAACAACTTTATTGCAGTCCATTGTAGAGTCTGAAATAGCTTTTCA
>VXBH01006822.1:1215504-1250400 GCA_013400035.1 Rynchops niger | reverse complement strand
AAAAAAACCAAAAAAAACCCTCATAACTCGATCAAGACTTTTGCTTTTATTCCAATCACAGAATATCTAGTGTACATTTTGAAAGAAAAAGCTTCATTTCCTTGTCATTTTTAAATCCAGTTTAATAGGGGGAACTAGTAATAATAATAATAATAATTAATAACATAATTTGCTTAACTGAAGCCAAAATCTTTTTTTTTTTTTCCCTGCCCTGTTTCTCACAAGGGTTTGAATACTCTTCTTGTCTAAATAGTCCTCCCCCTGGAGTATAAATCATTGCACATGACAAATAGTGACACGAAGCGTGGTTTCAAGGGGACACTGTCAAAGTCATTCCTGCCTGTAAATGATTTTGCCTTCAGAGGTTGGAAACAACATGATTTTTATACAGGAGTGGGTAGTTTCTGTATTTCAGTACCAGTAAAACATCAACAAGAGTCTTCTGCAAAGGGGTTGGACAGTGTCAAATTGGAAAGACGTGCCGCGCGTTAGATCTGTAAACTCCGTTGCAAAAGAGCACCCTCGGGTTCTCCTTCCAGACAGGCAAATATAGAGGTTAATGCCAGTGGTGCCCGTGTAGTCGAGCTCGTTGTGAGGCTTGAATTCGAAAGACCTGAAATACAATATATTCACGTTATTGCAGTGGTGTGCAGTAGTTTTGCATTTCTGTGTGATTTTACCCCTATCTCAGAGGGCCAGCGTGCTTTTACAAATGCAGTCCCGTTAATTACCGTCCCCAGAATACTCTTACAAAATCAGAAGCAAGAAGGTATTGGGCACAAAGGAGCAGCGTCTGGGGAAGAGGAAGAAAAGGGGCTGCAAGGGAAGGTGGGTGTGTAGGGTAAATGTCCATGGGTGCTGCCTGTTCACTTAGGTAACCTTAATAGTCATCCGATTCCAGGGGTTTTTTTGCACGGATAAATAAACTATGAGTAATTAAAAAGAAAATAAAAGTAACATTCGTTCTTATTACACGTATGGCTTTCATAATGTGAACGTTGTAGAAATGGGATGCTAGATTCCCCAAAAGTCGCAGGTCCATTCTCCAGTGCAAATGTATGTGCAGCCACCGACACCCATTCAAACACAGGTTTTTTGGCCTCGTGCGTGTCTTGCGGGCTCACAAACTCACCTTCCCCTGGTTGAATGTACCATCTTGTGGAAAAAGCAGTTTATTTTCAGAGCAGTGTAAGGAGGAGCGTACTGTTCCAGGATGAATACCAGGACAGGGACCCTCTTGAGTGCTTCCACCTTTCCCACGATCGGTGCATCACCAGATGCCCTAACTTTGTTCTCTGTTTCAGGCTCGTTTGTGTTTGCTGTGACCGTCACTGATGCAGACGCTGGCTCCAACGCCGAGCTCCATTATTCCCTCATGGGGAAAAACTCCGAGAAATTCCACATCGATCCAGCAAGGGGGGCAATCCTGGCTGCAAAACCGCTGGCAGGAGAGTCTGAAGTCACCATTTCTGTTCACGTGAGGGACGGCGGCCGGTACCCCAAGACAGACTCTACAACAGTCACCGTCAGGTTTGTGAACAGAGCAGAATTTCCTCGTGTTCAGGCGGATCAGGAGACCTTCACGTTTCCCGAAAACCAAGCGGTTGGTACGCTTGTCACTACTGTCTCCGGGTCTTCAGCCAGAGGAGGCTCCTTGTCTTACTACATCGCCAGTGGTAACCTGGGCAGCACCTTCCTGGTCGACCAGGCAACAGGACAGCTTTCTGTCGGGCGGGCTTTGGATTTTGAAGCCATACAGAAATACGTGGTTTGGATCGAGGCCAGAGATACGGGCTTTCCTCCCTTTTCCTCATATAAGAAACTGGAAATAATGGTGATAGACGTCAATGATAACGCGCCAGAGTTTGAGCAAGATCCCTTCGTTGCAGAAATAGTGGAGAACCTGTCCCCACGGAAGATACTGACGGTGGCTGCTGTTGACAGGGACAGTGGTTTAAACGGACAGCTAAATTATGAAATAGTTGAGGGCAATACGGAAAATAGTTTCAGTATCAATCGAGCCACCGGTGAGATCAGAAGTGTCAGGCCATTGGACAGAGAGAAGTTGTCTCGATACACACTAACCGTAAAAGCTTCAGATAAAGGCACCCCGCTCCAGAGCACAACCGTCAAAGTTATCATTCATATTTTAGATGAAAATGACAATGCTCCAAGGTTTTCCCAGATATTCAGTGCTTCTGTGCCTGAAAACGCACCTCTGGGTTTTACGGTAACCCGAGTCACGACGTCAGATGAAGACATTGGGGTGAATGCGGTCAGCAGGTATTCCATAAGGGATACGAGTCTCCCATTTACCATAAATCCCAACACCGGGGACATCACCATCAGCAGACCGCTAAACAGGGAGGACACGGACCGCTACAGAATCAGGGTCTCTGCCCATGACTCCGGGTGGACAGTGAGCACAGATGTCACCATATTTGTCACAGATGTCAATGACAATGCCCCACGATTCACCAAGCCATCCTATTACTTGGAGTGTCCTGAGCTTCCTGGGATTGGGCTGAAGGTCACACAGGTTTCAGCCACTGATCCCGATGAAGGGTCGAATGGCCAAGTCTTCTACTTCATAAAATCGCAGTCCGAGTTCTTCCGAATTAACGCAACCACGGGGGAAATTTTCAACAAGCAGTACTTAAGGTACCAAAACTCCAGCGGTTCAAGCAATCTCAACATTAATAGGCACAGCTTCATCGTCACTTCTTCAGACCGAGGCAGTCCTCCGTTAATGAGCGAGACAACCGTCACCATTAACATAGTAGACAGCAACGACAATGCACCGCTGTTCCTCGCTCGTAAATATTTCACTCCTGTTACTAAGAACGTGAGGGTTGGCACAAACTTAATTAAAGTTACTGCAGTGGACGACAAAGACTTTGGCTTGAATTCTGAGGTGGAGTACTTTATCTCTGATGAAAGCAAAACTAATAAATTCAGACTGGACAGGAATACAGGCTGGATTTCTGTGTCATCTTCACTAATGGCCGAGTTGAACAAAAACTTCCTGTTTACAGTGAAAGCAAAGGATAAAGGTAATCCTCCGCTCTCGTCCGAGGTAGCTGTTGAAATAGTCGTGACAGAGGAAAATTACCACACACCCGAGTTTTCTCAAAGCCGTATGAGCGTCACTATCCCGGAGAGTCACTCTGTTGGAACGGTGGTCAGGACGGTTTCAGCCCGAGACAGAGATGCCGCTATGAACGGATTAATCAGATATAATATTTCCTCTGGAAACGAGGCTGGCGTCTTTGCTATTAATACGACTACCGGTACACTGACTCTAGCGAAACCACTTGATTTTGAGTTACGCCAAAAGCATGAGCTGGTTGTTACCGCCACGGATGGAGGATGGGTATCCAGAACAGGCTACTGCAGTGTCACTGTTAATGTCATTGATGTGAATGACAACTCCCCAGCATTCAGCCCTGAGGACTACTTCCCCAATGTGTTAGAAAATGCCCCCAGTGGGACAACTGTTATTCGTTTAAATGCCACTGATGCTGACTCTGGGCCTAACGCTGTCATTGCATATGCTATTCAGTCCTCAGATAGCGACCTCTTTGTCATTGACCCCAATACAGGAACCATCACCACCCAGGGATTTTTAGATTATGAAACAAAGCAAAGTTACCATTTAACGGTAAAGGCTTTTAATGTTCCAGATGAAGAGAGGTGCAGCTTCGCTAGTGTCAACATCCAGTTAGAAGGGACAAATGAATACGTGCCCCGTTTTGTGTCCAAGCTTTATTATTTTGAAGTTTCTGAGGCAGCCTCCAAAGGTACTGTTGTAGGTGAGGTTTTTGCAAGCGATCGTGATATGGGAACTGATGGAGAAGTCCACTACCTCATCTTTGGCAACAGCAGAAAGAAGGGCTTCCAGATAGATGAGAAAAGTGGCCAGATCTACGTTTCAGGACCTCTTGACAGAGAAAAAGAGGAACGAATCTCTTTGAAAGTCCTCGCAAAAAATTTTGGGAGCATTCGTGGTGCAGATATAGATGAAGTAACTGTTAATATCACTGTACTGGATGCCAATGATCCTCCCGTTTTTACCTTAGGAACCTACAATATACAAATCAGCGAGGGTGTTCCTCCAGGCACGCATGTCACATTTGTGAGTGCCTTTGATTCAGATTCTGTCCCTAGCTGGAGTAGGTTTTCCTACTTCATTGGGTCTGGCAATGACAACGGCGCCTTTTCCATCAACCCGCAGACGGGACAGGTGACGGTCACTGCAGAGCTGGACCGAGAAACACTGCCTGTGTATAACCTGTCTGTGCTGGCCGTCGATTCAGGAACACCGTCTGCTACAGGAAGTGCCTCTTTGTTGGTAACTTTGGAAGATATCAATGACAACGGCCCAACCTTGTCCACCAGCCACGGAGAAGTCATGGAGAATAACCGTGCGGGAACTCTTGTGATGACACTTCAATCGTCAGATCCGGATCTCCCTCCGAACCAAGGTCCCTTTACCTATTATTTGCTCAGTACTGGCCCCGCCACCAGCTACTTCAGCCTTAGCACCGCTGGTGTGCTGACAACGACAAGAGAGATCGACAGGGAGCAAATCAGTGATTTCTACCTGTCAGTGATTACGAGAGACTCTGGCATTCCTCAGATGTCTTCCACAGGAACTGTGCAGATCAAGGTAATAGACCAAAATGACAACCCGTCTCAACCCAGAACGGTAGAAATCTTTGTTCACTATTATGGCAACCTCTTCCCAGGTGGAATTTTGGGCAACGTAAAGCCGCAGGATCCAGATGTGCTAGACAGCTTCCAGTGCTCCCTCACCTCAGGAGTCACCAGCCTCTTCAGCATTCCTGGGGGCACCTGTGAGCTGCACTCGCAGGCGAGGTCCACAGATGGCACGTTTGACCTGGCCGTCCTCAGCAATGATGGGTTGCACGGTGCCGTCACCAGCAGCGTCCGGATTTTCTTCACGGGCTTCAGCAACGCCACCATTGACAACAGCATCCTCCTCCGCCTGAGTGCCCACAGCGTGCGGGATTTCCTGACAAATCACTATCTCCACTTCTTGCGCATCGCCAGCTCCCAGCTGACGGGGCTGGGCACCGCCGTCCAGCTCTACGGGCTGTATGAGGAGAGCAACCACACCTTCCTGATGGCGGCCGTCAAACGCGGCAACAACCAGTACGTGAATCCCAGCGGCGTGGCCACCTTCTTCGAGAGCATCAAAGATGTCCTCTTCCGCCAGAGCGGGGTGCGGATCGAGGCCGTGGACCACGACTGGTGCCTGCAGAACCCCTGCCAGAATGGAGGGAGCTGCCTGAGGAGGTTGGCGGTGGGCCCGGCTCTGAAGAGCCATGAGAGCGTCCCTGTCATCATTGTGGCCAACGAGCCCCTCCGGCCTTTCGTGTGCAGGTGCATGCCGGGGTATGACGGGAGTCTGTGCGAGACGGACATCGACGAATGCCTCCCATCCCCTTGCCACAACGACGGGACCTGCCACAACTTGGTGGGGGGCTTCTCGTGCAGTTGCCCGGAGGGCTTCACTGGCATGGCCTGCGAGAGGGATGTCAACGAGTGCCTTTCCAACCCGTGCAAAAATGGTGCTGCCTGCCAGAACTTCCCAGGAAGCTTCAACTGCGTTTGTAAAACCGGGTATACGGGTACGTTTTTCCTTCTCTCTATCTTGTAGCCCAGAAGATACGGAAAGAGGGCGGAAATGTGCCTTTTCAGCACAAGATAGGCTGAATGTGAGCGTCCCCAAGAGGTCATGCTAAATGAGGTATTTGTAGTTACGAAAACTCAGAAGAGCAGGTGCCCACAGTATTATTTTATTTTAGCTCTGTCCTCGGGCAAATCTCACTTACCTGATTTGCATTGGAACGGAAGGATTTTTAAAAGAGCTATTTTAATTTATTAAGTATGTAGAAGCCGTTTCCAATGCTTAAGTATGATTTTTCTGTTCTTGTTTTTGTTGTGCATATTGTGGTAGCATTTCAAGTCTGCTAGGAGTGTGCCAAGCAAGAAAATCAGCCTCTGCCCCAAATTGCTTACAGTCATGCAAGACAGAAAACAGATGAAGAATATGGGAAAAAACAGAGTTCAGACAAAATGACCGAGCATGTCTGTTCTGTATTTTGTCCCTTTGTCATTTATTTTTTTCATTAACAACAGAAACGTCTGCAGCTTTCTTACCTCTTCTGAGTGGTTTTTCCTCTACTATTTATTACCCATTCAAACGTAACAGCATTTTATCCTTAGAAAAGCAGGTTGATGGCTGCTGTTGTCATGAGTATGGTATTTAAGGAAGGTCTCAACGATTTTAACCATCGCTTATGGACACTTTTTAGACGCAGCATAAAACAAAAATATAACCAGAAAATATTAGGTAGGGCGCTCATTACCTTTTTTTCAGGAGTATTTCTGTATCTCGGATGCCCCAGGTCAGTACAGCCATGCCCGTTACGGTGTGGGTATTCGGGCTTGCTGCCACTGCCACCAAAACTCCTTTCTAATCAGCGGAGCGATCGGGGGGTTGGTTGTTCTTGTGGTTCTTTCTTAAACTAGATTAGTACAGGAGATGTCGTATACTTTATTGCAAAGGAGAAGGTTAATCATTTGCAAAATAGGGGTTTAACGGCTTTATTTAAAGGCCAGATACAGCAGTGGATGCGTATTCAGTGTGAAAGGTCTGTTGGCATAAAGGATGCTGATGTGATCTTTCGTGTGAATCTCACGGATGTATTACTGAGCCTCTGGTTGGGAGCCATTATTGTTGATTGACAAGCAGTTCTAATTAAGTTACTAATCCGGGATTTTATTCCATGTCGTATTAGTACATCAAATTATTTTGCCAAGAGCATGGCAAAATAATTCTAGGGCACCTATCCGCTGTAACTCTTTAGGTCATTAGCACCATGGGCATATGTTTGCTGTTGCAACGAAGCAAAACACTTCATTAACTCTAGCAGCGTACTGTCGTATGCGCCTCTAGCCTATAATTTGAAACATTAAAGAAAGGTCCAGCTATTTTTTTTCCGGTATTAGAGCTCGTGTCTTAACGTTCAACCCTTATGTCAGCTAAAAATAAAGCTCTCCATGTGACAAGCTCAAAAAAGGAAGAACACTTGAACTAAGAAACTGTGATGAGAGACTCTCAGAGTTTGAAGTGTTGGGTTTCTTTCACACCGTGAATTAAATGTGGCATCTGATGTGAGCTTTCTTAAACTCCTTGTCAACACAAATAACGTTAAAATAGACTACCACTGAGGCAGACGTTTCTGTTTGGGAGTCAGACCTTTTTAAATCGGTTGGCCATTGCAGCATCAAGAATTATTTAAGTGTCTGGAGATTAATTGATCAAGACAGAAAGCAAATGGCACCAAAGTATGTAATTAAAAACTAAAATATCTTCAGAGTTGAACATCAGCAGAGCATATTAGGTAAGATCAGAATCAATATTCAGTATATTTAGACATTTTAGATCTGCAAAAGTGTACTTGAAATTCTGCACGTTTAATATTCAATAGGGACAGAATACAGATTGTTTGAGAACGCTTGACATAGAGACTATTATGTCACTATTATACTGCCAAAAGAAAGAGAACACAGCTGCTTGGGCGTTTAATCCTGATTCATATATGATTAAAGGTAGCCATAGTGAATGTAAAAATAAAGCTTGAAACTGTTTCTTTATGAATATAAATCTCGCAAGCCTCAAGAAAAAAAAAAAAAAAGACATCCAAAATAGTGGATTTCTAATTCAGTTTACCATGTGCATAGCTTTGCCGCTTCTGTTGGAATGAAAATACAGTCTCATAATTGAATTTGCATGCTCGGTAAAAAAAATAATATTTACACGGTATGGCATAAAAGTAGAAATTAGTATTTTCTGAGACAGACTCTCTGTTCACTGTAAATTAGAGTACATGAGCTGTAGACCTTTATAATGGCCTACCTGAAAACTGAGAGTCGTACTTTTCCTTGATTTATTATGTTTTGTCAGCTGTATTTCACTTCATCATTCTGCAAAGGTAATGTTGTTCTTTTCACTGAATGGGATTATAAAGACTGATTACCGCAGAGCAACATCATTAGGGGTTAAACAGTCTGTTATAATTACATCTCTTAATGACGATCAGGTTTTGTTTTTAAAGTAATCACTTTCAGGAGGGAATATACTTTGTAATTTACAGTAGTTGTCTGCCCTTCCTTTGAACCCCTCATTTCCTGTTTTCCAGGAGTCATTACGATGCAGGAATGTAGGTTTGTGAAATTGTATCAAATGCAAGATTAAAATATTAGAACCACCACTTTAAAAGATGGACGCAGAGAACCACAAAACCTAAAACTCTCAAATCAGCTGAAATCTAACCCGAGAGCGTTCAGCTGGTGTCTGTTCCTGTTACATTTTTCAATTAAAACCAAAAAAAAATTCTCAGGAAGTTAGATTTTTGCATAAGCTCCTGCATGTGATATCATCATCTTGAGGTGATGAATGATAAACGCCGAACGCTGTCTGTTAGCAATTATCCAGCGTTATCTTCATTTTTGTGGTCTTCGGAAAAGGGTCTTTCTGACACGAAAATGAATACCCTGAATCTTTCGCTCTTTCAGCTGAGAGGAGATCTACAAACTCAACTAGCTGCAAGGTTCACCTGAACTGGAGCGTTACTGGGGATGGCTCTGGTTTGGAGTCTCCTTGGTTCTCAAAGCGTTGGCTGAGGCGTTTCCTTCCCCTCGCTGGATTTGATCCTCTGAAATGCTAATCGCATGTATAGGATTAGCCTAATTCTTTATGCTGTCCAAATAAAATTATTCCCCAGCTGAGAAGCGCATAGTCAGCTGAATGTGTGAAAATCACAGAATAGAATCATGGAATGTGTAGGGTTGGAAGGGACCTCTACAGGTCATCTAGTCCAACCCCCTTGCTGAAGCCATGAAAAGGCATACATCTCATAATTTTTCGAGGTACTTTCCTTACGTGGGGATAAATGTCTATCGGAACATTAAATTTGCGTTGTAAAACTTAAATCAGCAGACTGTTGTGGAAAATGACCAAAACAGTTCTGTAGGGTTAAAATCATTGGCATTCGCTTTCTGGAAAGCAGTACAACTGAGCACTCGGGTTCAAGTGAGGATGCTTTTATGCATCGTGGCAAACGGGTCCTTACCCTCTTCAATCCATTAAGATTCCTTGAATGATTTGTTTTATCTGTGCAAGAGAGGATTTCGAAATAGCTAGTACTTGTGTAACTTCTCTACTCAAGAAGAACAGTCCTCTCTAAAACTCCTTTTTTCTTTCTCTCCACAAAATCAAATATGGAAATATAAGCATAGTATCTTAGGCAGAACAGCAAAAACAATGGGTTTGCAAGCTATGTTTTGTTTTTCTAAATCTGAATCTTGAGTGCGCACCTTTTTGTGTCTGTAACCCATGAAACCAGTAGGCCATCAGGGTGGACTTGGACAAATACACTCTTTTACTAAGGTACTGGAAAGCTAGCATTAGTATGCTGCAGAGGAGATAGCTGAAAGTGGTAGGACAACCTGCTGCCATCTTGGATGGCTCTACTTGCCAGAAGAATAAAGTCTTAAAAGAAAAAAATTGAAGTTTAATAGAAGTTGCAGGACCAAGTTCAATGGAACTGGTATCACAGCAACTTACCTGGAGGAATCCCCGCAGTGAAGAAAAGACAAACGAGAAAAACCCGTCTGGGTAAAGCCCGGAGCAACCTGATCTAACTTTGAAGGTTGCCTTGCTTTGATTTGGGGCTTGGACATCATGACCTCCAAGGTCGCTCCAGCCTAACTTTTTCCCTTATTTCTGGAGCGTATGTCCTTGTTCAGAGGTCTAGAAAGATCAACTTCTGCCAATCAAGTCTGGGCAATAACAAAAGTGGGGAAAAAATAGGAGCACAGGAGGAACATGGTTTAGAAGAAAAGAGAAGTGTAAGAAGGTGCCGTTTGAACACCCGTGGACCATCCGGAAACCAAGAGGTGATGAAAACTGTCTGGATCTCATCAGAGTAACCAGTGCAGACTGCCAGTAATAGCTTGAAATGTGGAGACCATTCCTTAGAGGATGGACGAGGAATGCGTGAGAGTTTCTGTCTCAGAGGGGTCTAAGGAGGGACTGACCAAAGATCTGAAGGTAGCAGGAAATTTGGAGGAATTGATGGAGCTCAGGATTCTGCAGAAAAGAGGGAATGAGGCCTTGTAGCAGCAACTGTCTGCAGAAGAAGGTGATTTAAGGTAATCGGTAGGTAAGGTTGCCTGGAGGGAAACACACAGAAGGAATTCAGGAGAGCTGGAATCTTTTAGAAGAAAGAAAAAAATATAACTTAAAGCGGGGGAAAAAAAGTTGCATGTTTTTAAGAGTTTTAGGTGGTCGTACCAGGATTTTATTTTTTTTTTTAATTGAAAATGAGTTATATACTTAATAAAAATAAATTCCTGTTGTTTTAGTAGTTACATGACGTTATATTATACAGTTTACCTACCTACTTATTTATTTATTTATCAGTTTCTAGTTTAGAACTCCCCTTACCTGCTTACCGGGTTTTTCTAATCATCTTGCTTTATCAAAGTAATTTGTTTTAAATCCTTACACAGCACAACCGTAGCGATAAACTAGAATAGTGTTCCCAAGTTATACTGTTGTCCTGCTGATGTCTTCCGGCTGAAGTACTCTTGCTTTCTAGGATAAAGCATGCTTAACATGCACTTAAAGAGGAAGAATAAGCCTCATAGATGTCTTGGAGGTTGGATCGTTATTCCAAATGTAAATAGATACGTTCTCCCCAGGTCTTTAGCACTTCAGTGAATGGCAAAGAATGGCCAAAATTTCTTCTTCATTTTAAATAAATATTAGTTTTAATAGCTCTGATGAATTGTTAGATCAGAGTATTTGTCTTCTCCTGTGTCAAAACAGTTGGAATAAATGCAAACACACTTTTATTAGTTTCATGAATTATTCAAACAATTGTTAAATATGAAGAAGATGTTGTTGTTCGCTGGTGAAAATATGTGCAGCTAAAATAAACACCCATATTCTGTTGCTGACTCAGCAAATGTGCCGGCTTTAACGTTAGCTGAGAAAAAAGAAGAGTATTTAGTTAGATTGAATTGCAAAAACCTGAGTAAGCCTTATAAGCTACACTTGAGTTTTGTGGAAAGTAAGAAACATCACTGAGCTATTTTAAGCATCTCTGCCTCACTTTTGCTACGTGTCCTCCTCAGTAAGTCAACAATCTGTACTACGTACCATAATTTTAAAGTAAAGAAAACAGCAAAACCTAACGTAAAAAGTTAGCTCATCCTCCAGTCATGCCCGTTCGAGAATAAAATATAAATGAATACCCCCAAAGCATAATTAGATTCAGACACTGGAAATGTTTCCTGGATTTATGGTGAATCTACTCGTTACGTATTAACCACAGGAATTCTCCAGCGCTCCGTTTCCATCCTGCTCCCAGTTGCACGTGGAGGGCTGCCGCCTGCAAACTTCTTTAGGTTAAACAGAAAAGTAAAAAGCGGGGCGGGGGTGTGTGTGTGTGTGTGTGTGTGAGGTTTTCTTAATTACGTGACTGAAGTTGTGAAATTCTGAAAAAGCTAGTGGATTTAACTATAGCACAGCCCAGATCTGCTGCAGTTTTAGGGACCAGCAATCCCTAAGGACGGCATATTGTGCATTGCTGTCACGTGAGACGTAAGAATTATAGGATATATGTGACGTGTAAGAATGGACACCCTCTGTGTGAGCTCACAGTGTACTTTTAACTTAAATGTATATTATATTATATAGTGTGAGGAATACAATAATTGATTATCAGTGCAAGAAGAAGCATTAAGGTGGTCTGAGCCCTCGCTATCTGTATATATCCTAGCCTAGATGAAGTTCAAGGAGAGGCCTGGAAGAGCGTGGCTGATTTTGCCAGTTTTTGCAGAGAAACGCAAAGGACAAACGTGATGATAATTTCAAATTTGTGCTGAGCAGGCAGCGAAGGCTGGCACCGCCGGCAGAAGGAAGGCCGGTTCCAAGAGTGTGGTATATAGTGGAAATGTTGCTAAACTGATAAAAGCTAAGCAAGGAAAAACTTAGAAGAGAGGACCAATCCTCCTGTACTTCATGTTTCCATACAAATAAGGTTTTGGTTTCATACAAAGAATCCTCTTGTCGGTATCCAGCATCTGTTAAAATCTTCACTTTTTCTCTTGGTTCCCTTCCTTGTTGAAATGAATTATGTGATTTCAGTTTATTCTCTGATGAATAATATTTACCACATGTGACAATGTCTGCTTAGAAAAGGACTGTATCCAGGGTAACTTGCTTTAGCTCCAGAGGACTGTGGTCCCTCCGAGTCAGGAAGGAGGTTGTAATTGATGAGGAAAAATAAAAGAAATCATCTAATGTACAATAGCAGCCTGTGTTCAGCATGCGGTGTTCATACCGGGTCCAGCAAGGGCTGTCTGTACGCTAATGAGGACGTTGCATTAAATAGGAGGGGGGCGGGGGGGGGAATTTTTTTTTTTTTTTTTAGTTCAGCATCTCCTTTCATTTTGTGATCTCTCTTCTACCGACACGAGTTAATAAAAGAAATAATTAATTAAATAAAACCCACCGATACCCGTATGTGATGATTAAAATGAGACCCCTGAAAAATAAAGTTAATTTCTCTGCGCTGCGTATTATGCCGGTGTCAGGGCTGGGGGCAGCCCAGCATCGTTGTCCGTGTTTCCTCTCTCCATCCCATGGCTGCGACTTGTCCCTGGCACCCTCCCTCCTGGCCATGCATTCAGCATCGGTTCGGAAGCTCGTTACCCAATTACCAGCCTGACTTTCCTATTGACCTGAATACTGTGACCTGAAAATTGTATTTTATTCTCTCATCGCAGGCAGAACGTGCGACTCTGCTGTCAATTACTGTGAGTGCAACCCCTGTTTCAACGGTGGGTCCTGCCAAAGCGGGGTGGAGGGGTATTTCTGCCACTGCCCCTTCGGTGAGTACGCCCTGCCTCTGCCCTGCTTCACCTTAGCCTTTCCCTACTCCGTTATTTTTACCTACATAAAACCGATGGGTGTGTATATGGATCCCGCTCCGCGGGCAGGTGTTGGTCACCCCCTATCCCCGACCTCTCCGTTTTTCCCTGCTTGTGAGATACTTGTTGCCAGCATGGCTAGGAGATGGAAGCATGTGGCAGCGATAGGGGGTCACTGTGGCTGCTGGTGGGGGGACACTGAGGGCTCTGAGCAGTCACAGAATCACAGAATGGTTTGGGTTGGAAGGGACCTTAAAGACCATCCAATTCCAGCCCCCTGCCTTGGGCAGGGACACCTCCCACCAGCCCAGGCTGCTCAAAGCCCCATCCAGCCTGGCCTTGAACCCCTCCAGGGATGGGGCAGCCACAGCTTCCCTGGGCAACCTGTTCCAGCTCTAAATTCCGTCAGTATTCTCGCATCCCATGCACTCGCAAAGCACGAG
Organism: Rynchops niger; assembly: GCA_013400035.1. NCBI lineage: Eukaryota > Metazoa > Chordata > Aves > Charadriiformes > Laridae > Rynchops > Rynchops niger. The sequence continues at coordinate 1,236,925 of VXBH01006822.1, read as the reverse complement.
TCAGCGTAACGTTAAACTAGGAAAAGGGACTTTGGGATGATACTGAGAGGAGAGGGCTTGGTTTTCTTTTGAGAAATTTGCATAATTTGTCAAAATATCTGTGAAGCAAGAAATAGTGAGCGCCCTCATTTTTCTGCAAGTGAGGAGCACAACGCTAGGTATTGGCACTTTTATATTTAGTAGATTTAATGACCTGACCGAATCAAAACAGCTTTGTTAAGCCCACACCAGTGCTTATCCATTCCATTTATTATATATTAATGAAGGTCTGACTTCCCAAACCAGAGTACAATTCTGAGAAGCAGAGAAACATATTGTACTGACAAAATAGTTAAATAATTGTTAGAATTTAATTATCCCAAATTTGGTTTGTGGAATGAACCCGATAAAGATATAAAGCAGCACAGATACTTCAAGATATCACGATACAGTTGCAGCAAGATTGGTTCTGAACGCAGATTAATCCAGAATTGTCATTGTTCATATAGAAAAGCATGAAAAGTAAATGCAACAGATTAATCAAAAAAACACATAAATATCTACAGTGTTTTAAGGCTACTGAAAACCCTCATGCAAAAATAAGGTTCTCGATACACATTTGTAACCACCTCTGAATACAGTTTTCTGCTAACATGTGGATTAAGTTCTTTATTCTGTTTTATTTCCTTTGTTTTATGTTTCCTCAGAGTTTATTCGTTTCCTACGTAGTCATAGTCCATTGTAAATGTAACTAATATTCATAAATTAAGTCAGTTTTCTCTCATTGTTGCTGCAGTAAAAGAAAACCAAGGGAAATTATGTGACACAAATCTGAACATAAATATGTAGGATACAGTGAAATATTCAGGTCAATAAAAATACTGAGAAGGCATAATGCTTTAATCACGCATATGTTTATATCGTAAGGATGAAAAATGAACTACTGACTGAGAAACAGTTCAGATAACAACTATAAAGAGAAAAATAAGCTCGCGTTAGAAATTTATTTCCATAGCTGGATTAACAAGTGCCTGATGATAATTAACAGCCGCATTTGACACCGCTGTCAGACTCACTGGGTGTTTTTTGTTTGCTAAAGAAACCATCGCGCTCAATGAACTGTGCTTTGTTTTTCACTAGACGTAACTGTCATTTGTAGCTCAGTTTTTAAGTTGAAATACGTATACTTCCAACACCCACCTGTGGGAAATAAGATTCTTCTGTTCAAGTGGCGTATTTTTAATCAAACAGTAGAGGTTTTTTAAAGATCCTGCGTATCATAGCCGTATCGAGAGCACATCAGTACTTTGTTTTGGGGGGAAGGCACAGTGGGGAAAAAACCTCTCTGATACCAGATTTTACTTTTCGTTTTGCAGGCGTTTTTGGGAATCATTGTGAACTGAACAGTTACGGATTTGAAGAGTTGTCGTATATGGAGTTTCCCAGCATGGATCCAAACAATAATTACATCTATATCAAGTTTGCCACAATAAAAAGACATGCCTTAATGTTGTATAACTACGATAACCAGACCGGAGAGCGGGCAGAATTTCTAGCTCTGGAAATAGCGGAAGAAAGGCTGAGATTCTCCTACAATCTCGGCAGTGGCACGTACAAGCTTACCACAACTAAGAAGGTGTCCGATGGACAGTTTCACACAGTGATTGCCCGGAGGGCTGGCATGGTAAGAAATGCTAAAATGAGAATTTAAGACAAGTTCAGCCAAGGCACTTTGGCTTCCACATGAACTCGGAGGAATGTAAAATTAGTAATGTTGGGTTCGCTAGCAGAACCTCCAATTTTGGAAAGAAACCCTCCCTCGTTTCTCTCTTACTCCAACTGACTCAAAGACCTATAATGCTTTGTTTAGTATGATGATGATAAAGAATAATTAAAAAAACATGTGCAGTGCCCTGTGCTCTAAATGTGAAAAATGAGAACCAGGAATAATTAATGAAGTAAATTACTACACAATGAGGCTAGCTAACTGATGCAGATTACAGGGATGATTATCAGGGAAGGCTAATTGACCACAGTAACTACAAACCCCCTCAAAATAATTTTTCTCAACATTTGGAAAATAGAATTCCTGGCATCCCTGACCTCCTTGAGCTAGTTCAGAGATTTTACCAATCTCATCAGACTGGGAGCCTGTTTTTCCTCCGTAGCATACATGTGAAAATGTCAAAGGTGCTACACTGAGAGGGGCTTTTTTGGTGGGAGGAGGGGAGTTGCTTTTTTTTTTTTTTTTTTTTTGTCCCCCAGAAAGCATCCGAGGGGAGGAATTCTGCCAAGAACTGGACTGGGACAACTGATTGCCATATGCCTGGTACTCTGACCCCTCTCCTGCTTTCATTTTTGCTTCCAGTAAATGTTTTCTATTCCTCTTCTCTCATTTTTTAATAATATTTCCAAAGCAGAACATAAACCAAATGCTCTTTGAGTTCAAGCCAAGCTTTTTGACTCCACAGTGTTTGAGTTAGAAATGAAACCAAATCCATTTGCCCATCCATATTCAGTAACTCTTGCCCAGCGGTTCCCTTCTCAGGCAGAAGTGGCCAGCATACGTGGAATCCCATATTCTTCCCATGTTTGCAGGGAAAGTCATATAAGAATAATATATGGTTGGGGCTCCACATTTTGTTTTATATATTTCAAGACAGAAGTGATGTAGGGAATACAAGAATAAACTGTTCTACCCAGTGTGGCTCCCCCTCCGTCCCTAAATGGTGCTTTTTTTAGGCTCTCTTGGAAAGTCTTGAGCCTGAAAACTGCATTTCAGTTGCACCGTACAAGACCTGATTCCTCCATTTATTGAAGGGGGAGGATAGTGTAGTCTTCAGCTGGATTTGCAAATACAATTGGGCTGTGTCTGTAGGAGTTACATATCCAAAGAAGATGAAGGATAACTGTGATGTTGAGTAAAGACTTTTGTTTTAACGTGCCTTACTTAATAATTTGCATCACAGCTTCCAAATGGTAAAGCCCAAAGGTGCATCTAAATCGTGAAAGGCATCAGGTTCCCATTTTAGCAACTAAATCAGCTTGATTTTTCTATCAGTAACATTCAAATGGTGAAGTGTGGGAGCACACATTAAAAATTGCAGCAAATACATGAAATACACTTCAGAAAAAAATGCAGCAGGAGAATGTTTTACTTGTAGATACGCCAGAGGGCTGGACTACAGAAGAAGAGATAACAAAAAGGACTATTTACAGAACATTTCAGTTCTGAGTGCTTCAGGCTGAAAGCGAGCATTTAAGACAACCTCTACCTTTGTGTGATTTTTTTTTTTTTGTTTTTCTTTTTTTGAAAATGTTTAAACCTTCTCAGTATTTTGTCAGCTGTTTACAAACACGGTTATGTGAAAAGAATCGCCTTTGTCTTAGATATTTCTGCTGCAGGAAAAATGTCTCCCAGGTGTCCCAAACTGTATAAAATAGCCCCCCTTCAGGATTCCAAATCTGTCATTTCCTACAGCACAGTGGGATTTTATCGGAAACTGGTAAAATCATTAAGTTGTCAGTCCTGAGCTATTGCAGAGTGACAGGATAGAAAGTCTCATAATGCGGCAAGGTAACCGTAGAGTAATGCTTAAGTAACAAGCAGGAACATTTGACTAACATTAGAAAAGAAATTGTATGAACTCCGGTCCAAGTAAAATATATTCTCAAATATCAGCCCTTCAGCTGGGGTTGTAGCTTGGCTTTCACAGCGCATAGCGATGTGAGTTAGGGAGATTACGCTGATTGAGCTAAGAACAAAAAACTCGTTTCATTTATTTTTTTGTTGTTGATATACCGAAGGAAAATATGTATGCGTGTGATGGCATACAGACCAGCCAGCTTATTATTCTTTCTATGAATTGTTTCGTTTATACAGGGCTATAATCTGCTTTGGAACGGCAGACCTGGTGTTTCTCGGGAGAAGGAGTTTGCTCGTTACGTATAGAAAGAAATTCAAGATAAGCTTTCATTAAAAAGAGCAAATTGAACAATTCAGGCGTACCGTAGGGCATGATCTAGGGCTAAGAGCTATGAATTTACTTGGTCAATGCAACGCCTCAGCTCCCAGTATGTGTTTGGAAATAGCACGGACAATCTGTGGGGATTTCAGCGGGACGTTGTTAGTGAACGCAGTTGCAGGCAGGAAAAAAAGCCACTGCGGAGTAACGACGTCCTGAGAGCCATTGCTGTTTGCGCAGCTCCTGTAATCTAAATCAAAATGCAAACCCAGGCATTTTGAAAAGTGGCGCTTGATTTAGATTTGCCGTAAAACTGTGCCACACATTTAGTTGAAACACGAGAAGCTGATATGTACAATTTGGCGATTATGTTTATTTTTCTGAAAATTTGTTTTAAGGGATAACTAAACGTCAGGGTTGGGTTGGGGTTTTTTTTGCAGCGCATCTGTTATTAATAAATCACTGTGGGGAAAATTCTTTGCTAAATAAGGAGTAAAATAAAAACTCCTTTTTAAATCAGCAGGAATTATTTCATGATTTCAGTGAAAGCTTTGCTGAGACTTTCAGAGATTACAAATAAAAGTGCCAAGATTCGGTTTAGTGTAAATGACTGAGATGGGTAACGAGGCAAGCCTGTTGTCTGGGGCTTGATGGCTTAGAGGTAATAATGAAGAGGAAGACTGCTCTAAGTGCTGGTGATGCCTGGTGTTTTTCTTGGTCTCAGCAGCTTGGACCCACTGTAGGTAATCCACAGGTTTTACCATTATCAACGTGGGGCAAACATCCCTGATCACTTATCAGCCTAAGGGTTACCTTAATCAGGCCCACTTGGTTACTCTTTGAGTATTACTGAGTGTTTGGTTATTATTTTTAACTAGTAATCTCAGTGTTGGTACTCCCAGCTGTTGTAACATGCTTTTCATCAAGTTTAAGTAATACGTTTAATGTCACAGTCAAGACCCTAAAGGAATGAACGTCCTTTGTGTTTGGAGGGAGCAGGTCTCCGTTCAGATCAAGAGTAGGATACAGTATGAGCCAAAATAACTGCAGTTTCAAGGAGTAAAGCAAACAAACATGAAAGAAACCCTACCCAAATGTGAAAACTCTGTGTTTAACTAATTCTCTGTATGAAACAGTCAATTAGCTCACTCTCTTTTGGTATCCGCATCTTGGTGTTCACTGTGTTGATGCAGAATGTAGTTGGTCGGTGGCTCTCAAGCATCCCGCGATCCTGCGTGATAGGTATAAGTCGTCCATTCCAGCCAAGTCATAGAATCATAGCATGATTGAGGTTGGCCAGGGACCTTAAAGATCATCTAGCTCCATCAGCCCGGCCTTGACCACCTCCAGGGATGGGGCAGCCACAGCTTCTCTGGGCAACCTGGGCCAGTGTCTCACCACCCTCACAGTAAAATCCTTGCTATCATATGTTGAATCATAAATATTTAATGTGGTTGGGGACCACAACCTTGTAATATTCAGCATGTTTGTGTGTGTGGCTTTTGCAGGCAGCATCACTGACGGTGGATTCCTGCTCTGAGGATCAGGAGCCAGGCTACTGCACTGTTAGCAATGTTGCTGTTTCTACCGACTGGTAAATAATTCTTCATTTTGTGGGCATTTTTTTTTTTTTTTGGGGTATAATGAAAATCACCTTCTAAAGCCAGAGAAATTTGGAGTAATGATTACATGCCCTAAGCCCAGCCTCAAGCAAGGGATAGATACCTCAGCTGCGCTCCTTCAGCGCCATGCAAAGGCAAGGCTCCAAAGTGACATTTCCTCCCGTCTATGCAGAAGCAAGCTACATTTTCTACAGGCTAACTCAGGCTACAGTTCTGCATGGAGTTTATTCATGACAAGGCGTTCACTCAAAAGTCCTCAGTTCTTGACCCCGTCTCCGTCCCCAGCCTTTGGGGCCGCATAAGAAGTGTTCGGCCGTGGGTCGTCCACACTGTGGTGTAAACGGGGATAAGATTTATTGTCTAATGGTATGAGATTTCACATCATAATCTAGACAACGTTAACAAATCAGAATATCAGACACAGTAATACACAAATGTATTTGTTATAATCCACTGGCTCTTAAATATACAGCCCTGCTCTTTGACACTTTGAAGTTCTACAACATGTAGTGCTACAAATCTTTAGGAAAGCCTTCTCCACTTTTTGCACTTTGAATCATATCTACTTTGCCAAAACCAGGCTCAGACTCAAAATGCTATTGCTCTAGCAGCACCTATATTTCACTCCAGGGTTCAGTTTTGGGCTTTGGTTTGGAGTCTTCCTTTTATTTATTTATTTATTTATGTATGTATTTAAACTGCACCTCTCATATCTCATAAAGGTGGAAGAAATACCTCAATTCTGCTTTCTTAAAAAAAAAAAAAAAAAAAATTACTTTGATATTGGTTTGAGTAATTTCCAGATGTCACCTCTTATGGTTTGCATTTCTTAAAACATTAGCCACTACAGAAAGCAAACCTTATTTATTGTGTTTACCATAACTAAATCAGAAGCGTTGCTGTCACATCTTTAGATCCTCTTTGGAGATAACAATAACTTTAATCCAAATCACTTTAGCTAATTTCTTACAGTAATCCGAGTCATGTTTCCTGTCACACGTGGTTTCCCCACTAGCAAAGCTGTTACCGCTTTGTAAAATAATGAATCCATCTTCCATCTATTTAAATATAATCTACAATTTAAACGATAGTTGAGTAAAAAAACCCTTATTCATTATGATTTCAAGCACGCTGCTCAGTCAAGTGAATAGAAATTTCGACATGCAGTAGCTTGAGCACAAATTTAGAGTTATAGCCATTATAACTGTTAGTTCAAGCGCTATTGATGTCTCTGTCTTCCCGATCTCTCTGTCTCCCCTTCTAAATGTCAAATCTGAATTTTGGAAGAGGAATTTTAGCCGCAGACCGTAGCTGCTGGTTACGGTTCCTGTGTCGTCATTGCTATCTTAATATCTGATGCAGATTATTTTTCTGACTCCCTTATAGGACTCTCGATGTACAACCAAATCGAGTTACTGTTGGTGGTATCAGGTCTATAGAGCCCATCCTTCAAAGGAGAGGACAGGTGGAAAGCCATGATTTTGTGGGCTGTATAATGGAGTTTGCAGTCAACGGACGTCCCCTGGAGCCCAGCCAGGCTTTGGCAGCTCAAGGAATCCTAGATCAGTACGTCTGCTATATATGGTATCAAATGGACCGCGTTTACAATAAAGGAAGCCGTCGTGGAAGTCAGATGCTATTCCATTCAGACACCGTCAGATATTTCTTGTAAAGAAATGACTGTAGGATTTTCTGTAAAGTGTGAAAGATGGAGGAAGAAAGTGAATTAGGGTGAAAGGTTCACGAAAGATTACAGAGGCTTCAAAAAAGCAGCATCATTGAATTTCTATTGCCCATTATTATTAATGTTGCTTTGCAGGCTGAAATAGAGTAGCCCTGTTATTGGGTTTCTTTATCAGTTCCACCTGGGTTTGACTGTACTCATGCTGTATGCTAACCCGCTGCTCCTTCTTATTTCTTTTTAATCCACAATGTCTGTTCCATCACTTTGCCTCTCGAGTATTACTGAATTTCCCTCATATCCTCCAAGTGGTCTTTCAGAAGTGATGGACTGTCTGATTCTATTGTTTTTTTCCATCTCGGCGTTTGAAGTCCCGATTGCAGCAATTATGTCGGTCTTTCATCCAAATTTGCTAGCTCACCCTTCTTCTTTCAGCCCTCAAGTTTGTGCTCTTCGTTGTGATATGAAGTCCCTGGGGGTCTGCAGCATAAAAAGAGCATAAAAGAGTTTCTTCTTCTCCTGTGTAACAGATAATAGGAGTTTCACTCTCTGTGAATTCCTTTCTCTTTCGTAAGACTGTTAACTTGATGCTGAAAATTGGGATCTGTTTAGAAACATGAGCTGTCTATGGAGAAGAACCTCTCCATTTTTGTGTTTTGGGTGGGAAAGGACGATTCCCAGCACATTTTCTCTGCTTATTTGTGCTTATGTTCTTCAGCATCTGCTCTCCTGATTTGTTTCAGGTGCCCCAGACTGGAAGGCGCTTGCACGACCAGCCCCTGCCAACACGGTGGCACCTGTGTTGACCACTGGTCATGGCAGCAGTGTCACTGCAGAGATGGACTGACGGGAAAGCACTGTGAAAAATGTATGGAGAAGGTTTTACCGTGTTTCTCTTTAATCATAGAACGGTTTGGGTTGGAAGGGACCTTAAAGACCATCTAGTTGCAACCCCCCTGCCCTGGGCAGGGACACCTCCCACCAGACCAGGCTGCTCCAAGCCCCATCCAGCCTGGCCTTGAATGTACACCTAGCCGTGGTTTAACCAAATGCCATTAAGAGTTTCTTTTCAGGGGCATGGGATAATGAATTTTATACAATAATGAAAACAAGCAGCATGCTCGCCTCTTAAATAATTTCGAAGGAAAAGTCCACAGTGGACCGTTGTCCTTTCATGAGCTAAAAATAGCAACAGGCTACGTCTGTCATGTTTTCTGGTCTGTGTATCACATTTCGGGTATCTCGCACTCATTAAAAAACACTGCTTCCCCATAACATATAATCAGTAACTAAAATAAAGCTATCCCAAAGGAGGGATTTGTCTGCTAGGGGGAGGTAAGAGGGTAAGGGAAAGCCTTTCCCTTCACAGAAAGGTTGCGTGCATGTCCTTATGGCTTTTCCGAACTGTAGGCCTTTTTATCGAATGGTCGTCAGATTATATGCAGGAAAATATGGTAAATGTAAACAAAAGCAAGCCATTTACGCTCTGGGGTTATTAGCTCGCATATGGATAGCTCTGTAAATCAATACGGGATTGTCCAGGAGAGCAAAGTGATTTATTTCCATGTAGTTATGGTATAATGACTGGGCTTTGTTTTCTTACATGTCCCATTATTGTTTAGCTGATTTATGTGCTTTTATTGCACCGGTTTACAAAAGAATTTAGCCATAATTTTAACAGCATTTGGTAGTCAATGCTCTGCCGTTTTTATCCTTTTTTTTTTATGCCGTAACAAATAGAAAGTCATTATCTCTGCCCTGAAGAGCTTAGAGTTGAATATATCATGAAGCCCTGCTTGCAGTAATGGAAACAGTAACATCCCTGGGAAGGAATTACAGTTCCGAGAGCCAAATTTTTTTCCCTACTCCCTCACTTGTTCCCTGGCGAGTTTTAATTTACTATTGACTGATAGCAGCAGTAAATTACTAGCACACTCCCACTCTCAAACACACATTCTGGTTGAAGCCAAAGGAATCGAGGGGCTGAAATTGCCGTTCGCTCCTGCTCTCCCCCCCTGACCTGCTCTGAACTCGATCTCTGCTCCGAGAGAAAATGGTGGCTATTAGGCAGGTGATCTGTGTGGCTCTAACGAGCTGTGTACTCACAACTTCCCCTGTCCTTGTCCCAGATATTACTGCCGACACTGCCTTATCGCTGGAAGGCAAAGGACGACTCGACTACCACATGAGCCCCGGCAAGAAGCGAGAGTACATGATGAGACAGGGCACTCGAGGCGCCGGCCCGGGACCCCCGAAGGCGGAGCGCTTGGAAGTGATGTTCAGGACAAGAAGCGAGAACGGCGTTTTAGTTCACGTCCAGGAAAGCAGCAACTTCACTACCGTGAAGGTAAGATTACAGCTAACGCCGAGTTTGATTTGATTGGACTGCCTCATGCATGGTGATCAAAATCACATTTTTCCATTACTCTCGCTGTTTCCTTTATAAAATATTAGGTCTTTAACTGAGGCTAGGCACTGCTCCAGCATCATTCGTCTTCTCAACAATTCCCTTGCTATTTGCCAAGGTATCAGAAGATCTTGATGGTTTTGTATCTAATCAGTTTTGTCTAGACTCCAAATAGTGACTGTTTTAAGGCAGCAAGAACAGCACTCATTGCCATATTGTTATCGTCATGAAGTTACACTCTACAGAACAAATTGTTTCGTTATTGGCCTTTTATCTTCTGATTTTTCGGGCCTCGAACCCAGACCCTCCTTAAGATAGCAAACAATTGCCAAAAAGTTTTCATTAATTCCTACTAACGTGGCTCGTGCTTATCAAACTAGGAAGTGAGGGACAACTTGAACTTATGAGCTTACCCATAGACCAATGTCAATATCCAATTATTTTGAGATACGTAGCTGAATTAATACTTCAAATGGCATTTGTTTTGTTTTTTTTTTTTTTCCCCCAAAGAGTTTATTGCTGCAGAAGTTACCTTTCTCAAGAGAAAGTGGTGCTTCAGTTCCTGGCTATGACTCAGTCCATTTGCTCATAACTCTAAATGAGTACAGCAGTGATGTTGGCAAGCGCCTTTATTGGGTTGGTGTAAGCTCCAAGTTTCCTTGGCTGCTGTAAGGCTTTCCAAGTTTTTTTTCCCTGACTTTTAAAGAAACTCATACAGAAATTCACACTTTCTAAGCTTCAGCCCCATGGATATCCTCCACCTGCCTGGTCAGGGGTACAGAGCTTTCCTGACACACCGGCTACGTTTAAGAAGCGAGTCTGTTTTACTTCCCTGGCGTACTCTTTTACCACATCGTTTGCTAGGAAGTTTCTGCCTCAGTCATATTAGCAGATAAGGTCTCGTTATTTTTGAGTTCTGGAGAGAAGAAAAGGAATACTACCTTTTTCTCCCTGGTAGAATTTGCTAGGTCAGCTCTACAAGCATTATTAAAAAAAAAAGAAAAAAAAAAAAAAAAAGAGTTGTCTTTCCTGGCTGAAAGCACTAGTGGTGTGTTTATGCAAACACTCTTGTTATTGTTAATATTGGTGAAGTTATACAAGCAAGCAGAGGGTGTCAAGTCCCAGACCCAGCTGTGCGAGGGCAAAGAGCAGAGGTTTGCCTAGTAACAGACGCAGCAGTCTGAGGAAGGAGAGGTAACATCACTGTACTGTTGATTGCCGAAAAGTTCCCAGATGACGCTGGTTACTCAAACTGTGGTTCTACCTGGAGAAGGCATCACGATGAGCGCTTCTCTCGGTGGTGGCCCAGGACGCCAGCGAAGCTGACCCGCGCGTAAGCCTCCCTGGCATCTCAGTCCACGCCTGGTGCAAAAGACGAGCTTTCGGGACTTCTGTTTACAGCTCTCTTGTCAGTCTTCAAAACAGACAGTTTTATAACTTGACTGTCAAGTCTTTTAATATGCTTGTTATCCAAAGTGTGAGTATTCAGAGAAAAACTGCCGTGTGTTTTTTAATATTAAACTGTGCGGGGGAAAAATGTACAAGTCCTGCGGCTACCTCCGTGCCTCCACATTTTTCCTCTTACAGTTAACTGGTTTTGGTGTAGCAGGAATTGGGGTAAAATGAAAGAAACGGTAATGAACCAGACCCACTGAGGCTGTGAGCAGCTGATTCGCTAAATGATGGAAGTAAACTCCCCACAAAGAACCCAGGAGGGGCCTTTATGATATAAAGGGATCCTTAATCCAGGGAAAGATACAAAAACTAGCAGATTAAATTAAACAATGGTCAAGATCAGATGGAAAATTACCCCCCCGGCCCCAACACACAAAAAGGAAGAGGGTAGGGGATTCCTTATTAGTAAAGTTTTTTGTCACAGCCTCTTCTCCTACAAATAATATAGGTTGCAACTAACCCAATTAGAAGTAATAGGATGAATACAGCAGTTTAAAGGTGAAATGATCTAACATACGCACGTGTTTAGGGCGGCGAGACACTGGCCCAGGTTGCCCAGAGAAGCTGTGGGTGCCCCATCCCTGGAGGGGTTCAAGGCCAGGCTGGATGGGGCTTGGAGCCACCTGGGCTGGTGGGAGGTGTCCCTGCCCAGGGCAGGGGGGATCCCTTCCCACCCAAACCATTCTGTGCTTCTATGCATGTGTTGAGTTGCAGGAATAAATCAGAACATAACTCATTTAAATGATGTCTCATCCGGGAGGCCATAAATCTGTACGGGCTAGAGCTCAGATTTAAGACAAATAAGCAGCAATTTGTTCAGTAAAGGAGACTCTGAATGTTAGTGAAGTTGAATCATTCTTGTAGTTAGGGGTATGTTTGATTTAGTGATTCATTCTTTTCGTTATATTCTCCTTGTCGGTTGCTCTGCCATTTAAATAAAACCCAGAAATGGGTGTTACTCAGTATTGTCAGCATCAGCATTTGTTTCAAATTTAGAAATATGCTGTGCTTTAAGGAACCAAGATGAATAGTCCTTATTTTTTCCTGGTTGAAGAAGTCATGGACTGGTCTTGTCTCTGGAAATTTTATTTTCCAAATGCCACTAGTATATTATTTATGAGTCTATTACCATTAGTCACATGCAATTTTAAAGAAACAGAAATAGAGCTAGAGAGTCGTAAATCAGTATGTAAAATATCAGTTGCTGACAGGTAAATAATTCTACAGCCCTTCTCTAATGTGGAATTAAAAGTTATGATTCTCTGCTTAGTCTTCCCGTAAGCTTAGAGGGTACTGCCTGATATGGTATATTTATTTTCTTTCACAGAAAGACCAAAATACTTTCACGGAGTATAAAAGACAAAATAAGACTTACCAAACCAATTGCAGGTTACAGGCTGAAACATACGTATATATTCTGCCCCCTTAATCTTTTTATAAATACTTTTGATTGTGGCAAATGTTGTTTAATACATTGCAATAAGTCTGTGTGACTGCATTTCCAAATGTGGGATTTTCTTTGGGCTGTGTGATGGTTTAGATGCCACCAGTGTTTGCCGGTAATAAAAGCATCCTCTCTCTGAGGGGCAGCTTTATCAAAGACTCCCTCAAACAATACATTCTCAAACAGTCCAAATTACTGCACTTAGAAATGAAGTGCGTGCACATATTAACCATTGTATTTCTTGATCCAAATGGAATACGTGCTAGGTACATCCAGTTCAGGCTGCTGCCAAGGCATGAGCGTGGCCTTACAGCCCTATTAAAGCTGATCGGTATGAACAAAGTCCTCCGCTTGCATCACTGAAGAAGTACATCCAGAGCATTTAACAGTTTCTGGAAACGAGAGCGGCATTCTTGTAGCCGGTGTGTCACCTCGCAGTTCTTCCCAGGTGAACGTGATTTTTTGCCTGGAACAAAGCACGCGAGGCTTAGAGAGCTTCCAGCAAACCTGGGCTGCGGGCGCGCGCGTCCTGCACGCTTGTCTTCGGGCGCACGGGCCGACCGAGCTGCAGCAAGGAAGGCGGGAGGGAAAACAGTCCTCTTATTTAACACGTAGGACCAAAGGGGCAGAGGATGGAAGGAAATTTGCGCCGAGTTGCAAAGCCACCCTATGTGTGAGCTGTACACAGCTCTGTACGCCCCTAGGACCTCAGCTGATGGACCCAGCTCCTCTGCAATATCTGAGAAGCTGGAAGGTTTGGATGTTGGGGTTTTTTCTGTTGTAAAACTCCTATTTCTTAAGTGCAAATGTCTTAAGTTTGCACTGGTCTCATTTTGGGATCATTTAATATCAGGCTAGGAAGAGGTTTGAAATTCTTCGTCTCGTGATTCAGTAGAATTGCGAGGTGTCATTCCTAGAGGAAAAGCCAAAAAATTTTTAATGGAATTTNTTTTTTTTTTTTTTGTAACAGCTCACAAGTTTAAAAGCGGTTTGCTCAAGTGAGCACCACTTGAAAATTCACACGCTTTGCAACTCTTCGCCAAAGTCTCTAAAATACAGCTATTTCTCTGCAAAATGCAAATTAGAAGCAAAACCAGATAGGAAATGGGAATGTTGTCCAAGTCCTGCCACGCTGTATATATTCCCACTGTGTCGTAATGAAAACTGGATGCAAGTTTTTTGGGCAGGGACAACATCTGTTTACTCTGCAAAGCATTTTCCACGCTTGCATTGAAGAAGGAGGAAGAATCGTTCTTTTATTGCTTAAAATGCTTTTTTTCATCTTCATGGCCTGTTGCTGGCCTCTCGAGAGGTTTCTCTCGTACGAGATCAGCTGGGAAATGAGTGGATGGCAGGTCTTGAGTTTTCTGCAGGTGCCATGATGTATTTAATTGCGTCCAAGTTTTTAGTAGTAAATAATTAATGCATTTTTAGTACAAAGCAATTATTGGGGGAAAAAATATACCCAGGCTTCCTATTAGAGCCCGGAGTTGCTGTAGCTGGACTGAACAGGCGTTACGTTGGTTATGTGTGGATAAGAGTGNTCAGGAGTGCTCAGATCGTTATCAAAGGCAGAGGAGCAGTCAGGGTCCTCCTCAGATGTCGGCCATTGAAGAAAAAGCGAGCGAGAGCCCCCTTTGCCCCTTTGATCCCTCAGCTTTTATACTGAGCGTGATGCAGATGGGATGGAATACCCTGTCGGTCAGTTTTGGGTCACCTGTCCCATCTGCTCCTCCCTGCAGGTGGGACCCCTCTACGCTTCTCCGCTTCCGACCCTCTAACAGGGCAACACAGCGAAGTTACCTGACCTTGGTTGTTACAGCAATAAGTCTAAGCAAGAGCCTTTGCGCATACTGTTCTTTGGTGTAATCAGGTCTTATCACTCTGAGAGTGAACAGTGTCTGAACAATATGCTGTTAATTTCAGAGTTTAGTCAGTTAGAAGAGGCCCAGCGAAAAAGTAAAATTTACAAAACAGAAATTTGGTTCTGTTTTACCTCAAACCAGGACAGAGTGCTTATGCATGTGTCGTTTTAAAATGATGCATTTTACTTTCTTCTCATCAGATAAAAGGCGGGAGAGTGCACTACGTATCAGATGCTGGAATTGCTGGGAAAGTGGAAAGAAATATCCCAGAAGTGTACGCAGCGGATGGTCAGTGGCATTCGGTGCTCATTGAGAAGAACGGGTCCGCTACTATCCTGTCGGTCGACAGGACTCACAGCCGAGACATCCTCCACGCCACGCAAGACTTTGGTGGACTAAATGTTCTTACAATTTCTTTGGGAGGTATCCCATCAAGCCAACCTTTCAAGAGCACAGTTGCAGGTAATTTTTTATTATTTTTTTTCTTAATCTATTGCACATAAGCAGATTTGAGCAGACAAAGGGTCTCTATTTGCTTAAAGGTTGCAGAACGCACTGTAATTCTTCGTTAGCAACTAATACACTTCCGTACGTTGCCAGGAAAACTGCGAATTAAACGAGTAAGGATTGCAGGCTTTGTTCCTTCAATAAACGCTGCAGCCTTGTTGTTTCCAAAAGCAGGCACTCCATCTGCAAGGCTTTTTGGATTTGCTTGCTTGTCTCTAAATCAGTTCTTATAATTTTGTTATGCTAATGGAGAAGAAAGAAACTATTCTTCACCTGGGCCAGAATCTGGAAAATCGAGGCAAATCTTCTACGTGGGCAAAAATGGTAAATGAAAACTTTGTCTCTGTAGGGGTTTGGTAAGTGCTGCAGGATTTAGCCTGGTTTTAATATGATTAAAATATTTGCTGAAACTCCAGCTTCCTCCTGCTTTATCCTGCTGTCAAACGAAGGATAGGATTTATTTCTGAGCAACCGAAACCAAGGACAATAAGGAACCACCCTCTGACTGAAATCTGGCTGTTAAGAAGTAAATCAGTCTCCCGTAAGAGTTAAAGCAACTGTCTTAGACCCTGGCAAAAGAAGCAGATAACATATATTTGATATCGTTCCCCCAGTGATAAGTAAGGATGGAAGTGATTTTTAGCTACAAACTGTGATACTCCAGACAATGCAGGCGTAGGTTTCACAGAGTTTTTATATTGAAGAATCTTCCTGCCTTCAAGAACCCCGACCAGATAAAGGATCTTGGAGCGGAGCAAATTCACACCTCGCATTTGTCTGTTGTGGATTTGTATGGAGTCGTATGAAAGCTCTGCTTACCTTTACCATTTTTACATGTATGTTTTATGAGCGGTGTGTGCGTGGAAAAGTCTGAGGCTTTCAGGGAAGCTGGAACAAAGAAAATCGAGGACGCTAAAATCTCACCACTGCCTGATGCTGTGGCAGACAAATTAGGAATGTCTGGCTTCCATTAGGAATACACAATCCAAAATCTCTTATTCATATGATTTTATTTTATTTTAATATTGGATTACATTGTGTACGACATACCAAGGATTTACAAGGGGGAGGTATAAAACTCTGCATGAACTCAGAGAGTCGAAAATATCTGCAGGGCTGTTAAAGGCAGACAAAAACATAAGCGGGTGACAATTCCAGGGCTGGTATATCCAATAATATTTTCAAACCCGGGTAGAGCTGACAAAATCCCGATGGCTGTTCATCACATCGCTGCTGCAAGGGAGCACCAATATGCGGCAAGGTAATCGTTCGTTTTGCTTGGGCTCCCACCTGAACCCAAATCCTCAATTTCCTCTTCATTTGGGAATGTAAAAACAGGAGAAAATGAAAATGGAAGTAATGCTCAGAGAAAATACATGTCTCTCAGAGTGGAAATAATAGAGAAATAGCATGGTTGCGAAACTGGGAAGGCTCTTTCATGTCCCTTTACACCGCATGGCTTGCATCTCTCAGTGAAATGTATTTGATGTGGATGCCCACTCCTGTTTCATTTCGGACATCAAGAGGATGTTCAAATTGTAAAACAACTTACATTGAAGATTATAAATCTCTACGTATCGCCTCATACAACTTGAGTATATTTGCTATTTCGTGACAGAGTGAATATTCATAACGTTTATCTCAGCGCTGCCTGTTTTTACAGAGATTTCCACAGTTATTCACAACGTCGCCATTCATATAGTGGCTCTTCCATTCCAGCAATATGTTTGCAGAAATTAATCTTTCTCTGACTTTGCTAATGGACGGAAGAATTGCTCCCGTTTATTCTTTCACCCAAGTGCGATGCTTCAGAACTGAGCAGTGGCACTTTCCTTCTCCTTGATGATTATTTTTAGTGATAATAGCTGATAAACGTGATCGTGAATAATGTCCTCCTGTAAACCTGGCACCACACATGGCATCCCAAGGGCAATCCAGCAGAAATTAAGGAGAAATTAACACGTTTCTTACAGCAACCACTCATGTGCACACCAAGAGCATGA
Organism: Rynchops niger; assembly: GCA_013400035.1. NCBI lineage: Eukaryota > Metazoa > Chordata > Aves > Charadriiformes > Laridae > Rynchops > Rynchops niger. The sequence continues at coordinate 1,219,997 of VXBH01006822.1, read as the reverse complement.
CTTAGAATCATAGAGTCGTCTAGGTTGGAAGGGACCTTTAAGGTCATCGAGTCCAACCATTAACTTAACACTGCCAAAACCACCGCTAAACCATGTAGCTCAGCACCACATCTACACATTTTTTAAATACCTCCAGGGAGGTACCTACAAGACAGACAAGAAAGAAAGACTTACAAACACATCCCTGCATACCATTTTGCCACAGCTCCGAGCAGAGCTTGGCTTAAGGTTGCGCTATCCTAAAACCCTCGCAGAAAGGATTAAGTCTGGGGAACGCAGGGAATTATTAGGCTGGCAAAAGGCTGGATTTTCCCGTGAGCTCACACACAACCACCCCACAAAGGCTGGGGATAACCCCATCTCCCAGGGCTCTCTCAGCGCTGAAACTCAGGGTCACCATTGACAGGGTAGCACTACAACCGAACTAGGGGCAGTTTGGGAAAAGGTCACTCGAGCTCCAGAGCTGCAAAAGTATTGCCGTGATTTTAGGAGGCGGCAAGACGGGAGACTTGGCTGAAGAACGACAGGAAACTTCAGCTCAGATCAGGGGAAACTGGAAAGGGCATAAGCAAAGGGGAGTGGAAGCTAATGTATTTTGCTAGCACAGCCAAGGCAGCTGCCCCCAGGTGTCTCTGTGTGGATGATAAGAAGTTCTAGGAATACGGGAAAATTAGGAAGCAAAAACATTTAAGCATATTGAGTGAAGTCGTTAGAAGGAATATTTGTTCAAATGCATTTTAAAGACATTAAATGCTGTTAGAATAGAAGTTCCCCTATGGTAACCATTTGAATTCTTGGCTTATTCGCTGAACAAGGTGGAGCCTTTCATTTAGCTTCAGCGAAACGGGTCTATAAATTGAAAATTGAGTCCGTTTAACAGTGTATTTTTAGAAAATACAATGTTTCTGCAAAATCCAACCATTTGCTCATTGCTTCGTATTTTGGCAAAATAATATTGTTTCAAGGGGAAACTACGTTATAATAAAGATCTGAGAATGTAACCTTCAGGCTTCCTTCGGTGAGTCTATCTGTGAGATAAGCACGCTAAATCACAAAAGGATCCATTTTGCATTGCAAGCCTCAGATCTAATCTGCTCAGTGAGCAGCAGACTTGAGTCTCAACGTGCGGGCGACCTGATTTTACCCAAAATGCTTTTTCTCATTTCATTTTTCTACTCTGTTGTTTCCTTGATGTCAACTTTATTCCCAGTCTCCAAGCTTGAGGTAGGTGCTTCCCCATCAGACAGTAGTTCCTTCTCCTGTGCAGCCTATAGAATTCTTAAAAGCCAGGTCAACATTTCAAATAATATTGAGGCTTCTGCTTACAATCGCCTGTTTTTTCAGATTTAATGAAAGCAAAGGGTGTACAAAACGTCTTCTAGAAAACGTGTGTTGATTTCACAAAATCTTCATTGCAGATTTTGGTACATTTTGGTTACTCACCTAAGAAAATTTTCACTGCTTTGAAATCTTAGTGTTGAAGTTAAAAACCACGGTCTGTTTCTGAATTCTTATTTGGCAGGCTTAAAAGAGCCAAGACATCTTGGTATCATTTATGTTAGTGTCATGCATGTATCTTCAGAGAAATCATTTAATTACTTTCTTATCTTTAATCTCCATTTCTATGCACAGCTTAGCTGTGAAAATCATTGCTTTTAAAAGGTGCATGTGTAGAGGTTATATCAGAAGCTCTAGGCATGACCTGCCTTTACTTAATCTTGTTCTGCTTAAAAGTAGATTTCGGTTCCTGTGAACCCTAAAAAGTTATCAAAAGGAAAGCTGGAGAGGGGCTTTTTACAAGGGCATGTAGCGATAGGATGATGGGTAATGGCTTCAAACTGGAAGAGGGCAGATTTAGATTAGATACTGGGAAAACAATTTTCAATATAAGGGTAGTGAGTCACTGGCCCAGGTTGCCCAGGGAAGCTGTGGCTGCCCCATCCCTGGAGGGGTTCAAGGCCAGGTTGGACGGGGCTTGGAGCGACCTGGTCTGGTGGGAGGTGTCCCTGCCCAGGGCAGGGGGTTGGAACTGGATGATCTTTCAGGTCCCTTCCAACCCAAACCATTCTATGACTGGGTTTTCCATTTTGTGGCTTCTGTGTTGGTGTTTCCTCTTTCATTTCAAGGGGTAAGAGGCACTTCGCAGGTCTTGTCATCTGCTGATCCAAAGGGTTTACTCTTTAGTGTGACATTGATGCTCAGAGTGTCTTCGGCCTCTGTTGACAGAGCATACTCATTTTTCAGGTCCTGATGTGACTCTTGCTTTTGCTCCTAGGCTTCGATGGCTGCATTTCCTACATCAAGTACGGCAGGGAGAGCCTTCCCTTCGCTGGCAAGCACAGCCTCGCCACTCTCTCCAAAACAGACCCCTCGGTGAAGATTGGCTGCCGCGGCCCCAACGTCTGCGCCAGCAGTCCCTGCTGGGGCGAGCTGATGTGCATCAACCAGTGGTACGCCTACCAGTGCGTCCCACCAGGCGCCTGTGCCTCCAACCCCTGCCAGAACGGTGGCAGTTGTGAGCCCGGGGCACACAGCGGCTTCACCTGCAGCTGCCCCGAGGCGTACGCGGGACGGACGTGTGAGGCGGTGGTGGCATGTCTGGGGGTCTCCTGCGCCCCAGGCCACGAGTGTAGAGCAGGCATCAATGGTGGCCACATCTGCCTCCCGTCCCCGCACCCCGCCGAGCTGTCCCTGCCCCTCTGGGCCGTGCCGGCTATCGTGGGGAGCTGCGCGACTGTCCTGGCGCTGCTGGTCCTCAGCCTCATCCTCTGCAACCAGTGCCGAGGAAAGAAGTCGAAAGCTCCGAAAGAGGAGAAGAAGACGAAGGAGAAGAAGAAAAAAGGGAGCGAGAACGTGGCGTTTGATGACCCAGACAACATCCCGCCCTATGGCGATGACATGACGGTCAGGAAGCAGCCCGAAGGGAACCCGAAACCTGATATCATCGAAAGAGAAAACCCATATCTCATCTATGATGAAACCGACATCCCGCACGCCACGGAGACCATCCCCAGTGCCCCGCTGGCTTCCCCCGAGCCCGAGATTGAGCACTACGACATCGACAACGCCAGCAGCATCGCCCCCTCGGACGCTGACATCATCCAGCACTACAAGCAGTTTCGGAGCCACACGCCCAAGTTCTCCATCCAGAGGCACAGCCCGCTGGGCTTCGCCCGGCAGTCCCCCATGCCCCTGGGAGCCAGCAGCTTGACCTACCAGCCTGCCTACGGGCAGGGCTTGAGGACATCCTCGTTAAGCCACTCGGCGTGCCCTACTCCCAACCCCTTGTCTCGGCACAGCCCCGCGCCCTTCTCCAAATCGTCGACGTTCTACAGGCACAGTCCGGCGAGGGAGCTGCACCTCGCCATAAGGGAAGGGAGCCCGCTGGAGATGCACAGCGATGTCTGCCAGCCCGGCATTTTTAACTATGCCACTCGGCTGGGGAGGAGAAGTAAGAGTCCACAGACCATGGCGAGCCACGGTTCCCGACCAGGAAGCCGCCTGAAGCAGCCCATCGGGCAGATCCCTCTGGAGACTGCTCCTCCGGTGGGGCTGTCCATTGAAGAGGTGGAGAGACTGAACACCCCTCGCCCCAGAAACCCCAGCATCTGCAGCGCAGACCACGGCCGGTCCTCTTCTGAGGAGGACTGCAGAAGGCCTCTGTCCCGGACGAGGAACCCGGCCGATGGTATTCCTGCACCTGAGTCCTCCTCCGACAGCGACTCCCACGAGTCCTTCACCTGCTCGGAGATGGAGTACGATAGGGATAAGCCCATAGCGTACACGTCCAGGATGCCCAAGTTATCGCAGGTCAACGAGTCCGATGCGGATGACGAGGACAACTACGGTGCCAGGCTGAAGCCCCGGCGGTACCCTGGCCGCCGAGGCGAGGGGGGACCGGTGGGGGCACAGGCGACCACCGCCAGCTCCGGGGAGAGCTCCCTGCCCGTGAAACTGGGGCAACAAGCGGGAAGCTTCAACTGGGACAACCTCTTGAACTGGGGCCCAGGCTTTGGGCATTACGTGGATGTTTTCAAAGATTTGGCATCGCTTCCTGAAAAAACAGCAGCAGCAGCAGCAGCAGCAGCAGCAAGTGAAGACAGCAAAGGTGGTACAACGAAGCCTGTTTCCAAGGACGGGGAAGCAGAACAGTATGTATAGGCTTTGTCTCCTGGTACTGCTGCAGTGCAAAGCCACGGGGACGGGTCAAACCATTATATGGTTGTAGAAAAGCAAAGGTCAGCATTCGAACCCCAGGCCAGTTTGGTTGGAGGAGACTTTAAAAATAATAACCATTATGCTGCTGAAAGAGACTTAAAACATTTTTAATTTAATTACGCTTGGAAGAATTTATTTCTCCTGCATGCATTGTATTTGAAAGCAAGATATTCGGCATGCAGCCTTTGAAAAGGGTTTGCTATTTACCGTTGTTTGGTTTGTGATTCTTAAATTAATAATGCGTTGTTCTGAAAATGAACTAATTTTTTTTTTTT
>VXBH01006822.1:1192034-1215069 GCA_013400035.1 Rynchops niger | reverse complement strand
TGGGTTTTGTGGGTTTTTTTGACAAAAGTTGTGTGAGAGCTTCTGAATCTCTACGAAATACTTGGGGATGCTTAACCTTGGTCCCTGCCCACCCCTTTCAGTGCTTCCAGTGGGAGGGAAGAGATTGGCGTTGGTCAGCCCAGCTGGGTATCCTGGATGGGCAGCAGCAGCAGCAGCACCGATCGACAGGAGCGAGGGGGGAAAAAAAAAACAACCTCTATTTTTCCACATCTCTTGGCCTCTCGTCTCGGCTGTGCTGCTGCTGCAACCCCCGCCTCTGCCCAGGTTTCGTTTTCCCATCTGTCCCATGGAAAGGTAGGAACAACACCTACTCGCCTACCTCACAGGGGTGTTGTGAGGACTGATCAGTTAACTCGTCTGAAGTGCTTAGACTTCTTAAAGCACTATAATAAGTATTATCATAATTATTATTAAAGCACTGCCTAGCCTTTGTGACCTTGGAGTGACGTTTTTTTTCTGCATTATATGATTTTCTATGGTGGAAACTTTGAAGAGTTATTTATTGTATAGAAAATTACTGCACTCTAGCATTTTGGAGCGGATATGAGGGAAAACTACTTGTAGATTCATTAATGTAGCTTACCGTTTGTCCCAAATTCCCTAAAGTTTTAGGTAAAAGTAGAACCTCACGAAGTCCTTACATCTTCATGCAGATCTGATGAACCTATCGTACTGTGTAAAAACTTCAAATCTTTTTTTTTTTTTTACCTAAGCTGTGTTTTTATATCAATATTTTCCTATGCTGAATAGTTTTCTTACTTTCAGGGAAGGTAAGAAAAATACTTTTTTTACATTTGTTACTTATGTAACATCCATATTTTTCACATTTTGATAAAATTGTAACATACTGTATGCTTTCTACCTGTAAATGCCAATAATAGAATTAAAATATTTATTTAAAATCTTGAGCGTGTGTTATTGGAAACCTCTCTTCTTTTTCGCTCGCTCTCTCCAATTTCCACTCCTTGATCTTCGCTTTTTCACTAGCTTTTTATTCAGAAAATGTGCTTTAAGAAGCAAGGTGACGACACAAAACGAAGCGTTTGGAGTTCATTCACAACAAAGGCAGCACTAGTATCACCATGGGAATTAAGTTAATCTCTCTGCGGAGGGGCAGCACAAGCCCAGTGCCCTTCTTGAAGTCCCACGGAGTCCAGTGGGGTCGCCCCTTTCCAAGGGATGAATCTCACCCAAGGGTGAGGGAAGCGTTCAGTGTATCCCTCTTGTCTTTCATGAGTGACCTTGGTCCAAAACCAGCAGGCTTCACCTATCGCGGGAAGATGGAGAAGAGGTGGTATTGTGACATTGTTGAGCCGCAGATAGTGCCAAAAAAAGTACCGAATGTACTTCCAGATTCCTAATAATATAATAAAACTCTTTTAGTCCTTAGGGGTTCGTTAGTAGCAACTGGTTTTACATCTGTTAACCAAGACTTCCACCTCTGCTCAAAGCCGACGCTTTCCAGTACAAAGGTAGGTAGGAGTGGGAGAACAAGGGCTTTCTTCAATACAGCAGCAGTTGAACAATAAATAGCTGCATTCTTGTATATTTATGAGAGGGTAAATCAAACTTAGACAACTTGCTGGAGAGTGCAAAGAGTGAAAAAGTTAAGGCTGCAGGCAAGAGGTGAGTTCTGAGGTTACACTTCGAATTAGTGGTATTTTGTTTAAAGAACTCGGAAAAAGAATAACAATTTGAGTTGTTTTTTTTTTTTTTTTTTTTTTTTTTTTTTTTTTTTTTTTTTTTATCTGTTACTCATTTCTTTGAGAGTTTTTTGGTCAGCTTGTCTCAGAACCGGCAATGAGGAACCGATCCTTTTCGGCTAAAAATGCTGCCAACTTCATCTTGCCCCACAATATTGAAAAGATAATGGGCCGAAGTAGCCCACATTTGTATGTAAGTAGTTTCATCTGAAATAACAAGAGATCCACAAATGATTTCGGAATTTGAGAAGCTCAAATGTAATTAAACATCTGTGAAAAAGCTGTATGTTTAGTTTGAATATTATCCTTTAATACAAACTGCACCACATCCAAGCAGTGATTTTAATAACTCATGAAAACTTTAACAAATGAAATCTTTTAAATGTAACACCAAACATATTGAGAAACTGCGTTATGCCAGTTAAGCGTTCTGAGATTATCAAAAAGTTTTGTTAAAGGAGAACAGTATGGAGTGTGGACTTATACAAAATTGATGTCATAACTTTAATGCAGTTTACGGTTTACGTTGTAGTGTGTTCCTTTAAATTTTGACACTTTCTGTCGTAGACAAAAGAATGTTTTGCTGATTTCCTTGTTTCCCTGTTTCTGAAAAGCATAGAGATGGTTTTGACACTTAAACTTATGATCCCTTTCTGCCATTTTTTGTTGTTTAATTCTTTCATGATGAGGATCAGGAAAGGGCTCCAAGTGAATCATGTGAAGTCATCATCCAAAGTTATTAGAGTCGTGAGGAGCAAGCTGCAGAATTCCCCTGGCTCATCATCGGAACTGCACGGTCCTGCTTCAGAATCTGGGGCGTATTATAAGTCACAAATACGTGGAAAGGAAAAACAAACTGCGCTGCTCACTGCAATGCGGGGGGAGCCTCCAAAGACATCTCACGTCGGCGATTTTGACTTAGCGACCTGTCTTTTCTGCTAGGAGCTTGCAGAGAGATGCTCCAGTTTCTTTCCCGTGGGATGAGGGAGGGAACTGTGCCACTGTCCACCACCTTCCAAAGGGATGCAGCTGACCTGTCATTGCCATCTCAGATGGCGATGCTTTCTCCTGCTGACTAAAGGGGTGAAAACGGGCGGGGGTATGGCAGATCTACGTCTCTTGTATACCTACGAAAAGGAAAACCTAACGGAGTTTTGAAATACTGTAATTTCGGGTAGGGGGAGAAGTTATTAGTAGTGAAATGTAGATGTGTCTGATTCAAGACCTTCCAATAGGTTTCATCAGTTATTATAATTTAAGAAACACACAAAATTAATAGAAAGACGCAGTGAATTAAAAAAAACAACAACAAAAAAAAAAAAAAAAAAAAAAAAAAAAAAAATAAAAAAAAAAACAAAGAAAAAAAAAAAAAAAAAAAAAAAAAAAAAAAAAAAAAAAAAAAAAAAACAACAAAACAACAAAACAAAACCAAACATAAAGTCTTACATTCCGGTGAAAACATCCCCCATCAACGCGCAGACTATGAGTCTACCCTGCAGGCCACAGCCTATGCCAAAGAGCGTTGGTTAGCAGTGCAAAATCCAGCTGAATTACTCCAGTTACTCCAGTCTGGAAATGAGCAGGCTTGGGGTGGGAAAGGGGTGCGGCATCTCGCTGATGTCTTCAAAAACAGAAGATGGAGTCAGACACTCCTCAGAGGTGCACAGCAATAGGACTAGGGTCACCGGTGGTCATAAGGTAAACTCCTGTTGGATGTGATGGAGACTCTTCTGGCAACGGGAGTCGTTAGGTGCTGGAAGAGATTGCCCAGCGGTGTTGTGGCATCCCTGTCCCTGGAAAGATTCAGAACTTGCTTGGAGAACACACTGATGAACCTCATCTAACTTCACAGCTGGCCTTGCCTTGAGCAGGGCATTGGACCACATGACTTCCAGCGGTCTCTCCCAACCTGACTGATCCTGTGATTCCAGGTATGTCCGACACCCTCCCTTTCCCCTTTGTGGTGTTATAGAAAGAAATGGGTGAGATGTGCTGGCCTGGGGGCACCACTCCTCTAGCATCGACACATTTGAAGATCTTTCCATCAGCGTCACAAACGAGGAGTGCAAAGAGCACCTTGAGCTGATACCCACAAATTAAACTAGCTTCGCTGTAGCAATTTAGTGTATTTAATTTATTTCTTCTTTGTAACATGGATTGCATTTAATTTTTGCCAGAGAACTCCTAGAGGTGATAACCTGAAGTGCCCCTGAGATGATGTGTTGTGTGCTTTTACTGATCGCCTCCTAAGCCGCTTTGAGAGTACTCTCTTCTATTGTATTGTAGGTTGTATTTCTGAAGCAAAAATTTCCGATGCTAATGTTATCCTTCAGTGTTAAGTATTTAATTTAAAAAATGTTGCCATGCAAAGGACACTTTCTTAACCGAAATCTAAGAGACCCCCCCCTAATTAACGTTTTCTGTTGTGGCTCTTCTTTTGAAATTTGGGAAGGAGAATGAGGAGAAAAAAGGTTGCTATTTTTTGAAGCAGGACTGAGGGAATAAGGAAGTGAAAAGATCGATCTCTGCTTTCTCATGCTAGCGGTTTACTGTTCACCTTTTTATCCTTTTCCGTGTCCATCTACGTATTCATTCAAAAATCTTTTTTCTACTCTGTGAAGTCAGTGCTTTGTTCATCCCAATGTGCTCGCTTTGCTCTTCTATAAATAGCACTTAATGAGGATGACTGACAGCATGTGTTCAGGTTGTTGGCGAGCATCGCAGCCTGTCTTTTTTTAAAATTTGTACGTTTGCACTCAATTGGCTTTTCCTATATTTTTTTATGAACCTTACCTTTCATTCAGCCAAGCCTTGGAAGAGCTTTTTCCAGAAAACAAAATCCAGTTGGATTCTTAGTGATTTCTACAGCCTTTTCTTTTTTCCAGTGACTTCCATGTTTCATCATCCATCTGTACTGAGATGATCAGCAGCAGATAGAGTGTTTCTAACTTAAATTTTGTGTTTAGAAGTACCTTTATCTCTGGCCTTCCCAAAGTAAATTCGCAGCAGAATCACTTTTCAATTTTATGGCCACATGTATTTCATTTAGGAGCATGTACGAAAAATAAATAAATAATAGTGTCATAATAGTAGCCGGCGAATTTCTCAACAACTTACTAAACGTGAGGGGAAGAGCCTACAAAAGCAGTACCAGAAGGTTTGGCAACCTGCTAAAGCAAAACCGCCGGGCATTTCAGTTGATTACGTTCTCTGTTGGGATAGAAAACACTGACAAGCGTGTCTACCGCTAATGCTGAAAACTGCTTGACGTTTAGATGGCTAGAGATGAGACGCTCTCACAAGAGGCAGCATAGAAGCCATCTCGTGCCTGGCATCGGTCAGAAATGGCCGCCTTGAGGACCAGGCCTCAGCCGGGATCCACTTAAGACAACACCCCAGGCCAGAAGCTCTTACAGCGGCCTTTGAGTTTTTCAAAAAGCTTTAGCTGAGGGCAAGTTCAAAAGTAATACTATCTTTAGCCTCAGAGCAAAGTGAAGGGCTGGCTTCCAGGGGCCGCACTGAAGTAATTCCACAGGAATGACCACAGTCCGTGCCTCTAAAGTGCCGTTCACTGGTGGGGGAGGAAAAGGCTCTCAATCTGTGGTTCCAAGGAAGAATTTTGTTTGGGGGGTGGGGGGGTGGATGCAGTTTTCAGAAGTTTCCACCAACTTGGCCCAAGCTCCTGAAGCCCTTCTTCAGCTGAGAACCCGTGAAGGGCTGGTTTTGGGAAGACCCTGCGCTGTACCTTACGCCGGTCAAATGGCGGCGTGCTCTGACGGTTCGTTGTGGTTGTTTTGGGTCATACTGTGGCTGCCTGCAGCTCTACATCATCCCGCGTCTCACACAGTCTTCCTGCTTCTCTGCTTCAGCGCGGGGCAAACCGAGGATCCAGCAGGGTGTTGCTTCCCCCGCTCCGTTACACCTGGGAAACACAACTGGCAATAGACGGAGAATGACTAGAAATGGCTCGTCCTAACCACCACTGAACAGGAATAATAAAGTAAATGCATTTACTTTACTTTAAATCCTTTTCGAGGGAGCATTTTTGGGGAGTTTATCGGTGTCAGCTAGATGGAAATGAAGACAAAAGCCCCACGTCTGAAAACGGGTTTCAGTCAGAACAATTCAACTGATTAAAGGCCAAAATCATCAGCGTCTTTCTAGGCTGCTGCCTGAGCCCCGAGAACGACGTGTGGTATTTCAGGTAACTCACGTGTCGATTACTGTGTTAAGATTGTCAAGAGCAGAAAGTGAGACAGCTTGGGGTGGAAAACGTAAAGCGGTAGCCACTGAAGATGAGAAATTTCAGTGTGAAAAGACGTGCTGGACTGAACAGCTGGGAGTAAAGCGGAGACGGAGGGAGCAGCAGCAGAACACAGAAGGCCGTGATGGAACAACAATATTTTTTTTTTTATATTTTTCCCAAGGAACTGCACCCTCATTGAACACACTCGTTGCCACAATCAGCTCACACAAGGGGACGCTTCAGGTGTGTGTGATCAGCAACCATGGTGTAGCCTGAAAAAAAATGTCCAGAGAAACCCGCTTTCCAAAGGAGGATGTTTTTATGCACACATGTGTCAGCTGATGCGTACACAGAGCAACGCACGTATGCGTAGGCGTTCATGACCGTGCTTTCCGTATGGCAATTAATACCTCGCAAATTCCCTGGCAAGACTCCATGATCGGCAAACAGATTAGCAACCTCTCTCCCCCCAGCAATAAAAAGCTAAGCCACTGTTTCATATAATTCTGTGCCTTCTCTTAAAATACCGTGACTCTTTATGCAGCCCATCAGGCAAGGAGTAGGGAAAATAAACAGGTCCCTATCTGCCCATTTGTTGGTTTATTTCCCCTGAGTCTTCGAAAAGCTAGAGCCTGATTTAGTAATTAGTGTTTGTTCTTGCATATCTTGTGCAATTAGCTAAAACAGCAAATTAGGGAATAAGAAATAAACATTCATCTAAAAAACAAACGTTCATATAAAAGAACGTATACCGGCTCAGAAACGGATATTGTTGAGTCATTCAAAAAGCATACTTTGGTGTAATGATCTAGAATACTTCCAAATATGCATTGTAATTTCCTCTAAAATACAACTCCCTCTTAATAATCTAAGTCTTTATTAAAACAGTTTGTTAAACCTTGGCAAAGATGCTACGCAACAGCATCGTTTTATAAGAATTCCTTGTAGTTTGTAGAAAGCTAAGCGAGAACCGGAATGGTTTGTCTGTCTTAAAACAACTGCTGGTAAGCATTTTGAAAAGCAAAAGGAAGAGATTTTTATAATTTTTTTATACCATACAACATATAATTTTTAAACACCATATAGCGGCAAATACCATTTTTGTAATGATGCGGAGATAAGGATATTGATACCTCCTGGCTTTGCAGCAGGGGGTTACCATTGACAAGACAGGTTATTAGGAAGAAAGTCACTACGCCGTGGTGCCAGAGGCAGGATGCTAGTTTTGAGAAAGAGCGGTGAGATCCGAGACAGAAAACCCACCCTCGGCTTCGGAACACTTGGACCAGGCTCATACCAAACGTAGCCATTGCTTGCGATATTGCCAGGACGGCACTCCTAACTGCCAGTGAATTTCTGCCTAAATATTTATTTACAAGGGAGAAAATGCTTTTGTGATGGGACGTTGATTGGTATTTTGGTCCGAACCCATTGCTGTCACCAAGAAAAAGGGTAGGCAAATGCTTGTCAGCTTCTCAGTGTTCCTGTCACCTTTTTTGTTGTCCATGTCCTCCTTCAAAAGCCTTTTGGTTTGAGCAGATGAGCAAATACTACTTTGGGAGGGCAGGAAAGAAGCTTGTTTTCTAATGATGGCTGCAGAAGTGATGACAATCAGTAGCAAGTATTCCTTTTCTTTCGGAAACTCAACCTGAATGTCTTCTGAAGGAAGTGAAGGAGGCTGTGAGGACAGCCAAGGGTGGTTCTTGGTGTTATACGCCTCTGCGCCAGAATTGCACAACCGCAGAACACGTTCCCCTTCCCAGAGCCAAGACCGTGAGAGGACACATAACCATTCCTCCGGTTGTATAATAATTTTCCAGCGCGTGGGCTGGAAAGGAGTCACCTGGTGTCTGCTGGTTGGGTTCTGACCCATCCCACAAGCAGAGGAGAGCCCCGAGAGCCTGGACACTGCTCCGCTAACGGGTACCGGGTGCTCAGAGACACCATCGTATGGTTTCATCTGACTGCTGTTCTGGTTCTGCTTTAGGACATATATAGGCAACATAGACTGCAAACTCCATTTTCTTTGAGATTTAATCAAAGCTGAAAGCATTTAAAGGTAACAGCACATAAGAATGCAAACCCTTATGAGCCAAAAATTAACGTAGCCGATCTACAGGAGTACCCCAACGCTTGAGCAATCGTATTACGAAATTGCATGAAACTCTGGCTTCCCAGAAAAGCCACAGGAAAGCCAAACAATTGGGTTATTTTATTCACATCAAATATACTTCTATTAAAATTACCCACAGGATCTGCAGTGGGTACCTCCATGGGGCGCAGGCTGCACCAACAGCACCACCCGATCGCTCAAAGCACAGCAAGTGGAAAACAGCTCCCGATGGAACAAACAGGTCCCAGAGGATGACAATTTCTCCCTGCTTCTCCTGTAGGAGATCATTCCTGGTAAGCGCCAGTGGTGCTCAAAACTTGTAGGCTCAGCTCTATTAGGAAATGACTTTTCAGCTGGGGGCAAGTCACGCATGGGTGTCATTTGGGGCTTTTCTAATCACGTCACGTTTATGGTTTTGATCCATTTTTTTTTTTTTTTTTTCCCCAAGTAGTTTGCAGCTCAAGTCACGTGAAAGAGGTGAGAAACATTCTGATTACTTCAATATAACCGATTTTTGTGATTGAAGTTTTTAATTGCGGTAAGGAGTGGTTTATTATGAGGGAGACTATATCAAATAATACGCACTTTGACTTATTTTCCCAGTGTTAGCAGAGATGCTGCTGTTGTTCGCTGTTCCGTACCCCACTTGGTTTTCTCAATATTAGTTTTGTTTGCCCGTTCTTGGCATTAGAAAACACGGCAGGTTTTCTAACAAGCTAACGCTGTGGTTTGCAACGCACATGACATCTTTCAACAGGGCAAAGGGGGCCCTTCTTCCTCGTTGATTTGAGAACGCATACTGCATAATTGCCTCTGACAAGGTTCTGAAGCTTCGTCAGAGTTTCCTTTTCTTCCTGATTTTGGTTCCTTCTGTTTTGACTTTACGATGTCCCTGGATGTTTGTCATGGGAAATGAACTTGGCTGTTTGTTTTGTTTTAAGTGACATCCGATAGTCTGAAGAAAGCAGTGGAGTATGACAAGGCTGTAATTGTGTCAATTTTGCTTTTTCCATCCATGAAATAGCTAGGCATGTACATATCTAACTGCTCTGCTCGTACAGTACATTATGTCCTGGATTTTTAATAGGACTTCTCTGTAGCTAGTCGAGGAGTCTAAGTCTGGGGTTTTTTTTTTAACACTTGTAAATGAACTTTATGACTTTTGTAGAGCACTGAGAGTTTTTAATCTGGCAAATGCCAATGACAAGAGAAAAACTGTGGTATGACCACGGAGAGAACCTTTTCCAATTTGTCTCATCAGCATTTCTCTGCCCTTTGGCAGGAGACGCCGTCAGCTGTGAAAACCAAAGCTGCAGAGCCTGTAGTGCCTGAAAATCAAAGGTAACAGGGAACGCCGTAGAGTTCACGCACAACAAGCAGCAGGTTAGGAAGCTAAAATCTGCCCTTAATAAACGTTTTTAATAAGATCAAATAGCGCAGATTCCTGGGTTTAACTGCCTCATGCTGCGTTTTGCTGGGAAGGGTTGACAACCCTGGTGAAAAGCTGGCCCCTCTTTGCCGAAAGCAAGGGCGCTTCGCTGCTTTATAGCAGTGGAAGAGCTGGCTCTTCGTGTTTGGTTGAGAAGAACAGCACGGGCCCCCAGACACCTGTGAGTAGATCTCTGTCCCCTTGGTGACACGGGTGTGGGGCTCTGAATTGGCCAGTCCGGCTGAAGCACATGAGCCGAATTAGATGCTCCTCCTATAGGTGCATAGGGAATGGCTTCCCAACCGGCACACTGAGATACTGGCTGCGCAAAGCCTTGACTCAAACGTGCAGCCTTCCCACGTTAGCGGCTATCACGGCACAGTTTATCCACAGCAGGCGTTTCCCTGTGATCGAGGCGCGCCTGTTCACCTCCGGCGGCCCTTATTAGAGCGTTGCTGCATTAAGTGTTATTTGTGCCCTTAACAGCCGCTGCCGGCACGCACGCAGCTCGGCGCTCACAGGCTGCTGTAGTTCAGAATTAACACAGCAAGGGTCCGGCTGGACTTTTAAAGGAGTGAGAAAGGCTTAATCTGGCAAAAGGTGGGCAGAGAAACAGCACGGCAGGGGAAACCTGCATTTAGAATCATAGAATGTGTTGGGTCAGAAGGGGCCTTTAAAGGCCACCTAGTCCAACCCTGCAGTCAGCAGGGACATCTTCAACTAGATCAGGTTGCTCGGAGCCTCATCCAGCCGGGCCTTGAACGTCTCCAGGGATGGGGCCTCCACCACCTCTCTGGGCAACCTGGGCAGGTGTCTCCCCACCCTCAGTGTAAAGAACTTCATCCTAATGACTAATCTAGGACTAGGTAGTCCTAATGACTACCCTGCTCTAGTTTAAAACCGTTGCCCCTCGTCCTATCGCTAATGGAATCGTTTCAGACCCATGCACCGACACATGTGGTCATTGCCTGGTTTGGACAAGACGTTCCAGCTCCCTAAAAAGGCAGCTGGCTTACAATCATTATTGGTCCCTAAATGCTATCATTTTTCCCTGAGTGGCAAAGAGGTTATATGGATGAAGAACTTGTTTTGGCTGCGCACTGCTGCGTGTCCTCTGCCTACCGCGGCATGCCAGTATCCCTGAGGGAATAAAAAAAACAGGCTGGAAGCAAACACGGCTGCCACGTGTGAACCTCTTTTGCTACCTACAAAAGATTTTGCTTCTCTAATAATAATTATTTATTAGACTACTTCTGCATCTTTGACTTAAAAATATAATATGCAAGACATCAGAGGATGAGACAAACAGTGTCTTAAGCAAACCGAGCCTCATCCCTGAGTCTGATGTGATATTTGCTGCCTGATAACACTTCCATAGCTCCCCTGAATTGCCTCCTTAGCTATGTTAAGGATAAGGAAGAGATTAATCCTCCGCCCCCAGCCCTGCTCTGTATTTTATACACCTACAGCTGCAGGACATCTGTGGAGACAGAAGATTCCACATAAATAAGATGTTAATGTAAAAAATGTTATTTACACTACCTAAAATGAGAACTGTTAGGGAAATGTCCAAGAGCCTGTGTATCTTTCCTGTGACGGATGGATGGAGGTTCCTAAACAAAAAGCAGCAGGCAACCTAATGTTTTCAAGGGGTCCTTTACATTTTTGTAAAGTCAAAGAAGTCTGTGGAAAAAAAAAAAAGAAACATCTTTTAAGGTTCCTTTTCCACAGCGCCTTATGGTCTTCATTGCTCTGTTGTACTTTCCCTTCTTCTTGTTCTAGGGAGTTCTTTCTCCGGCTTGTTGAGGCTTAAAAAAATGATTTGGGAGGCTCACACACAACTTCTGGATGACTTTCCTTACCGGACAAAACCCACATGGAGGAGGGAAATCCTTGTCCGCCTTTGAAAGGCACCGGGGTTCAGCCTCCAGCGTGAGCCTATTCTTTTGCTCTTGTTTCTTCTAGAGCCAATTTGATGCCAGAATGGTCAACCATCACACAGATGTGGGTGTTGGTTAACCTTTTCACTTGCTGCCGGGTAGTGTCGTGATGCTCTTCAGCACACGAGCGGCACTGTGCTGTACACCCAGGGAGCTGGGCCGCACGACAACCCCCTTTTCAGAAGAAGCAGGTTACCCGAACAACTATTTTAACAAGGTTATGCAGATCCCGCTGCCAGCGAAAGGATCTCGGCCAATTTCCCAGCTACGGGATCATTAAAAGCAACAGCTCTATGGTTTTTCACGGCCAGCGCCGAGTTGTGAGGGTGCGAAAGGCGAGGGGCTCTCCACCGCCACGGCTGCAGCTGCACCAAAGAGGCTGCGCCGCTCGTTTGCTGTGGAAAACCATACTGAGGGGGACCTCGGTCCTTTTTTCTTGATTGCACTGATCTCACGTCTAGGCACGGGCGACGCGGAAGGAATTGCCTATTAATGACAATCGCTTTTGCTCTCGGAGAAAGCCGTCTCCAAGTTTGCCAGACTTCAGCGCTCATACGGCGAGCGCAGTCAGCAGGGACGAACATGCCATGTCAGCAGTGCGACGCGGACAAATAAAAACCATGACATTATTTGTGGTTGGATGTTTGTTTCATGATTTTTTTTGACACTCAGCCGCCCTTTTCTTCATCGTGGTTTGTTTTTTTTTTTTTTTTTCCCCTTTTTCTTTCCTGCTAAACCGCTTTGACACATTTTCCACTCTATACGTCACCGAAGATTGCTGCCTTGGGAGCAGCTGTGGTAGGAAGCATTCCTTCCTCTTTATCCCTGATTTTCTGACATTTATAGCGAGGGAACGGTCCTTCGCAGTGTGAGCGGGTGCTCCTGGGGCGCAGGGATCCCCTCGCTGCTCCCTGGCATCTCTTCTGCCGGGGATGTAAAATAGCGCTCTGTATCTACTTGCTCACCACAGAATTAAAGCAAAACAAAAAGCTAAGCGCAAGCAAAGCTGTGAGGTCTCCCGCTGCTGGGGTGAGACGTGAGGGTCTGGTGAGACCGTGCTATGTAGTGACGACGTTTTGTTGCTCGTATAAAGTCTGATAATTTCTAGATTACGTTGATCCCAAATGTTTTAGCTCTTTAAACTCCCATGAGGTATTCAGGTGGTTTAGGTTATTTTTGACAGTTTGAGTCCAACCACCAGTTATCTAGAGCCTCTGTGATGCTTTTGAGCCAAGGCGGGACTTTTTATGTTCGCAGCCCACCTGGAGCCGATTTACAGGACAACAGCTCTGTTTCCCAGCCGGCTTCCCAGAAGCTTATCACGATTTCCTGAATGACCCTGGCTGTTCAGTGCAGCGCAGCGGGGCTCCTCGTGACCATCAGTGGCCAGACCAGGACTGCTCAGAGCCATATCCACGGCAGGGACTTTGCTGCTGGTCACCCAAGCGACCAGAGTGGAAGAAGAAGAGAAATAAGAGAGAGGTGAGGCTGCTGCACGATAAGGCAGTAAAACTACCTGATGGTCACAGAACTAGACACACACAGAGACTCCATGGGCATCTTGTTTGGTACAAGATCCCGACACGATGTTCTTGCTGCGAAAGTTTCCCGCTGTTGGTTTGGCTCCTGGGCTAAGAGCTGCTGCGGGCTACTCCCCTCCTGCCCTGGCAGGGGGCGAGGGCATTGCTTTTACAGGCTCGTTCGGTCCTACAATAAAGAGTGAACCTTCCAGGTAAATGGCAGAAAGCTCCTGAGCTCTAAAAGCAGTTTCTTGGCGGCTTCGGATCTGATAGCAGATGACCCCATACTTTGGACAGGTTTGTCTTTAAAGTGCCATAAAGAGCAAATTAATTTCTCAGCGGTGTTTTAGAGTTATTAAGTATTTTAGGATTCGTTATTTACTCACTGTGCGCAGTTATGAGATACCTACTGTCCTGAAATCTCAGCACGCAGCATGACTTTGTGTCCCTTGGGAAGGACCTCCACCATCGGCCTCCTTTCCTTGCCGTGCGCGACTGCTTGTCTTCAGATGCTGTAAGGAACATGTGTTTATGGTAGCTGCTGATCCCACCAGGCCCGTGCTGAACGATGCACCATGTTTAGCAAATGTCTCTTTTGGACTCTCAGGCTTGCCGAATGGGCTAATGCATTTCCTTGCGTACTGCTTTTCATTCGGTGCTATTTTTTCAGCAGCTGTTATGAAAAAAGAGCTCTATCAAATGCCGCGCTACAGGTTTGGATGCATAAGAAATCACGTATGTGCAAAATTGGACGGAGGAGAATTTTTATTTTGTTTAAAAAGACCCCAAAACAACAGATGGCGTTGCTTTTTAACTTAATGAAATTCTGGTTATTCCACAAGCCGGTCTCTTCAGTCCCAGCTGTAGCCAGGTCTGCCTCTCTGGGATGTGGTGCAGCGCCTGGGGGTCGAGCAGCACGCAGCTCTTCGCGGTGTCCTGCAGCTCTAACCCACACCACACACCCAGGCTCCTGGCCACAGAAATCAGAGATGCATGCGCAGGACAGTGCTTTACACCCGAATTTAAGAGCTGAGAGACCCTCCTGAGAATAGGAGCACCCACAAAGATTCATAGGCTGAAATGGAAGCACACGGGAATTGACACTGGGTTAAGTACGCAGCTCAAAACATCGAAAGTTTCCTTTCTCCAAGTTCCGCACAAAAATACTGCAGTAGCCTTCATTAATATACCTAACGAGTTAGCTTTTTCCCTGGGACAGTGGGATTTTGGGGTCAAGAATCAAGAACAAAGAGAAAAATATACATAAGCTATGTTTTATACCGTGATGCTCTGGTCACCCGCTAACCAAACATGCTGAAATAGCTCAGTAAATGAATTCGTCTGATGCAGAACCGCATGCAAGAGTGTCTTAAGGAGCTCACCACTGCAGACTCGCCACTCTGTTTTTTAACCCGAGGACACCAGCTGTGGTTTGTCCTCTCCTCCCCTCCTTTCCCCACTTAAAAAGTGCGACATCCTCGCTGAAATCTCCAACCCCAAAGCAAAGAGGATCATCAGCGACACTTAAAAACTACCAAATCTTCCTCGTCTGACCCTCATCTCAGTTATTTATCAGGAGGATCTGCCACCCTTTGCCAGAGCAAGTCTCACCTAAAAGAACTCAGGCTCCAGGGCCCTATTGAGGTTCCTGTTCCTCCTCAAATACAGGATAATCCTCCAAACCCTGTGCTGCAAATCCCAGATATTAGTGGTGATGCGTGGGCAGCATCTAGGCCCATTTCACAGCTGCACACTCGGCAAAGGGCCGGGGTAATTGATCTACATTTTGTTGTTCAGTCTTTCCTGCCTCTGGCTGACTTTTTCCGCTTGTTTATACTGCACTTCTTTTAGCAGTTTATGCGATCTGTATACGGCTGATCAATTATAGCTAGAAGCTCTAAATCTAGGGAAAACTCCAGAGAAAACGTAGCACTTAGCAAAGTGCTGATGGAGGCACAGGCAGACAGAAAATTAACCCTCTCTTGTCCGGAGAAGAGCCTCACGGTGCGCAGCGTTGCTTGAGCGGGCGATGAGAAGAAGTTGTGTTGTGAAGAGACTGTGTTTCTCTCTGTGGCCGTTCCCCACTCCCCCACCTTGCTAATTAAAGGCAGGTTTATTTGGCTTCATTGACGCTAACAGCGGCTAGAGCACTCTGGTGGTGTGTGAATTTCACGGGAGCTTTGCCGCTTCTAAAGGACTGGTAGCACAAGTGTTGCTTTGCCCACTCGTATTAAGGCACGTAAGGCTTTGGGAAGAAATCTCCTATGCATTTTGTGACTAATACTAGTCATAATAACATCCGTTCAGCGTTTTCATGCCGCGGAGTACATTTACAGGCTTCTCTGCTGGCCTCTTCCACCGCATCCTGGTGTGAGCGGCCGTGGTGGCCCTCGGCTCTCCAGCAAGCCCAGCATCTACCTGCTCTCAAAAACGCTGATTTCAGCCTGTCAACTTTACGCTTGTTAAAGCCAATCTCAGGTCTGCAATTTACTCAGATGATATACCAGTGTGCACGACGAGAAGGAGGGAGTGATGGCTGTCTTTAAGGCTGTCAAAGCAGCCCCACGTTCGCCCTGTGTCCTGCCCTCTACAGCCTTAGAAAAAGCAGGGCCCGTCTGCGTCTTACCGGCTTGTGTAAGCTTTTTCTACGAAATCGAAAAAGCTGAGCCAGCATCTAGTGCTTCCGAAATATGGAGTTATCAAGACTTAATTACTTTTCGTTTCGTTTGCTTTCATAGTAACGGGAAGCATCGCAGAGCGCTGTCAGAGCGGCTCGTTTCTGGAACTGCTGTTGGACGAGTCTGCTGGCGTTTGTCTTGGGAACGGGTTCATATAGACTTATTATGGATGAGCTGGGAGCAAACATTTGGCCTTAAAATAGCAAAAAACGGCGATATTATTCTTGCTATCTGCACATTGTCTTTACAAGACCACTCTTCTTTGTGTCGCTGGGTGGTTCTTTTTTTGGAGGGGAAGGGTTGTTTTTAATACCCAATGATAAGAAGACCCTGAAAAAATAAATAAGCTTGCTGGGACTGGAGGGGAGGGAGCGGGACTGCCTTCAGTAAACCATTCTGTTTCCAAAGCTTTACTCTTTCAACAGCCTGGCTCTGGAGCCATGACTCTGTGTGTTTATTATTCCATTATCATTGTATATATTGACAGTCTGACCAGTGAAACTCCGCTAGCATCATTCCACGAAATGCTGGTGAGAGAAAACAGTAACGAGCCGTCCAAAACACTACTCGCTGAAGCTATTTTCATCTGTCAAGGACTAGCAAACTGCAGTGAGTTTGTTCATATGGCCCCTTTCTTTCCCTTTTTTTCCCCCCTCTCTTTTGTGACTTTCTCCTCTCCTGCCCGCTTATGTGTTTTTTGCCTGTTTGGCATATGTCGGCATCACACCAGGCCACGGAATATTTGGTTGCATTTTTCAGGAGGGAAGGTGATAATTGAGCTAAAACCTCATCCCTAATTCACCATCAGGCTTGCTAACGGGCTGAGCTGGTGGCAGGGATGGGAACAGAAACTTGAGAGCAATTACTTTCGAATTCCCGATACTAAATGATAGTCAGGCTACCTCCGAGAGTGCATAAATTAGCTGCCCCAATTTAATAATCTACAATAGCTTCAACCCAGCTTCTGTATGGCCTGCCAGCCTCCCCAAAGGTGAGGCAAACCCCCCCATTTGGTTCTGAGTTGATGCCACATCACCCAGATGGAAGCCTTTCCTCTACCCCCCTACTGTTCCTTCCTCGAGGCTTTCTAGACTAGCAGCCCTTTTTCTAATTGCAATCAGGTTCTGGGCTAGTCAGAACGCCAAGGCAGTCAAAACGCCTTGCATTTCCATAGTCTTAAAATGTAAAAAGGGTGGGGAAAATGTCCATTTTGGAGAGACAAAGTGGAATGAGCACTCAGTGAAGGGAGCAACCTCGCACCTATCCAGCCCTTAGTGCTTTGGAAAATGCGTTTTCAGCTTTTCTTCTGAGGCGGAGTTGTCTGAAGGGAGCAGTGAATGATGTGACGTGGTGTTGACTGCTAGGTGTCCCCCAGCTGATAGCACTGACTGCTAGGTGTCCCCTGGCTGATAGCACTGACTGCTAGGTGTCCCCCGGCTGAGCAGCATCTGGATGTGATGGGTAGTGGTGATGGATCTGGGGCTGCAGAACCACGCTGGTGCTATCGGCGATGAGGAGAGAAACAGCAACGGTGCCGGTTTGTGAAATCCACCTCGGGCTTGTAGCCTCATAAGGAAAAATATGTCTGACTAGGAGGCAGTAACTGGCAGAAAATAAGGGAGAGGGAGAACTCAGCCAGAGTCTCCATTCTCATTAGTTGTAAATTAGTGGAACTCCATTGGCTTCACCAGATCTATTTCTGATTTACACTGAGATAACGGAGATCAGAATCAGATGCAAAACATATTGAAACCCTTTGCGTTTACAGTTGTGTGACGGGCCTGTGGAAATAGCCTAGGTAAAGCTGTATTGTGCCGGGCTGCCAAGAGTCCAGCGCCTGGCCGCGCGCCATCCGTCGCCCTGGTACCCTACCTGCAAAAGAGGAGCAAAGCACAGCAACCTTTTGTCGCCAGCCTCGCATCGCCTGAAACTCCACTGGTGTGCTGGTTGTCACCATTGAGCCTATAATGCCTTTTTCACAGAGGTATGGAAAAATCCATCAGCGGAATTAATCTCTGCTTCGAGATGTGACCTCTCCGCCAGCAAAAAAAAACGCTCGTTCAGTTAAATACAGTTTGCTGATAAATAGGTTATGATGGTGCTGAAGGCCGGCATTGCCACGATTACTGACAGTGTGTTATAGTGTATCTGCTGCGGACAAACCGCACTGCCGGTCCTTCAAGCCTTATTTCTCAAAGTGAAATGTTCACTCAGCAGCCAAGCTTGTTTTCGTAATTAATAACATTTAAAGTGACAGAAGCTTAGTTTCTCCCTACAGCTTTTCTCTCAGTACTATTTACACTGCAGAGATTCATTGACTTCTTTCACTCAGTACCAGTTAAACGTAACCTAAGATTACTGAGGTTTGCTGTTCCTTGGGTTTTTTTTTTTTTCCTGATGCTTTGGTTACGCTGATTGCGTTTTAATCGGGTAGGAAATCAGCGGAGCCTGGAGGAGGCAGAAGAACGGAAACCTGAGAGAGGCGGTGTGTTCGAGCAAGCCAGGCACGCTCAGCGTGCTCCACGGCGGCTCCGAAATCTCTCTGCTGACAGCCGAATTTTCAGAGCGTGGGCTTTGCTCAGGTTTCCATCTGCACTTCTGCAGTTCTGACATGCACTGAGGTAACCAGCAGCGGAATCTGATTTGCCAATTAATCTTAACAGTGAAACCACAATAATGACTCCATAGCAGAGTCGTTAACGTCGCTGAAAAGCCTTTAGTAAGCTATGGGTAAAATTTGGGCTGTTCTGCTCCTGTGCTCATTCAGTATCAACAGAAGAAATGAGCCAATTTGATGGAAATAAGAAGTAATATATTTAAAAAAAAAAAAAAACAAAAAAACAAAAAAAACCAGAAAACCAAATGTTATTCTTTTATTTTGAAAATCTGCTTTTTCTAACTAGGTGCTCACGTTATAGAAACAGGTAACTGTACGTTTACCTATCTGTATATACATTCTGCACAGGCATGGGCTTCCTTCTTGACCTTTTGCAGTGATTTTAGGTACCGACAAGACAGCATTACTGAAATATGGCGAGAAAAGCTGTGTTTCAGCAAGGTCCAAAGCTGTTGGGCCTTTCCAAGCAGAATAAGGTCTTAAAAGTACCAGAAATCCTTCACGAAAGCAGGCTGCCAAACTTACCTTTTAAGGAAGTTTATGATGATTCAGATAAGACTGGAAAGAATTCCCTAACTTTCAAGTGCTTACCCATTTCTCTAAACAAACTTAACACCCAAACTTTTGATAAATTACTCGAGGGTTTACCCACTGCAAGGCATCCAGGTGCGGTGCCCGTGTGTTCTGCAGCGAGGGTCCGGTAAAGGCAGCGTCGGGGAGGTGGAAATTAAGATGTGCTGCAGGGATTTCACGACCTGAACCGTAGCTATTAATCTCGGTGCGTCCCGTTGCATTTCTACCGCAGTCTCTGACCACAACGGCTGTGATTCAGCTGGGAAAAATAGGGGGTTTGTTTGCAGTGACATTTTGGGCAGCCTGAAAGCTGTCTTCCCCCAGCCTCGGCTGCATGAGCTCATTTGCAGCCTCAGCGTTTGCAATACAGCTGTGCACCGTATGCGTCCTCACCCTCGAGCTGATCCTCTGTTTCGCTCGGTCCTGCTTCTCTTTCTAGGCTTGTCTTTGCCGATCAAAGCTAGAGAGGTGAAATATAATGCCACTGTAGCCTAAAAAGAATGAACAAAATCAGAGCTAGGGTTTATAGAATCATAGAATATAGAACGGTTTGGGTTGGAAGGGACCTTACAGATCATCCAGTTCCAACCTCCCTGGTTTGGTCTGCTTGTTCCTGGCAGAGGAGCTCTGGTTTTGGGGGGGTTACAGACAGACTGGGACAGTAACTCCTTGTGCCTTCAGTATTGGTCCCTTTCCAGGCTTGGGCAGAAATCTGCTCAGACTTAAGGGTTTTTTTTAGTGAGCTGATGACCGTGAGGTTGTTGATGATGATGATCTTAAAATTGATGCTTAATTTCTGTGACCAAGAGTCCTTACTGACTACTTTGGGAAGGGACGGAGAGGAGGTTGCCATTAATCGGTCTGAAGGCAGTGAAACACGTCACGAGGGCCACGCTTACAGGTGTGAACGTAAATCAAGCCTTGGCTTTGCAGTGGGTCCTCACCTGACTCCAGCTCCAAAGGCAAAGCGCTGAGCGACACCTTTACCTGGCTGCAGGGTTCAAATGGCCATATTCTGCAGTGCCGCCAGGATTGCATCCCCCTGCGTGGGGTGGTTTAGGCACTTCCCCAAGCCTGATTGGCACGCTTGGGACCATACTCAAACTAGAAATCTTAAAGGATGGTGCGTACATATGAGGAAGACGCCCTTTAACCCTGTGGAGAGTCACTGCTTTGAAGTATGTGTTCTGCAACAGGATCGAGGATGTTGTGTAACCTGGAGTTTGGTGGGCATTTCACAAACATTAAAGTGGGTTTGCTGGAAAAGTGATTTGCTAGGAAGGCAGATGGAATTTTTGCTCATAGTGTCATATACGCTTTGATTTGGGCACAATTCTGGTGCGAAAAATATCCCGAGCAAAGATTTCAGGGGTTTTTCAAAAGATGGCCCAATCCATTAGTGTCCATTCAGCTACTGATGCTTTGATCTTCTTCAGAAGGAGCTTTAGAGCAAGTAGTCGAAGAGGGAGAAAGGAGGAGAGAAGAAGAGACAAAAACTGTCAACAGTCCAAATGCTCTTGACGCTTATGCAATGTGTACGGTGCTAATTGCCTTCCTTGCTTCCAAGCCAGCTCATCATCTTCTTCATTTGAGGTTTTCCACGGATCATGTAAAACCATTTTCTGTAAATCCCAAGCCTAACAAAAATAATCCTTGCTTGTTTAGCAGTTAATTACCGGTCACCACTTCAGTTCTAAACAGAAGAAAATGGCTGTAGGGGAAAATAAAGACACATCCTACATCAAAACTAGTAAGAGTCACTGAAGTACATAGATAGATCAAGGAACATATTTTTCTGGTAATTAAAAGTCAGTTTGGCAATTGTTGGATGAAACTCTCTGTGCTTGTCAACTTCAAAATGGGCTGAGATGGCAGTGAAGGTTACGTATTGTTAAGCAAACCCAGATTAGCCGCGTCCTTCTGCCCTGGAAGACGAGGCACTGCGGCAATACAGACAAAAGGAAAGATGCTGCCCTCATGGGAGATGTGCGATAAGTAACTAAGTCATAATATAAAAATATATTAATAGAGGTTTGATATTCGATGCCTGATTCCAGAAACTGAGGTGCTGCTGGATGTTTTGAGCACCTGGCAATCAGAAAAACTATGTGGCAAATTCTTTCCTGCTGTGCCTCTGGCAAGATTAGTGATTTCAGCAAAGCCAGGCTGGCTTTTGCTACGTGTATGTATAACTACATGGGTCCTCCTCAAGCTATGGGGTGGGCTCTCACAAGGCTGATATCCTCTTACCCTTTTTTGAGCGTGTCCAGCTCCCTTTTGGTTTTTCACCAGCGTAGTTTCTTTACGGCAAGACAATTTAATGTGAAATTTGCTGGAAGAGGTTAAATGTGGACGTCCCCACTGTGACTCTGGCAGAGGCTTTGGTAACAGCACAGCCACACTCTCACATTGCCTAAATGTTACTTGTTCTCTTTTGTCCTCTGATCTAATTCTTGTTTCCCCTGAATGGTCAAATAACATCGAGCCTAATTAAAATCAGGCAAATATTTTGTGTGATGCGTAATAGGTAATATAAAGTGCATATGCAATGATTTAACTCAACATCTAAGCTTTGGAACCAGAAAAGTTTTCATCTGGCATCCACTTCCCAGTAGACGGAGACCAACGACTGTTACCAGTCCTGTCGGAGCTCCCTGGGTAGATGCTGCATGGGTAGGGCCGGCCTCTCCATAGGAACTGTTCAAGCATAGCAAATGCGATGTATTTTCTTCTCTTTTACTTCTGGTAGCTTTCGCTTGCATGGGTAATTTACCTTCGGTGATAACAGAAGGAGAGAGAACAAGAGCAAATTTTTGTTGTGCTTCTGTGAGGGTGTCCCAGTCTAATCTCCGCTGGGTTATGGGAGTTGGGTTAGTATGAAACGTTCGGAAACGGGGGGCTCTGGCCTCACGAAAACCAAACACAAACGTTTAACCTGGCAAAGGATTTTTCAGTAACAGTCCCCCAGAAGTCTAAGAGAAAGTAGGCCCTGAAATACTTTTAAATTGATAAAATACTCACGTACCAGGCTTCAGCCCCTGTCTAAGAATAGCAGAAGGGAATTCGCTCCGGCCAGGGATATCTGTTCGGAAACAGAGATGTAAGTCTTCTAGTCCCTTACGAACTCTGACAAAAAGCCCACCTAAATTCCTACTTTTTCTCTTCGGGATTTGAGAGGTGAAAAAGCAAATGCAGGTAATTTTCTCTAGCTCTGGCTGTGTCCCGTGTCCCCGAGTTTTCAAACAGTGCAGCGAGAGGAGATGGTAAATCAGTCAGTGGCCACATCCGCTGCAGGAATGGGTAAGGGGAGAGCTATTTTACTGCTGAAAGAACGAGACTAATATTTCTATTCCCTCCGAGGTTTATGACTCTGAAAATTGCAGCGTAAAACTATAACCCCCTTCCCCTTGTTTTCCAAATTTATGTATCAGTGGTGTTTTTCCTAGTCTGTTTTTAAAGAGCTGTTTGCTGCTATGTCTGTTTTCCTTGGCTTATTACACAGAATCATCTACAAAACACGCTGGCAGCACTTAAAAAAAACTTAGAAATTACGCAGACACAAACACACTCACGTATATTGGCAGGTTATAACAAATACGTGAAACATTCTCAGAAGTTATTGTTGATACAAAGGGCCTGACAGGAATTGGGAAAGTTTAGGCATTTATGTAAAATCTGCAAATAATTATGCAGGATTAAAAAGCAGTGTAAGATTAAAAGGTAGTATAGGATTAAGAGGAGAAAAAGAATGGAAATCCTCATGCTTTGTGGCATAAGCTGGCTGCTAATTCACAGCGCTTTCCCTGGGGACCTTTTTTTCTGCTTGTGTTCTCTTTTTGAGACCTCTCTTTTTGAGACCTCTCTTTTTGAGACCTCTCCCACCGGCTGCTGTCTGAGAGAAAGGACAAAGCGGATCTCTACTCGGCATATTTATGCTTGCATTTAAGATGTTTCTCCCACCCTCCGCTCTCCTGACTTGGATGCGAGTGGGAATGAATCAGGAACCAGCACTAGCAAAAGCTCCCAGAGTCTGGTCCCATTCACTGCAATTCCTGAGGCATTGGGGGTTTTCTATTAGAAATTGAAAAACACTAGTTTAATCTTAGAGGGAGGAATTATTTCCTTAGATCCTTTTTTTTTTTTCCCTTTTTGAGGCGGGGGGGGTGGGGGGTGTGTTTTTAAAAAATGTAGATGC
>VXBH01006822.1:1141010-1177183 GCA_013400035.1 Rynchops niger | reverse complement strand
CGGATGCATAAAGTTAAGGAAAAAAAACCTAAAATCCCATCTAATTGAAATTCTGTACCCCCACAATGTTCTTAATATCTGTTGGATGAAATGTAATTGTGGAACACTTTATCAGTAAGACAACTCCAAATGAAATATGCTGAGTTAAACAGCAATATTAACGAATTAACAGAATAATATTGGTGTGTGCTTTCATTACTGTGGCTAGGCGTTCCTGCATGACGCTTAACAATTTGAATTACCCTTTCACCTTCCTCCTGTTTTGTCTTTTGAATCTTACTAATAGCATCCATCTCCTCCAGAAAGAAACTTGCTTTGTTTTTTTTTCCCTTCCTATTGGCTACATGCTATGAAATCAAAGTTTACTGAGTTAAAGGCAGAGTCCAGGCAAAAGAAGTGGGATGCTCAGAAACCCTTTAAAACAAATTATAACTCTTAAACTCTACAGAGTTAAAGCTCGTAGGAGAGTTTGCTACAATATTAAACAAGTGCAACAGAGATTCTCTCTGCTCCAGACATCCTAAAGCTCATCTGAAAAGGATCTGAAGCAGCAACTTTGCCATTGAAAGTCAGAGCTCAGGTACCCTGTCGAGCACAGGGCTCACGAGCAGAGCTCCGGATGTTGGTGTGTTTTGGGGCAAAAAGGGGCACTTTAAAGTCAATCTCTGTTTTTATCAGCAGATCTGCTCCTTCCCTCCTCAGGTGGCTAACCTCTGATTTTTGCTGGCCCTGATCTCGCGGTGGGATGGTTCAGCACGCTGCAATGGTCGACATGAAGAAACGGGAGGAATCCAAGCGCACGAGGTGACACCTGCTATTGTGAGTGTATGACAGCAGCGTGACAAACAAACTTAGGGCAACACAAAGTTTCGCAGGACTTTCAAACACAGAAGATACCACGCACAGACTTTCCCCCACGCTGGGATTTCAGAGCAGCCAGATTTACGCTTCGATGTGTTTGCTGTTAGAGACTATGGCTCTCCCGCTAGGAGGATGTGTATTATGCTCTTGGATTACCACCAGAGAGCAGGTTGGATGGTAGGCTTTATTTTTTTTTTTTTTTCTTGCACAAAAAGAGAAAGAGCAAGAAACTGCAAGATGGTCCTTTCTTATCGCAGCTTGCAGTGAGACAGGAATAGATCCCTGTGTCGGGCTATTATTTGGCTGTGGTGTGACTGATGATGATGGAGGGCTGTTGCTTCTTGTAAGGCTGTGAAGGCTTCCATGTCTGCAGAAATAATACACAGAGAAAAAAAATAAATAGTCAGCTGGCTGGAGTGATGGGTAATAAAAAGAATCTTGAATTATTATCTTGTTTGATAGAAAAAAAATGTTAAATACAATTATTATTTTTCCTTTAGGTTTTCAAGACCGTGCTAACGCAGTCTATCAGCCACTAATGTCACACAAACTGTAGTCCCAGAGCAATCGTACGCAGAAGTGATCTTTAGTCAATCAGGCTGAACTATAATTCAATAGAGAGGCATGCTTTGAAATATTGGTATTCCGTATGAACCTCCCAGAATAGATGTTTTTAAGTGGCTTGCTGCTATTTTATTTCAAGCTTTCTCTTTTTTTTTTGTTTTCCGCCTCTCCCTTCCTGGTCTTCTCATCAAAACTGTTCATTTAGATAGTATATTTTTACCAGCGTTATTTGGACCTGTGGAAAAATAAAACTAAGTACAGCTTAGGTCTCACCTTTAAAAATACATCTTGAGTTCAACATAACATTTTATTGTCGTCTTATACTTGATCAGGCTTCAGTTATGCTTTAGACACCTAACTTATTTATGCCTTAATGATGTAACTCCATTTTGGTGAGAAACGCCCTTTGACCACTGTAATCTCCGCTGCTCAATCCAGCCACCATTTGTGATCCTTTCCAACAAGTTCCTTGTCCGTTTCCCTCGAAGAGAGAGAGAGAGACCATGCCTTCCTACCCCCCCAGCAGGACCGGTGGCAGCAGTCAGACGTACGGCGCTTCGAGCAGATGAGGGTCACAGCAACGGGAACCTGGACATCTCATTGCGGCTTCAGTTCACAGCTTGTAGTTACAGACACTCGCTGTAATCTCCTGTGGCGATAAGCAGGATTATCTTCGCTGATGGCCTTCAACGAAGCATTGCTTTCCTTCCTATTGCTCCTGCCAGTTCAAAGAAGGGAAGGGGTATCCAGGAGAAGCAGCAGTGAAGGATGCCCATAGAGACAGGCAGAGGAAAGTCTCGTATAAGAACCATGTTCCTACTCTTAATTGCTGCTCCCTAACTAGTGTCCAAT
This sequence comes from Rynchops niger, assembly GCA_013400035.1. NCBI lineage: Eukaryota > Metazoa > Chordata > Aves > Charadriiformes > Laridae > Rynchops > Rynchops niger. The sequence goes on along the minus strand of VXBH01006822.1, from coordinate 1,174,906 downwards.
AACACATCTTGTGAGGGGTGTGCTGCTTCCCGGGAATTCAGGCTGTGTCCACACTATCTGGTAAGACTGCCTGTTTTCTCGCACATCCGAGCAGGGGATGTACGTGGTCCAGCTCGCGTTCACTGTAAAGAGCTGCATCAGGTCCTTTTGGACATAGCCCTGTAAGACAGTCTCATCCCAGCCGGTCTCAAATGTAAAATGAAACGCTGGATTAAATTCCCATGTTGCTCACGCAACGTGTTGCTTTCTCCTCTACCCCTCTTTCCTCTGTGGGTTGCTTTATTCATCTTGTGTGGATGCTGAATGTAATGGTCCTTTACCTCCTGCTGAAGGACTAGTACCCCTATTGCTTAGACCATTAATCCTGGGGTGACTTAAGTGAGCAGCACCTGGCTGATCATATTAATTAACTGGTCTCTCAGCCACCCAAAACCGCCCCCTGCTGTAATTCATTTGTTAAAGAGAAGATACATCGCTTTATGATTTGAAGATCCTTGAGCAAGCTTCTAAACGTGGCATCATGGCAAACGCATACATCTTACAAGTCTAACAGTATTCAGCTGCAACCTTTATGAATCTGTTTAATTAGTATAACTGGGAAAAAATGCTATAAATTCACTGTGGAGAGGTGCAACTACACATATGCTATCACAAGTATTTTCTTTTTAGCAGGGAAAATATTAAGCTCAGGCTGTTACGAACAACCTAATTTGTCTGGGCATGTGATATTCATGAAGAACAGATAAAAGAAGAGATTTAATAGTTTCAGTCCTTGGCACTATATTTTGTTCCAGTAACCACACAGAATTGAAGCTGTTTGTGTTAAAGTTGAACAAAGCTGAACAGAAGAAAAGAGAGATCGTGCTGATTTTCACAGCCAGTCAGAAGAATCTTTTGGGAGACTTACAAAAGGATGAAATATTCCCTTCCCCAGAACAGTCTCTTTAGGATGAGTAAGCTCTCATTTGTGGGGTTCTTCTGCGGTTGTTCAGAACAAGAGGGTATCTTTCTTCTTGATCAGCTGAGTGGTTGCCAGGTAGTGAATGCCAGATGCTGTAAAGCAAACAGGATTATTTTTTATTATTGTTGTTAATGTTATTTAGAAGAAATTGTGCAATCTCAGACGTGATTCCAACCATGAACATACAAACAGGCACTCTGGTACCTCCTGCAACCTGAGTTTCCTACAAGTTGCTTTATAAACAGTTTTCTACCGTCTTTTGCGTGAGTATTTAAAAGAAGGGTAGGCAGAGTGTTTAGAGATATGGTTTTTGTCAGAGTTCGGTTGATTGTTGGACTAGATGATCTGAAAGGTCCCTTCCAACCTGGGCAATTCTATTATTGTATTAACTGAATTGCCAAAGTCAATCTTTCTGCTGCATCAATCATGTTACATCTTTTGCCAAGTTTTTTAATCAGTCCGAGCAAAAGTTATCTGCTGGTGAAGCAGAGAGAATAATATTTGGTGAAGGTATTGGCACCACCAGACCATAACTTAGAGGGTGCGTTAGGGTTTACGGATATACCAGAGTATAGAGGAAGAAAATGTGAGGGCAGTATTCTGGGCAATCAGAAGAGAAATAATAGTTGAGCAATAATTTCATGCTGTCTTGAAACACCTTTACTTTGATAGCGGGATGTGGCCAACCACACAGGAAGGAATAGTCTGAGCAGCTCTTTTCCTCGCTTGCTTTGTCTGACTTCCTTGGCTCTGCTGTATGCGTGCCAGAATTAACATTTTGCGCAGAAAGGAACGGAGAAGAGGTTTTACGGTAACCCAATGATCAACCTACCATGCAGACAGGGGATAAAGAGCTGATTCAGTCTCCATCATCTTTCCTATGCTTCCTACTGGCAACCTACCTAGTCTTCCTTGTCAGAGCTGACAAAGCCATGAAGCGTGGCAGAGACCCAGGTGAAGGATTTCCAGCAAAGCAAAAAGAAATTAGTGGACAAATATAATATTCTGTCAAGTGTTGGTAAAGAAATATTTTGAGATTTTGCTAAACTTCTCCTCAGCTCCCATGCACTATTAAAGTCACTTGAAATTAATAACTTTTCAGTACTGGCTGGCAGCTGAGGAACTTCTATAAAGATGGATTAACTAAGAAATGGGGGAAAAAGCTCGCATCAGAACATAATGGCCTTATAATTTGCACAAGAACATTAGTCAGAGAGGAAATTATTACTAAATGCTACAAAAGAGTCTTATAACAAAGGAATCTTATGGGAGGAAATGTTCAGAGTTTTTTATGGTCTGTTCTCTATTTCAGTGCCTGATGTAACAACTAGCTCTAATGTGCACAGTCAAGGTCATTCAGTGGAACTGGAGCCAGCAGCCATTTGTTCCAACAGTCCCTCTATTTCTTCTCAGGTCTTACCGAATTCCTGAAAGATTTTCTTCCCATTGTTTAACAGAGGCTGTGTGAGGTCTAGGAGTTGTCTCCTATTCTTTTCTTTTTATTGCTTTCTTTATAATTTCTTATTCTCTGTTTTCATTACCCCTACATGTTTCATTTTCTCCCATGGATGCTGGGTGCAAATTCCCTGGGTGCAAATTCCCCGTGTAGCAAGAGGATAAAAGCTGTAGATATAGGTGCAAAAATGTTGTCTTTATTTTCACTGTTTTATGCATCTTCAAGATGTATTGCTCCTGTTTGAATTTCTCTAGTGTGCTCCAAGATCAGGGTAACTTTCTCTAGCTGGGAAATCTGCTCAAGCCAAGAAAGCTGGCTGGATGTATTTTGCCTCCTACTTGTGTGTCTCCACACTTGTGAGGTCTTAGAGTGCTTTGTGAGTTGTAATATTTGGAGTTGAGTTTAGGACGATTCAGCATTATGGCTTTGGTGAGAGAGGTTGAACCTTCAGACTGCGTTGTCTCATGTAAAACGCGGATCCTTGAGTTTTATGTACGTGAATTTTGTAAAACTTCCTCTTAGACGTGTCACTACCTCTTATTGGAGGCATCTGAATGCACCAGTACGTCGTCTTGGAAACCTGCCACAGATCCTAAAACCGGACCAGCAGTTGTAAATTTAGCCTAGATCTGGGCTCTTCCTTTGGCAGGACGAAGGGAGCCAGAAGGGACTCGAGCGCCCCAGCCTGTCCTGCCCTCGGGAAGATGGGAATGTGGCTGTTGACCAGGTGGCCCATGAGGCAACAGCAGCGAGCGCTTCCTAGCCGTGGCTATCAGGGCTCTGCAAAGGGTTACTGCAGGCAGTTAGTCTGAATTCACACCCCGCCGGTGTCTGCCCACGTAGGCGTGCGCTAATTTAAAGAAGCAATATTTCTAAGTGGTTCAAGATATTTGGACCAAATGACTTGATGCAAATTCTTTCACAGAATGGATTGCGCTAGAACAGCTCTGTTTGCTCAGCAAAATATCTGTTTTCATTACTAGTTGCTACGATTATGTATTGCCAGTGTTTTCCTGGTTATTTCCTGATTATAATACAGCTCTGTTTGAGCTAAATTAAAGTATGATATTTTCAATGTGTAGTTTGGAGTCCTAGCTAGAAAAATTATTAAAGCTTTTCAGACTTAATCAGATCAGCCCAATCCTTAAGCCACAATCTAAAAACTGATAATCCTCTGTTTTATTTTCACTTTTTCTCGAAAATGGCTGTGGAACTAAAGGGTCTTTCAAGCCCCTGATGTCGCAAGCAACTGCGCTGGAAAAATAGGTAGTTTATAAAAGGTGTCTCTCCCATCTCCAAAAATTAACTACACCTGTTCTTATTCAGGAAAGTAAGTACCATTAAATCATAAAATTGCTTATGATAAAACCAAAGAAAGTGTGAGTGGAAATGTAAGCACAATGGAGAGTCGGTGGTGCCAAAATTAAAGCTTATATTACACCAGCTGATAGCTAGCTGGAAGTCAGAAATATGATACATTAAAATAAACAGTTTGAGATTAATCTTCAGCTAGCTGGCAGAGCATGAATTGGAGCAAACTTCAAATAATGTCAACATCAGTTTAATTCTCCTTCCCTTACACCCTCTTCCATTCTCCAGCCGTATACACATCTTCTTAGTTGGATCACAAGGTAGGGGATGGACTTTCAGCCGCTAGCCGGTGGACCCACTTTCACATGCCCAGACGTCTGGGAGTGCAGTATTTTAACAGGAAATTCCCCAGGTCATCTGGAAAAGGAGCGGGACTCTCCATCATTTGCCAGCCGCCCTGCTTCCAGAATAGATCGCTGCAAGACCTTGGAGTTGTTCGCGTTTGTTATTTATCTCAGTTTCCAAAAAGTAGTCATCTGATGTTTGAAATTCAAGTTTGTCTTAAGGCTCCCATTGCTGTATATCACCTATGAGAAAGCTTTTTGGTTTTGTCGCAAAGAGCTGCATGCCAAGCAAAATTGAGTAGTGTTTGGATTTAATATTGGAGCAAGGGCAGATCATACAGAAAATAAAAAACTCTCCCCTGTTGTGCGAGATATACTTATATGGCTCTGTTCACTTGAAAATCCTTTCTCGTTGATCTTAGTCTGACTCTCTGCAGGGTTTCCTTGGTCAAGGAGGCTAAAATTGATTCAAGGCCCAAAGCTCTTCAGCTCAGTGTTGACAAAATGTAGAATCCAACGTCCTTGTGTCAACATGCTCCGACTTTCTTGGATCTTCAAACCACATTTTGCTGTATGACCAAAAATGGAAGGTGGATCACAATGAGAAACATATGGCTGGGAATGGAATTTCAAACTGGAGGAGAAGAAAGGAGGAGGATGGAGATTGAGAGGAAAAGAGCAGAGGAAAGTAGAAAATGAAAAGAGAAATTAAATTTAGGCTCCTCTATTAGGAAGAAGAAAAACAACACTCTAAACTCTTCTGGTGACCTTACATGGGAACCTCATAGAGCTTTGTTTTTATGACTTCTCCCTCTTGCATTTCTTTCCTTTCACTGTTATTTCTATAATGTGCTAGACATTAGATTTGGGGATAAGCTGGAGAGCTACAAATTTTGAATTATTTACCCGCTTTCCAGGGTATTTCAAAAGGGTGTGCAATACGTACGAGTACAAAGGCAGGAGCAGCTTTTTAAATTGAGGAGTTTGGCTATGACTGTGTAGTTCAAGGCTATTCGCAGAAATGTCTGAAACAAAAACTCATCCAATTAGTTCATAATTAGAGCTGACTGAAGGGCAACAACAGTTCTGCTATGTGGCAACTTGTGAGGTCCAGAAATTTGGTTTTGCTCAAACATGGCTTTATCTACTGGGAATTTAAAAATGTCCACTTTTCATTCTGACGTGGAAAAAAAGTTTGGGGCTTTTTGTTTGTTTTTGCAAAATACCGATGTATTTTTACAGGGAAGAGAAATTGACCTGCAGTGAGTTGTACTTTGTCAAGCTTAGCTACAAGAAAGGATAGTGCATGGGCAGTATCCCTTACAGTGCCTACCTGTACCTGCAAGGTGCCCACGGCTGTCCCTGAAGACAGCATTGGCCTTCGCCGGTGGCTGCAGAGGGGTTCCTCAGATGGGTCCCACCAAACCCACTACCCTTTGACCTTGGCAAAGCTCCACAGCGTGACCAAACAGTCATGAGATGCTGTATGCAGCCAAGCACAACTCAGGCTGGGAAAGGAGAAGACGCGAGGGCTGCAAGCCACCCACCCTGTGAGCACCGTATGGTCTGCCGATCCCCTTCAGGAGCTGGGAAACCGGCTGGCAATGAAACAACTGTGGCTGGGGCAAAGGTAGGGTGGCCGCAGGGAACCAAGTGATGCCCTTTGTGGTCACACTGATTGATTTCCATATGGTCCTGGTGACTGTAGACCAAGTGGTGCCCTCTATCGGGAGGCGGAGCACGGGCTGGCGTTGTGGTGACGTTGGAGACACGACGGGGTGGGGGGTAAAGGGACTTGTCCCAGAGGAGCTGCCTGGCTTCTGTAGATACAGGTTTCAGCTGCTGCTGCTGTGCGGGGGCACGGATTTCAAAAATTGCTCTGTATTTTTGGCCAGGTTGAAGGAGAGTCATGTCTTACAGCACCTAAAACAGCACAAGGTGCCCTGTGGTTAGACAAACGTTATTCCTTGTCTCTAGTTATAGATGTTGGCCATTCGGGAACATCTCTTTGTATCATATATAGCTGCTCTTATCGTGTGTTCAGTAGTCGTCTTATTTTTATAAGGACCACAGAAACTAGGACTTTCCTGGCTGGATTGAAGCATTCTGTCTTTTGCTGTATCTTCCCAAACGGCGTCATGCAGAGGAAAAGGGGAAAAAAGGGCACCAAATAAGAGATGCACATGATTCATACCAAATTCCCTGTTTCTAAAAATAATGGTTCGGTGGAGATACAAGCATGATGCTACTTCGGACCTAAAAACAGTTGACAGCCAAAATCATGTTCCTTATTTTGGCAACGTTTCCTGTGAACATCATGGGAATGATGGCTCAGAGGTAACATTTTTAAACACAGTGGCTGCTGCTGCGCCCTGATTCTAAATTCACCACATGCCGACCTTTCTCTCATCTAAATCGTTAACCAAGTTCCCGGTGATTGCGCTGAATGGTAATAATTGAGCTGATTGTAAGCGATTCTTGGTACGTCAGCTGAGATTTTAGGCACAGAACAGAAAATCAGGTGCTTCTTTACATGATCTTGACGGCGTAAAGAAATTTCTATACGGATAAAGAGCGTGGTGAAACACTGATGTAAGCAACAATCTGCCCTAAGATTTCTAATAGGGAACCGGATTACATCTTTAATGAGTAGCCATAGTAGATGCAATAAACACACTTCGGATTTTGATTTATAAAATTAACTTGATATGACATTGACCAAGGTTATGTGAATGTTAACCGTTTTATACAAGTGGATATCTTAGAGCGTTCTGAATTTGTTTGCTTTTCAAAAAATAATAAAATAACTCATCTATTTGGGACAGCTCTTAAATCCTACACAGTGCAGACGGCTTTAAAAATAGCATAAGCTAAACACTGATGGTTTTTAATAAACCAGACTTAAACACTGAGTAAGTTTAATAAAGCGGATACTTAAGACAAGCGTAATGAAAGGTGAAGGTCTGTTTTCTTTTTATTCCATTTCTTAACCTCTACTCTTCAATCCTGTGTTTGGTTTGGGGTTTAAAAGAAATTATTCTCTTAAATGAAGTAATAAGAGAACTGGAGTGAGGAGCCGACCTGTGCAAAGAAATTTATTGCAGAGAAACTAGCAGGCGGGGAGAAAAACGTTCCCGTATTAACTACAAAACAGTAAGTGCTAAGACTTTAATAACTTTATTGCAATGAAAATGTTTTTCATAGAGTCAAAACAGATTAGTTGCAAGAAAAAATATTTAGCTCTTCTGCTTGAAGCCAAATGGTGAAAATTTCAGTTAATCTAAATAGATTTATGGCTCTCATCGTAGTCTGTTCCCTCTGATGATTTGGCACCTTTTTTTCCTGTAACCAAACACCTTGAGGCTGTGCTCCGGCTAGGGAGAAAAGTGATGGCGTGTGCCCCGCTGCCTTTTCGTAGCCTCCTGTCTCTCATCTCCCTCCGGTTTCTCACCAGCTCAGCGCGACTGCCACGTGCTCGCACATTTCTAAGCTCTGGCGTTCCTCTGCAATTTGAGGAGATAATTGACTTCAAGTTTTATGATGCGTTGCCCCATTTTGCATTAGTAATTTCTGCAGCTGCTCCGGATTTATTTATTTATTTATTGCCAGTGCTACCAGGCCTCAGCAAACGCAGAGATTTTCCCCCAAAGCTTCTGTCTGTATTGAAAAAACAGCCTTGTGCTCTGAAGGTTTCAAGCAGAATTGTTTCGGGGCCGGGGGGAGGTTTCAACATAAATTGAGGTAGAAAGCAATAACTTTCCTTTTCCATTTTACTGATTCCCAAAAAAACCAGAGACAGACATATGCATATGAAATCTAGGTTAAACTTATTTGTACATGAACAGAGGCAAAGAGGCTTATTTATTTATTAGTCATATAGCAATATTGTGGTGCTGCGTAAAGAAGCTTCGCTTTGGAGAAAAGGTGTTGCAAAGTCATGCAGGCTGTAACCAATTTAAATTTGACAAGTGAAGGAAAAGGAGAAGGTTTTTGGTTTGTGTATTTGTATACAGGTGAGCGCTTGCGTACGTTTATTTATGACCTCTATCAATTTTATTGTGAGGGACCTCTGTTTATCATAGTTTTACAAGTTATAAACTGCAACTACTGCATGATGGCAGAGTAGTAACATATTACTTTAACAGTATACTTCCTCTAACTATTTTATTTGTTTCTCCAATTCACATTACATCTAAGGATAAAAATGAAAGTTCTCCTAATGACGACATTCGGTTTAGGGCCGCTGGCACTAATGGCGGGAGTTGATTAACAGTGGACTCGGGTGACTGTGAGCTGGTGATTGGAAAAGATGCGTAAGGCAGATGCTGTTTTTGCTTTATTGGGGAGAAATTTTAGAATTTGAGTTTCTTTTCCAAGTTTAAGAAGGCTGTGTTTCTAAAACGGAGGGATGTCAGCGTGGGTAAGAAAAAGAATAACTCTGCTGACAAAGATGCTAGTGAGGTTAACTAACAGTTACTCAACACCATTTCCTAATCAATGCATTAATTAGGGATTCTTTTGAGTATTCTCCTACTTTGTCTTTCAGGTAAAACATTCCTGTTGAAAACAAATCAGCAAACTCTGTAAACTTGATATGGTGTTCCCTATAGAGAGGATCTCCTTTATATGAGTTTAAAAGTTACAGATATACATTAAAAAGAGATTTGTACGTCCTTGTTGGTAGGACAGTCTGTATGTCATGAGATTTTAAGTTGGTTTTGTTTTCCTGCAAGTGGGTATGTAACGCCCCTCTTAGCTGTCCTGCGCAAGTGGCTGAGGATCTGAGAATAAAGCTTAAGCAAGCTTCGAAAAAATGCAGGCAGCAATTTGAAAAGCATTCGCTTTTAGTTATAGTGGTGGAAAACCATTTTCCTGTACTCCTACTGCTAACAACACGCTCCAACTCTCTCAATATTTTAAGTAGGAACACGTTGTTGTCCCAGAGACCGCGCCGCCTTTCCTGAGACACTTCACCTGCTCGCTGCGAACTCGTGAAAACAGTTCGCAGTTGCCGTTTTCATGAAACAGGAGGAGAACCTCATTTCGAGAGAGGTAAACATGCCTGTCAGGGCGACGCGGCTCGGAGAAGGGATGGCTTTCCTCTTGAGGGGCGAGGTGAGCACGGATGGACCTTTCCCAGAAAGCACGGCCCTGCTCTGAGCTGCAGGCCACAGACCAGCTTTCTTTCTCTTCAGCGCCCTACTGAGAAGAAAAAACTTTCATGTTTTTCCAGCCACGACGTTGATAGGTAACTCTGGGAAATTCTGGTTACAAGGCAGCAGCGGTTTGGGGAGTTTGGTTTCGTTTTTTTATTAGTTCGCTGTGACAACAATCTTAATGCATTAGGGAGTGGGCCTTGCTGGGGAGGGGGGGGCTTTTTTGGAACCGTGAAAATGTGAAAGTCCTGTACAATGTCACTGTGCTGGTTCAGACACCGCTTCTGACAAGACTTACTGTGATAACATGTGGAGATGAATTTCAAGTGACTGTTTATACAAGATAATCTCGTCGCAGAACATCAGAAGAACGTGTGCCCCTTCCCAGCCATGCGCGCCTCCCCGGCCTCGTCCCGGTGGGAGCTCGCGGATATTTTCATGTAAGCCCGGCTCTCTGCTGGGTGGATCAGTTATTTCTGCTACTTCAGCTGTAACTCCTGAATTTGGCATATGGCATGTTAAATAACACCGCTCCGGATCCCAGAGTGGTTAACTGTTGAGAAGACTCAGTGCAGAACCGCGGATACTCTGAGAAACCAAATGTCATCTATTTAATTGGGTTCCCAACTTCCCTGTGCGTATGGGAAAAACTAAGATGCTTTTGACTGTGTACCCATCTGTGTTTTTTAACTCCTTGCTTGCTCTACCTGTGCTGCTCTCCCACATCCTCCTCGCGGGCCGTGTGAGGTTGTGATATCACACAACATCCGTGCACGAACGTGGCCAATGACTTCTCCTGTCCCTCCAAGGACCGCGACTGTTCTCCGTGGGCATCTCCAGGAAGAGCTGCAGCCGGGGGGCCAAGACTTGACCGTGGCAGGAGCACGCTGACCTGGCTTAGGGACTGCCTGCGCAGAGACGGCCGGCTTCTCAGGATAGTCCTGTCGGCAAGGGTGTTGTGAGCTGGAATAGGGACATACACAAAAGTTTACAAAACCCACCCTCATGCCCAATTCACTCCATGTTAAAACAAAAAAAAAAGGGTGTTTGCCCATGGCAGAGGGATTGGAACTAGATGATCTTCAAGGTCCCTTCCAACTCTAAGCTTTCGATGATTCTATGTTCAAGTTGATTCTACGTTCAAGCTAGGCTGGAGGGGATGCAGCACGTGCAACACAGGGTGTGAGGAACTGAGGATATTTGAATAGTCCCCCTCCAGGACGGTATAAGCAGGATATAAATGTCTGCTGTGTCTTCATGGTATGTGAACTGGGGGTCGGGTCACAATGGCAGCCTTGGGATTTTTAAAAATTATTTTTATTTAAATACCTTTTATTTAAGCTTATTCTACCTGGAAATAATACAGAAATGCCCATGGCAGGGGGGTTGGAACTAGATGGTCTTTAAGGTCCCTTCCAACCTAAATCATTCTATGATTCTATGAAATATTGTCACACTGGTTCTTCTATGGCGGTGTGTACAACAACTGATGCATATCATGCCACATTAATTGTACATCAGTTACATAAGGGATCCTGATCCTTCAGTTGTTGAAGAGGAGGCAATTGGGTTGATCTAATTTAAGTATTTTGGATCTTTCTCTTGAGGTGTTTTTTGCACAGTCAAGACTGAGAAGCTGAGTTATTTTCTTCCCAGTCATATGAGAAACCTAGTTTGCAGTAAAACTTGTTTAGTTGTGGGGTTTTGTTTTTTTTTTGTTTTTTTTTTTTTTTTAAACAAAAAGTGTACCTTAATATTTAACGCCTTTGTAAAGAACTTGGTCATCCAGCAACATATGAAGGACATACTGCAGATTCTGACTATTCGTACCGCCTACCAAATGTCTTGCACCTTTTGAAGGCCTGCTTTAAGAGCTCCTGGGAAAGAAACACAATGGCTGTTCGCTGCAGCCGCACGTTTCCGTGATTGTGACGCTGGGACACTTTATTCCCACAGCTGGGCTGTCGGGCGGGCGGTGGTGGAGCACACAGCTGTGCTGACTCAATGCCGGCACGGGAGCCCAGCTGTGACCCTCACACTTTGTTTGCAGTTTCCTCCCTGCTGCCAGGGGGGAATTGTCACCTGGCAGGGCGGTGAGGACGCCTTTCCCTCCCTGCAGTGTCTCTCCTGCACAGGGCCGTCTGAAAGCCTCCAGAAAGTCCCAGGACTTTCCACGCGTTCAAGTGGGAGGGTGGCAGTATCCTGGACGGGCTCTTGAGATGAGGGGATTCATCTGTCCCATGGAATGATGCTGGGAGAGGCTGGAGGCAGCTCCAAGAAGGTTGTGTGCAGATGGGAGCTTGGGGCTTGAAAGCAGTCACCTCACCTAGGCACCACGTTGGGCTTGTGTTGGGAAGCCTGCAGGCAAGCACAGCCGTACCCTGCAAGCACAGCCGTACCCTCTCCCGCTCACACCTTTGGTTCTGCGGAAAACCATTGCGCACGGTATGCATATTCTTAGGTAGCCCTATATGTTATATACACCAGCATCGGTACGCTTGGCGCCCTGGCTCCTTTAGTTTTCTTCTCTCTCCACCTCCTTCCTTCAAGACCATGTTTTCTTTTCTCTCTTCTCTTCTCTTCTCTTCTCTTCTCTTCTCTTCTCTTCTCTTCTCTTCTCTTCTCTTCTCTTCTCTTCTCTTCTCTTCTCTTCTCTTCTCTTCTCGGCTAGGTTTGTGGTGGGCATAATGGAATGAGTTAAAAGGTGCCAAATTAAATTAGTTCACAAATTTGGAAGAAAGCCAGTCAGGAAATCGCAACTGCTTTTATAAGAAAGCATGAGAGAGGGAGGGGGGAGGATTTGTCTGTCTGTGTGCATGTGCAAATGGAAACCCTGTGCCCAAAACCAAAGTAAAATGATTATAAATGTTTTGGATCGATGTGACGCATTTGTGAGCGATTTCTAATACTTCTTCCTGGAAAAAAATCCCTTGTTTGTTCATAGGAACAGCCAGATGCACAGCACTCATTGGGGACGGGATTAATTTCTGTGCCGGTATTTTTCTGTGCTTAAAGGTTATGTTGCTATGCTGATCAGGGAACGAGCTACCATCCATAGCTTATTAACTTGATGTAAGAGTGCACGGTAGAAAATGAGTGCAATGTATTCAGCCCACAAAGTACACACTAATGGTCTACATTGCTTTAGTTGTCCTCTGAGCTTAGTGAGGCAGCAGCCATGAGGAAATCTTTCCAGCCACAGCTTGCCTTTACTTTACAAGTTGATCTCATTTCATTTGCTCATGTGACTTCCAGCAAAGCTAAATCTGTGGAGGCTTCCTCTCACTTCATTTCATCCCGAACTTAAAATAGTCAAAAACCTTTTATATGGCTTGCAACAGAAAACAGCCGTGGTGGCTTTCAACCAATTACATCATGATTATGCGGTAATCTGTGTTTTCTCCGTGTGCAAAAATGTATTTTTTTTTTTTGCCACAAGTGCCTGTTACAGCAGATTTATGGAAGAAAAAGGGGCACACTTTCTGCTTTGTAAACTGAATATTTTATTATATTAGGGGCTTGCCAAAGTTCTCCTAATATATTTTGTGTCAGACTGTTGTGGGAAATAGTACAAAATGGAATACATTTCTTACTTTCTCATGATTACTAATCTCTGAAGAACAGTACGGAATATACTCCACCAGCTTATTCTTGGTGCAACACTAAACAGCTATATGAGATTATAGCTCTTAGGTAAATTTACTGTACTCCTTTAATTAACTGTTATCAATGGCACACGATGTGTTAAAATACACTGCTTGAAATATTGAAATTGTGGTTATTAAATGTATTTTAAATCATTTGCATGTATAGACCTCTAGTGAAGGCCTTCAGAGTTCTTTACGATGTCTACCTTGCACATCTATTTATTCTACATTTATAAAATACATAAGGTATGCTACACAATATATATGAGATATCTTCAACATCTTACATCAGTATAAATTAAAGTATAAAGCTAGAAACCAGGAGAAACTAAGTAAATGACTTGCCAAAGCCAGAGAACAGCTTTGTGGCAACGTTAACAATGCAACGTTAGCAATAAAAATCAGGAACTGTGATTCTTGGACCTTTATTCTAGCCATTAAGCAGTCATTTTCAATTCTACATTGGCATTTTATAAAAGCCTGTTGTTTTGAAGAGGAAAAGCGTACTGCAACTGCATTGAGGAAGTCATCTTCAGTTTCTTCCCAAGTCTGAAGAACTTTGATTGAAAGTGCCACGCGACCAGAACTCTCCTTTAGGGAGTTGATAATGTGATAAATGCAAGTGAATAAATAGGTGGGAAAAGCCAGTATGTCTTTGGTACAGCAATAAACGGTAGCCAGAACAGTCGTTATTTACCTTGCTCCTTACCTTGCTCCACTCTCCTTCCCGTGCTCTTCTCCAGCGTTCACTGGCTTAATGACATTGGTCACTGACTGTAAGAAAGAAAAGAGAAGGTTGCTTTCTTTATATGGAACTGTAAATGCTTGCTACGGCTGAGACAAGGGGAAAATGACAATTGGCTGTTCAGACTTTGCTCGTCTTTGCTCCTAGTGACAGGTTCCAGGTACATTTGTAGTTAATCTCAAACTGATAGTAGGGAAGGGTGAAGGTTGGTCAGTCACAGAAACTGACCTCTAGACTGGCTGAGCAATAAAGTGCAGATTGCTGAAAAGCCTCTTTGCTCTGAAAATAAAGCGGGTCCTAAACAAAACATTGGCAGTTCACTGGTCAGAAAAAGACTTGTTCCACTAAGAGGAGAAATCAGAGCATCTTTCCAGAGAAAAGTACTTCTGGAGTTCAACATGGGATCTGACACCACTGGGTTCCTTTTAGATCCTGGCTTTCTGCTCATGTTTCTCCTCTCAGCCACTTTTATCTTTCATATGTGAAGATCACAAATAGAACTAAATGCTTAATGATTTTGTAGCTCTGCCTAAGGCTCTGGCCTAGCGCTTATTCGCAATGATTGCAGCTAAAATCCTTTCGTGAATGACTCCAGAGCTCATAGCTCCCCTACTTAAACAGGAAAGAGCCATAAAACAGACGGCGTAGAGATATCAAATAAAACATCTTTGATGTGTTTTGCAAACTGAGGCTCCATTCATCTGCTTGGCTTTGAAACATCATTTACCTGTTTCACACAGCTGAATGACCAAATTCTGGGCAATTGGAGATGCTTTTCTGTTATCAGCACCTTACCTCACTGAGATCAAAAACGATAAAAGTAATTCATCTGTCTTACATGGCACTGCTAAGGGGTTTGTTTAGCCGCAGAAAAGTAATGTTTTGTGGAGAGCATCTCACGTTCCAGGTTTTCTTTTCACCATGGTACCATTGTGTCTAGGTAGATGCGCTCATCCAGAGGTGCTGGCGGTTTTGCAGTCTACGTCACCAATCGCACAAGTGTTTTCTAAAGCAAACAAGAGACGCATCAGCGTGTCTTGCTTCAGGTAGACCCCTTGAAGATGTCCTAGTGGTGAATAAAAATCAGATAAAAATATGATACCTATCATGCATAGTGTGTTTCTGAGAGGAAAACAGGCCCTGAGTTTTTGAGACTGGGAGATAGATCGCTTGTCATTTAAATGAATGCTTCGCCTCACTACTTAAGTAGACAACCTTGGGAAAAACCTCATATTCTATTTCAAGCTCAAGTTAATTACTCATATGATTATTTTTCTTTCCTAGGTACCACCTTTCTCCATTCCATAGTCTGACAATAAGTAATATAGCTAACATGCCTGTACCCTCAGACCAAGGAAAACACACTCAACAGTGACCTTATTTTGTGCACGGCAATCAAAGTTCAATAAATATAAAGAATTAATCTGTTTTTCATTTATACAAGCACAAAAATGTATTTAAGAAAATTCAGTTTCCTTTTTATTTTACACTCTTTAAACTCCAACTTGGCTTTAGTGACTTTTTTTTCCAACTTAAAACCTTGTTTGCCAAGATTCAAACTGAGCGAATTTTTATTGCGCAGTTATAAACCGTTGAGGGGGGAGAATTATATAATGGAAAAAAGTTGAAATAGCTTTAACTCCAAAAGTGCAAATAGCATACAGCACCTATTAGAGAGGAAAAAAAAAAAAGGTCATCACTAATATTTTCATCGACAAAGTCCTGCAATGCTTTAAAATGCACCCAGGGTGCATTTCACAGGTGGAATCAATGAACATAATTACGGAGTAATGACCAATGGGGAGGGCATTTCCTGACAGCTAATGACTAGTTGGGGCAAAAGGTATGGTGAAGGCACCAGGCGTGACTTTCAGAGGCCATTAACCGCCAGAAAATGGCAAGCTTGAAGGTCATCATTACAAAGGCAAGCTGTGGAAATACAAAGATGTAAACAACATTAATTAATATTTTTATATATTGAAAATCTATCTGTGGAACTGTTCATTGCATCTGATACATGTTTCTGTTTGTTGTACAGGCCTTCTCCTTGTTGGCTGCAGGTGGCTCCACCATGGGAGCCAAGTGAAAGGGAAGCGTGATGTCAGCTGCCCCATCCCATGGAGTTCACAGCACAGGGAAATGCTCACCAATGTGTGAGCTTGTGACTTTGTTCGTGGTCATCATGAAAGAAGATGTGCCTCAGGTGAAGACAATAAGCACAGGAAACTAAGTATGCTCCATTTATTATTAGGCTCAGCATTAATTATGAGCAGAAAGATCACGTTAAAATACCTAGCCTAAAGGTGAACTTCCAGTCTTGAAGTCAAGCTCAAGTCTTATTTATCAGCACCTTGTTGATGCTTTCCTGCAAGTAAAAATATTCTAGCGATTCCCTGTCTGGCTATCTTTTCACCAAAATTACCCGGTGCAGGTGGCTGGTGCAAGCAGAATGAGGACATTTTGGAGAAGAGAAAGGGGAATCTTGGGGTCCTGATGATGTTCAGGATGTGGTGCTTCGACTCTGGTGGCCAGATGAGCATCCTGGTGCTCCTGGCTGTACAAGAGGAGGAAGAGGGGGCAGAAATAGTCAGGGAGATGTCAGCTTCATAATGACCACTAGGAAAAGCTGGAAAATGTTTGGTCTCTGTTAACAATGGTTTGGATATGCTTCCAAATTGTTCTTTTTGAGCATGACAGCTGGCAAGACCTTCGTTGGTTCTTGCTTTGTGTACTGGGATGCAGGTCTCGGTGATCATTTATCCCAGCAGAGCGCAGCCTCCAGTGTTTTTCAGCATAACCTGTACGGTCAGATCTTTGACTAGTTCAGTGCTTTAAACTGAAATACCGTCTGGCAGCAATAGAAAGTCCAGTGCAGTCACTGAGTCTGCTGAGAGACGAAAGATTGGGAAAGGATTGGTAAAAAGATATGACTGGAAAAAAAGAAAAAGGTCTGTATCAGCAATAGTACCGGGGCACTGCGATTGTGAAAATACTGTTGGGGTCAGTCTAAGAAATTCTGTGGTATGTCGTCTTAGTTCCCTGTATGTTTAAGTTTCACGAGGGTACCGTTCATGGAAGAAAACACATAGCTTTGAGGAAAAGAACCAGGGTTCTCCTGTCATAGGAAACTATTTTTCTTTGGTGGAAGATGACTATTGCCATTTACAAATGCATCATAATGAAGGGGAACAAATAACATTCATTATAATTCTCTTGAACCAACAATCGGAGTCTGTTTAAAAGTCAAGTGCCTAGCAGTACATGAATTAACTTGACAGAATTAGGCAAATACTATGGAAACTGGAAAATATACTACATAAAGCTGACTCTGTTTTCCCAATTCATACTCCAGTGCATTTGTATAATTTTTATACATAAATGAAGCATTGTGTAATCTGTGTAAATCATTTATAAGTACTGGGAGCTGTAGCATCTAGAGCATGAAGCGTATGGAGCCAGAGAAAAAGCTCTGAAGGAACAGTAACGTTAATGTGATGACTGAGAAGTAACCACGTACCTTAACTGACTGTAAAACAGAAAAAAGTTAACTGTTACCCAAGAAGCATAATTGTTATAATACAGCTTTTGAAGGACAGCATCTGCCTTCATGATTTTGTGTAAACTTGTGCATCAACCTATGCACCACTTTGAGAGCAAACAAAAGGTTTTACCTTTTTATTTTAACATCTGGTTTTCTGTTGTTATTTTTCTATTATGCCCCTATGAATGGGAGAGCAAAATGTTCCCATCTCATGTAGGTGCCTGTGAGTTTTCTTACCATTTGATGTTTAATTTGGTGAAACTCCATTTGTAAGAAGTCCTTCGCATGAGCAGTAGTTAAATTAATTTCTTCAGGTTTCACAGACATGATGTTTTAAATACGAGTTTCCTAAAGCAGCGGTCAGGACAAAGGGAACCTTAGGTTTTATTCTTTAAATGAAGAAATCCTGTAAAGGCCTGGGCTGTTGAGAATGTTCAGAAAGCAAGTATCCAAAGGCTCCATACTTAACACCTTGGAAAAAACCTCATGATAAACTCTCTTAAGATACAACGGACAAAACCTTTTCCTTACTCAATGAAAATCTCCCAATTTTAAACAATGGAGTCTTTGCCTGCCTGCCATTGTCCAATAATTTGAATAACTGTTATTTGTTACAAAACTGATTTTTTTTTTGCCAGGACATAAAAATACTGTGAAAGTAAAAAAATGTAAATATAGATACAACAATCCCACATAACAACAAGATGGATCCTCAGGAAGTTTCAACATGAGAATATCCAGAAGCATAACAATAAGGCAATATTCAGTAAATCAAACCAGTTTTGCGTGTTGCAGAAAGAGTGAGACTTAGAGAATTTGGAANAAAAAGAGAAGCTTTTAGAATTAAGAAAAAAAAAAAAAAAAAAAAAAAAAAAAAGAATGAAATGGCTTTAAAAGGCGAGAAAAGAAGAGATGAGGCCTCAACAGAAGAAAGAAGAAGGGGTGGTTAGGGGAGAAATTGATAAAATTTCTCTTAAAGGCTAAGCAGAATGGAGAAGGATTTATCAGTTCATAAGGTTTACTAACCAATTATCCGGTTTGAGGGCTTTCAGATGATAATATATACCATAAAATACCGCGTTTCTTTTTCCTTGGGTAACTGCAGTTCACCCCTGGTAGACTGCCATTCCTTGTGTCTGACACCCACAGTGTGAGCAGTGGACCAGATCTCCAGCACAAACCAACAGAATAAGCGTTTGTGTGGGTAAGTAAACAGCTGAATTTCCTTTAAGTGATCTGACTGGTGAGTTTTGTTCTGGCACCATTATTGTGCTTTGGTCTCTAGTATGGGTCACCAAAGGGTTCCCTGTTGGGTTTCAAGAACAAGCTTATTCCAAACCCTCGTCTTCCTGGGTATCATCGTAGTCTCTCCAACGACCGACCACTTGCCCCAGCTTTCGGCAATGCGTGAAGTACCACTATTCATTTCCAGGCCAAGGATATTTCAAACTTGGTTGTTAACAGCCTAATAATAAGCTTTCTCTCGAAAATATGCGATATTGATCTAAATTGTAATCCATATTTGTCCATTAAGCAGGATTCCAAGATGATCCTGTTAGTGCTCTGTCATGGCCATAACAAGCTGCCTCACTGTGAAGAAGCTCTTGCTAGATTTTTCTAGGACGTAGATATAAACCTGGCTTTCCACTTGCTCCTTTTTTTAAGAGCGTAAGGGACAGGGAAACTAATTTTACCGACTGATTTACAGCTACGTTTTCCGCAGTAGACAGCTGCTGAAAAAGCAACAATCCAGCCATTCGCTGACACAGGTGTCGGATTAATCAGAGAGTTGTATTTTTTTTTTTTCCCCCTGACATAAGGCTACACAACCTCTGTCTCCGAGAGTTAGATGGGTCAAAAAAACTTGTTTTCAGTTAAGCTTTTTGGTTGGAAATGGGATTACCATAGGACAGAGTGGCCCTACAGCAAGTAGGCAAAAACTTCAAAGGCAAACTTCTCATTAGAGCTTTGGCAAGTAAAACACGAGAAGCCTCTGCCAAGCATCCGATGTCCAACAGTGCCTAGCATCCTACGCAGAATGAAGTCTAGTGAAACTTTTGATACCTTAATGAGCTAAAGAGGCCGTAAAAAAGTAGTGTTTATAACATGTACGTTGTGCCAGAGACCAAAATGAATCCACTTGTTCTCTCCCTGTGCGAAGGATAAAGAGGGAATTCATGGCAGAGAAATAAAAGAAATTACCTCAGGTTCACAAGATTTTTGTTTGTTTGTTTGAAACTTTTTTTATATAGCTTATCAATTAATTACCATAAAGTAATGTTTATCTTTGTTGCATTTCAGTGGCAGCTCTGGCCCCTTATGATTTCGTTCCAAAGTAAATGTTTGAGCTTTTTCGACTGAAATGACAGAATATACCATTTCCATTTAAAAACAAAGTCGTAAAAGTCATGTAAGCAGCTTTTACAGAGTCTGTAGTCACCTATCTATGTTTTTGTAAGTGGCCTAGAGGGCGCAGGGCCTGGGTATAATGAAATAAGCTGGTGATGTTGGCTGGCGACCGCTGCCGTCAGCAGGGTGGTGGGGGTGGCTGGGCAGCCAGGGGCATCCCCTGCTCCTGCATCCACCCTCACCCGAAGCTCCTGCCCACGCAACAAGTCTGGGTCTGCTGCCACCCGCCGCCGACCTTGACAAGTATGGTTTTTGTGAACTTTGCGGTACGGTGAGACATTCAACGGGAAAATCTTCATGAATACGCTGAAAGACCTATTGAGAAAAATACACATTCTCGCTGTTCGCTGAGGTAGCCAGGGACTTTCCTTTTTCTTTTCTTTTTAACGGTATTTGAAATATATTTTTTTAGATTTTTTTTTTAATATATATATTTATATTTAACTATTTTATTATGAAACATCACATGCAAAAAACCCCTAGGAAACACACATGTTATTCTTCAACAGCAATATATGCGTAGGAATATAGCTTGTATACATGATTTAATATGTATACATATATACTTGTTATACCATCTGACCGCTATTTAGCTGTCGTTCATAATGTCAGCAACACGCTGACTATGTCGTGAACTTCAGCCTCGCAAGCAGATCACTAAAAGCTGCATGCTTACACAGAGGAGGAAGTTGCTGTACTCTCTTGGAGTTTTTATTATGAGAGAGCATAAATCTTGAAACTCAGAATGTCTTTCTAACTTGCTGCGCTAAGACTTGAGATGTTCACAATGGTTCTAAAGCTTTCTGTGGGAGGGTCTAATGTCTATGTATAAAAGACTAATTTAAGCGAATCATCTTTACTGCTGTTAACTCACGTAGGTCCAGAAGGTAGCGTGAACCTTTCAAAACCAGCTGGTGGATTAAATCAATATTTTTCTACCAAATCTCTTTTTTTTTGCATCGAGGAGCTCTGAGAGAAGGGCACAGTGGACACTTGTGCCAAGTGAATCCCAAAGTAGCTGGTAAAGTCTCTTGGATAGATTTGCTCTGCTTAGGCCTGATTTGCTTTGATGGAAGAGTATCTCGAAACACGCTGTAAAAGCTATGCTCCAGGGGGAAATACAAATATATACTTTCTTAAAATGCATGCACGGTATTTTGAGGTAAAGTTGTAAGGACGTGTTAAACGGACCAGCCAACCGCGTCCCTTGTCTCCTTCCCCTTCTCTTCCCGTTAATGCAACACTAAAGGTTGGAAACCTGAACTTGTCTCCTCCTTTGGGGTGAGGAATTGTCCCACTGCAAACGAAGCCGGAAAAAAAATAATAATAATATAAGCATAACCTTTTGTTGCTGTTTTCTGCTCTTTGTGTTACTTAAATTGCAAAACTGGTTTTATGCTGCTTGGATGGAAGCTCCTTCCCCCACTGAAATAATGTCTATTCTGACTTCACCGGCTTGGTTTAGTTGATTGCTACAGGCCTTTCCCTAATTTTCCTCTTCCATTCATCCCTAGTGCCCAACCAATAGCTGTAGGAAAAAAGCTCCATCACTTTTGTTGTCTTTTCAGGTAAAAAACTTCTGCTGAAATGAGTGCCGCTGCTAAGAACCGAATCGTGGGCGGTTGGCTGTATCGCCACTCACAAATGCTTATTATTATTTCAGGAAGTTATCAGGGCAATTACTCAGTAGCATTGCCCTGTTGAGTCCAAAAATTCATTCGGTGCCATAAGATGTGTCCTTGCCACACTGGACGTCACTCTGCTTGCTAAAGATTCCTGCCGCAAAGGGCTTTGCTCGGGATTTGCTCCGAGGAGTCACCAGTGCCATGCCGGCAACCCTTCGCACAGGGCACGTGAATCACAAGAGGACAAGAACGCCGGTGGTCTGACTCTGTTTAAAGCCTTAGGTCAGAGTTTCCATCTATAAACATTCTCTTGTATGTTTATGGTTTTTTTATACAGCTTGATTTATTGGAGGTGAAAAACACTGTATACTAACTTTTTTAAGCTAACTGATTAATTATTGTTGATAGTAGAATATGCTCATCAGCAATAACTCAGACGATCAGCACGTAACGCCATACTATTAAGTCCATCTGCGTGATGAGCTCTTCAGCTAAGTGTCATAGAAGTGGCCGTGGATTTTATCCCCTTTTTTTGAAAAAAAAAAAAAAAAAAAAATCAATTTAATAATTATGATGTTGCTGTTTTAAAAGCTATGTCTCCAGAACAGATGAAATGTCTTTATTAAATTTCTGTCTAGGGGAAATCATGGATTTCTAGTGTACTCAGTGGGTGTTTGTTCATAGGTTTTTCGGTGTGAAAAGAAATTTATATCGGGAGCTGGGAGACATTCCTGGGTCTTCACTCTAGACACACAGACATACTCCATATTTAGGGTAAGATGTTTAAACTTTGAGCCGTAGTTACAATGGCAGTAAAATAATACTTTGCTTCTGCTTGTAAAGCACAAGAAAAGCTCGGTGTTTGTTTTAAAGTGAAATATATTAATATATAGCAAGCTAGTTTTCACACAGGAACACTTAAAGGGTACCTCTGTGTACAAGGTGGTTCACAGATATGCTACTGCAAGAACTGTTGAGTGAGCTGGCTGATTTGGTCCCAGCTGACTGTTTTATTCCCAAAAGAAAGGGGGTTTGCACAGCTGCTGGTCAGACACAGAGGGTATCTGCGGATCTGCCTCATGCTCACTGCAGCCCTCGAGTCCTTTGGTCTCCTCTGCCCCAGGGCAAGAAAACGAGTTTGTGTGGCACTGACATCCAATGCGACCATCTTGCAAGGCTGAATTTTTCAGCAGGAGCGCTTTAGGAAAGGCAGTACACCGCCTTCCCCTAAAAGTACAAATTTGGGTTTGGTTTTGTTTGTTTTTTTTTACCCAAAGTTTAGTAATTTTTCGTGTGTTCTTGCCCCATCATTGCTCGCCACCAGAGCAGCACAAGCAAGACCTGTAGCCTTTCTGAGAGGTTTCTCTTTCATTTCCATATCTACGGCTTGAACCGCTCGTATTTTATAAATTATTCAAGGTGTACTAAAATCATAGAGTCATAGAATTGCCAAGGTGGGAAGGCAATGACGTTTCAGATCAGCTAGTCCAACCATCAACCTGACTCTGACAAAAATGAATAACTGATTTTAAGTCCAACTTTCTTTTTTTTTCTCATGAGCCAGATTAATTTCCTTCAAATGCAGAGCTTCCTAACCTCGTAGCTAACTTGAAATGTGGAGCGGAGAGAACCATTGTTGCTGTTCAGTCTCACACAATTCAAGCTAAGCTCCAAATACGTACATAATGACGTGATAATAGAGGGATGAAAAAGGTTTGTTTGGGTGTATCTAGCAACCCAGTGCTGGTAAAAATAAAATCATCACAAAATATTCCATTGAAATCCAAAATCAGTAATCGTTTTTTAATTGTTAATCTCCTACCCAAACGAAACACAAACAAAACAAACCAACTTATTCCTTTTTTTTTTTTTTTTTTTTGATCCATTTGCAGGCAGAAGTGTGTGTTAGTTATTTGATGATGTGCGATCTGATCACAGGTACAAAGAGTTTATGGCGCTGCAGTCATACGTAGGAACCATCCAACACCAAAAAGCAAGCAGCCTCTCTAAAACAGACTTTTACTGTTACACTCGTCAGAAGAGGTTTAGTTCCTGGACCTGAAGTAGCAAGCAGGCATGAAATGTGATATTGTTTAATGGTGAATTTCAAACCCTTAACAGGGGGAATCCAAAAGAAAAACGACCTCTGAGCATCCAGAAATCACTGGCTGCCAACTGCTGACATCTGTACTTCTGGTGATGCTCTGAAATTCCTGACATATGAGGTTGAGCAAACAGAGCAAATTAATAAACCAAACATAATAACTCTGGATTTCAGCTCAGTTTCTTCATATTAAACACAGTGAGCAGAAAGCTTCAGCATGGCAACTGTTTCTGAAGAGAATACGTCTTGCTTTGATACCACTCCACTCCCAATTCAGCTCTGTGTTTGAATCAGCCAGTACCTCCAGATTCAACCTCTCATGCCATGGTGAGGAAGTGCTCCCTCCCTGACCTGATCTCGCATTCTTTCAGTGTGAGATTTTCTCAGTCTTGAGATATTCTTAGTGTCCTAACAACCCAGAAGTTCGGGGCCCAACCCAAAACTTTCATCACGGTCAGTCCAGCTCCAAATGTTATAGCTCAGTTTCTTTTTGTTCACGACTTTCATACCGATACTGAAATAGCTACGGAGAAATCCAGTGTATAACCATCATTTTCCACTTTCTGCTACAAAGTTTTTATCTTTCTGCATTTGTTTTTTATGGTAGGATAGTTTCTGGTTTGAATTTTGTCTAGCATAAAAACTGCCTAAAGGAGCAGACCTAGATACTAGTCTATTATTTCTTTCAGATTTTGGCTGAAGCTGGAACATGGAGGAAAACCAATTGTCCTCCTTTTTCCTGTTCTAAAAGATAAGTATGACATGAAGCACATGCCTGTCTTAAATGCTCTCGCATGTGCCTAACATTTTAGGTCAATAAACCCAGCTCTGGAACAAGGTTGAGGCAAGCATTATGGATTAAGGATTTGTCATGAGGGCCAGATTCCAGGCAGAGGTTTCTTTGTGCCTCCAGAAGAGTTTATTTATTATTTATTTATTATTACACATTACTCCTCTTTTTATGTCCCTGCTTTTCTGTGCTTAGCCACTAGATACGAACAGGATGCAGCCGTGCTTCCCCACTGCCCCCGTGCCTTCCCCACCTGCTTCATCCCTTGCGATGGAAATGTTCAAAGGATGTAGACATGGATGTCCATGTCAAGTCTCCCTTGGCAAATTGGAGGACGTCATCGCTTCTGTGTTTCCAGGTGTCCTGGCTTGGACAACACAGGACTAATGTCTCTGCTAATGCTTGGGAAAAACTGCACTTTTAGAAGACTCTCGCGTCTGCATTTGTGAAAATATTCGCTTTATAGCCAGCTGTGGTATGTGGGTTTCGAGGTCTCGGTGTTTTCAAGTTAGCCAGATGTGGGGATGAGGAGGAGTGAGGCCCGGACGCTTGACCCAAGCTGGCCAACAGGGTTATTTCATACCATGAACATCACATTCAATATTGTGATCCTGAGAACTTCTTGCCCTGGTGCCAGACCCCCGAGCCCTTCCCTTCCTCCCAAAGCCATAGCACTCACAGTGTCCGACATTTGCTGCCCACTGCTGGGAGTGCACAGCTTCCTGCTGATGGAATGGGCTGAGTATAATCCTCTTATATTTTATATTGGTTCTTTAGTGTTATTAATGTTAATTATCTAGTCTTATTCTATTAAATCTCTTTATATTTCAACCCTCAGCTTCCCTTGTTTTTTCCTGATTTTCCTTCCGGGGTGAGGAGGGGTCATCGGGTGAGAGAATAATTGTCTGAACGACAATAAATTGTTGTGGGTTCCTCAAACCATAACACCAGGACTCCCAGCAACCCAGAACTTACAGCTTCTCTGTCGTCTTTTACGCATACATTGACACCAACAGGCATCTGAGCTTTTAAACATTTTGGAGTTGTAGCACCAAGAAGCATTTCCCATCAATGAAGGTGCTAAACTTGTTCTTGGCGGCATTGCTTTGGGCCGTTTCTCATCTTGGGCCCCATGCCAACCATCTGTGTGACACCACATGGCGTCTTGCTCTGGGCTGAGTGACACAACGGCTTGTGTGCTACCAGGCTCACGGGCTGACAGAGACAGCAGCAACGGGGCAGTACCCAGCGCAGCCGGAGTAGAATTAATTAATTTATTTTTAAAGAAAAGCCAGGGAACTCCACGCTACCGCTCCAGTTAGCTGCTACTTCACGGCCTGAGGGAAAGCTGTGCACGTGCTGAAAAAGCCCTTTCGTACTTCAGCCGCTCTCTTCACATTTTAAATGTCCGTTGTTTTGCTGTGCCGCAGCGGAAACCTCCATCTTCGAGGAGAGTAAGAGTGTATTTGTGGTGGCCCCTTTGGAAAGCAGCCCGTTCTCATTTGAAGTGAATGGTGGTATCTAAGCAGAATCTGCCCGGATGGCATTTGCATTTTTCTTTTGTTACCTGCCTGAGGATACCAGGAATAGGTGCACCAGGTATTCATATATTCAATTAACAGTTGATCAATTAACAGTTGACCCAAGCCTTTCAAGAGAAGTATCCCATACAAAGCATCCCATGATTTCAGCCAGCTAAAGCTAATTAACTTACTATCAGGCAGACAAGATTTCTTATGTGGCTTTTAAATTACATCCACCTCCTGCTGCTTTGTTTTCGAGCACCCCCATTCCCTTTTTCTTCTGCTGCTGTCATTTTTGTCCCTGGAAGTGAGGTGGCAGTGGCTTCGGGAGCTCTCTTCAAGGAGCAGAGAGTGCCGGGGCAGGAAAGCCAGGAATGCTGGGCTGAAGACAGGCTCAGTTTTGCCTTCCAGTGCCTCCACTCCTGGGGATTTTCTGTTACTAAATAACGCTCTTAATGAGATTTAAGCCTCCCATAAAAATAATTAAATTAACTCTGTCGAAAGACTGTTTTCCTTTCTGACACTAAGATGGGAGATTAATGATCAATTGATTGCTTGTTCCTTTCTCTCACCCCTTTAAAAAAATATTATAAACGTGGATTTAAAAGGATATGAGAGAGGTGAGAAATGAAAATTATGGAAAGACTGGGGCCGTGTTATAGGTCTGAAGAACCTCCAGCACAGCCTGTGGCTCACCGTAGGAAAAGCTGAGTGGCCAGTGTTGGCAGCCAGAGCCGGTTGCCTTACACACTTCCCTATGCTTTGGCTTGGCTTCTGTGCCCCCCATAGTTTTGCCTTTTTTCAGCCTTGACATCAACATCCTTTTTACTTCTCCATTATTGACGTCTCAGTCAAAAATATTCTCCTTGATTTCAGCCCCTTGAACCGCTGGGAGGTGGTTGAGGACTGGCGTGCTGGAGGCAGGGACTTCTCCAGCTTTCTCACAGCAGAGAGTTTGGAAAGCAAATTAACTTCAGGTGAACCAGTCCTAGAGGGTTTGAAAGGGAGACATCTCCTCACACAGGGACAAGGAAAATGAAATAAACCAAACTAAAAGAAAGTGACTGGCTTGAGGCTTGGGTGCCAGCTTAACACCTGGGCAAAGAAGTAAGTTTTCTAGCTACAGAGGAGATGTGTGCCTACATATAAAGCGTGACTAGCGTGCCGACCTTGTTGTCCTAGGAGAGACAGCCCAGTAGGAGAACGAACGGAGTAGTCCCGTAGATACATGCCATCAGTACTGGGTGCTGGCAACAGTTCCGTTTCATATCAATGGGACCAACGAGTGGAATTTAACTTGGGAAATAAACTAAGCCTGCACATTTACAATAGGTCACAAAAACTGTCTTGGGGCAAAATTCCACGTTTATTTGAAAAACTCCTATTATGGGCAGTACTGGAGCTGACCTGGAGGTGAGACCCACTATCTGTCCGTTGCTCTGACTTGACTCCTTCTTATGGAGGGTTCTGAGGGGCTCTTTTGTCCACTGTGCTGTTCTGCTGTGAGCAAAGTAGGACTCAATGCCATGATCAGCAGAAAAAGGGCAAATGTGCCAAACCGATACGCTCTTGGACATGCACTCACTGTTTGGTGAGGGGGTAAAATATTTACAGCGGTGGGGGGAAGTCATAGTGACAGGAAAGCAGTAAATACGGTAAGCAAGCATCCTCCCCACTTGCCTTTTTCCAATAACGGGCCTAGAGTGACTAAAACTGGGAAAAACAGGAAAAATACTGAAGAATTTTTAATTTGTGATACAACTTTTCTAATTATCAGGAAAGAAAGCAGGGTACGTGGCAGAAGTTTTGCTTCCTGAGTGGTGAGGGGTGTTAGGAGATAGAGGAAGCAACTCAGACCAGAAAATTTATCTCCTGGCCCCAGGGTCTTTAAAACTGAAGATCTAGCTCCACAGAAGGCCTGGGGCACCTTCGGCAAGTCTTTGGTACGACTTAGCAGCCCAACCTGAAATTCCAGCCTTCAAAATGCAGAATCGACTGCTTAACAGCCCCATAAACCTCTGCGATCTAGACGTGCTTTGGTTTTACAAGGCCAGGTTCTGATTTCACCTTGCAAGTATTTGATACCTCTCTTCCTAAAATTATCCTGCCCGACTGAGCGTGCAAATATATACACACGTGTACAGGTGCATCTACCATGTTAGACTTCACGTGAAATATAGCAGCACTCATTGCTTTCTTTTAAAACATATCCCCAGAAAGAGGTGGAGATGTCTCCTCTCTTGATTTTTGAATGCTATATGAGACCAGAATTAAATGACCCAAGAAAAATAGCCTGATGTGGAAGAGTGAGGCAATGAAAAGCCCCAGCAGAGCAGAAGGAGGATGAGCTAAAAGGATTCAGCTGTGCTTCACTTTATACTAGTAACTACGTCGACTAACAGAATGAAAACAACTTCCTAACGATAGGATCTTCTGGAACACCTGGATTAGATCTGGGCACTTCCACATCTAGTCAATAAAAGGAGCAAACTGAGCTTAGAATAGGGACTGAAGCTGAGGACAAGTTTCTCTATCTCAGGTACTGTCCTAATATTGAAGCAAAACTTCTGTTATCCCTGACTGACACACACCTTTTATGAAAGAGAGGTTATTATTTTAACTTCAGGACCTAAGAATGTCTTTCCATGTGCCTATTAGACGAAGTAGAAGGAAATATGGTCCCTATTCTGTGCTTTGCTGTGATTTCTGGTGGAGGCTTTCTGGTCTGTAAAGTCAAAAATGCGTAGTTTGGAGTAAGGGGGTCATCTGGATGTCTGCATTAACAACCTGGAAAAATCAAGAGCTCACAGAAACCATCACCTTAGGTGTGAAGGAAAAGCTGTGCACGTCTTCTCTTAATCTGTTGCAATGCTTAGCAGAACAGTGTTGCGTTATTGGTGGTTCTCTCGCAGCTGAAGGTGGGTTGTTATGGTTTTGTTTGCTTGTTTGTTTGTTTTTTTTAAGGTGCAGTGGTCCTTGAGATGTAGAATTGAAATCTCGCTCCTATCAGCCTATTTCACATTGAAAAGCTTTAGGCCCTTGCCTGTTCTGTTGTTGTAGCACGCTGTATGGAGGTAGCACCTTTTAGATCATCTGGTTTTAAGGAGCACAACTGGAGGCGAGTTGCTCACAGAGTATATCTATATATGCTTACAGTATGTAGGAGGCCTGGATGCTTAAGGGAAGGCTATGAATCTTTCTGTGGTGGCCAGACAGCTGTAAGTTTAGTACAGGGACAGCTGTGACAGCCAAAATAACTCTGTACACCTCGATCCTGGTTCTGCAACATCTGCCCTCTCTGCTCAGCTAGAAACCTTTTCCTCCGTGGGGAGAACACGATGAATTGTATGGCTTCAAACTGGTAAGAAACATTAAAGAGTAGGGGTCCTTTTTTTGCCTTTAAAATAGAAAAAAAATTTGGCCCTGAGGTTTCTTATATGTTTACTTTGGCCTTAATGTAAAGGTGGCAAATTCATTTCTGGGAGGAAATAACGTTACTTCTGCTAGAAGAAAGGAAGTTATATACACTCCACGAAGCTTTCTAGAAGCTAATTATCTCATAGCTAATCTCCTAATTACAGTCTTAATGGGCAGGTCTCGCTTCTGGTCGTTTAGGATAAACCTTTAATAATGCTGTTCTTTGAAGAATCCTCTGCATAGTTTTATTATCACAGTTGGGATTGCCTACTGATTATCTTTAGCTGCCCTTTGAAAAGCTCCCCCCTCTCTCTCCCGTGCCATTTCCTAGGGCTGGGGAATTGCCTCATGGGGTGAATGCGAGTTCTGACACTATTTACTAAATAATTACGGATGCTGCAGGTACTTTTGCCAGATGCTCTCTAAAGATATCTCCTGGAAAAAAAATAAATGGGGCTAATTCTGATTTTCCTGGTACCAATCATCTGGTGGCATAAGCTCATCAAAACCAATCAATTCTTTTCATTGATAGAGTCCAGAATAGAAACAGTAGTTTATTGCGTGCTTTTAATAGTTCTGATAGGAAAGGTATGTTCTTGAAAGAAGTGTAAAATGACTGATTACTGGAGTTATGGACTGAAATGCCTGGGTAAGCTGTTCTGATAAGTAACTTGCAAATTTAATGTTCAAAAACTGAAGGTAAACTTAATTTAGCCTAATGGATGCCTCTCGAATTTCTCAGTGAATAACGTTAAGACAGCGAGTACGGTATATTTAATAGTCTCTCTGTCATTGCTGGCATTTTCAGATAGTTACTTCCTATAAATTTCACGTCCTCTTCCTGGTAATGTCTGGTTTGCCCCGAGGCATTGGCTCTTCCCGTTATTAAAATAGAAGGGCTGATTTCTAATTGCAGGCATGCCAGTGTTTGCCTGGGCAGGTGGTTGGTTCTGCCTATAGCCAGCCCTTTGCGTGTATCTGGAATGGCAAAGGCGCAGCAATTACTTCGTGTGAACACCTCTGAAAACCATACCAGCACTCTGAAGAACGAACAATTGTATTTATTCCAAGTTTTTTTGTACCTACCTGGAACTGGCTGAGTGAGCAGAAGTACCAAGTAGCACCGTATTTCCCATGGAAGTCAGCCTTGGGTATAAGACCTGGGAATAAGGCATGTCATATTGCTCTTTAGCAGTCTACCGAGCTTCAAATAAACACAGAGGAATAAATCACATATAAATCATGTGGAAATATCTAAATATTAAGGTTTCAGCTCCTTCAGTTCTTGTAGTGTTGTTTTATTCTCCTGTATTTTGAAACACGTACTTAAACCATCTACTTTTCTAATCAATCTGGGCCAGTGATGGCAAACTTCTGGCCGGCACGCCAGCATTATCACACCGCGCTGTTGTAGAGCAGTAGACGCCATCCCTTGTGGTCCCCACTGCTCTTCTTCCACCTCGTCCTGGCCCTGCAGCCAGGGAGGATGAGCTGCCCTGGTCACCTTCTTGGTGTGAAACACACAGGTGTGCCATGACTGGTAGGAGCTCCGTTTCTGGTCATAAGGGTAAAATCCATTAGAGGAAGCTCTCGTAGCTGGAATCCTTCAAGAGGTGAGCCCCGTGGCTTGTTGTCGCTCATGGTAGCAATAATATATACTTTAGTTTAGAAGGACTTCCCAGAACAGCTGCCTCCTCACGTGAATATTTCTGTAGATGATGTAGGCTTGTCTGTTAAAATACTGATGTAGTATTTTCTGTTTATCTGTAGCTGAAAAGAGGGTGTATTAAATTACTTGGTAGCAGCTAGGATAGAGATTCCGTTTTGCCTTTATCACATGGCATGCTGAGGAAAGTTTAAACCATTTGAGCAAAACAGTGAATCAAAGTTCAGCACTGCTGCAAACGCCACGGATTTCAGCTGAGTTGTATCACTTTCACCAGGGTTGAATTATTTGCAAAAGCAAACCCTTCAGAGCTATTATTGTGGTAAAAGGAATGGAATCTCACATTATTTTATATATGATGTTGCATCTGTTCTTTTTGTACTTCGTGTCCTGTTCTTTACAAAAGTCTTCAGTTTAATTGGCTTCAAAGAAGACTTTGCCCACATTTAAGTCATCAAAACTTTAAGCAGAGCAGATAGGAGTAACGCCAATTATTTATACTTTATTTTGAGGGGACCAAAATGACAAGAATATAAAAGGCAAAAAGATCAACCCGAACTCTCTAACATTTTAAGGTCTCAAAAAACCCAAGATTAGGGCTTTGAAAAACATCCAAGTAATAAATCCACAGAACCAAAACACACAATTTTAATAAGTTTATTACAAAGAAACACAAGAGCTGATGGGCACAGATGCTAAGTTGAAAAAACTTTAGCAGCCTTTTGTGTTTGTGGACTTAATTTTTTTTTTTTTTAGGTGTTCAGAGGTAATAAGCTGATGATGCAGTTTGATTCTCTGATGCCAAAGCCCAGTGATGTGCAGGGGGGAGTGTAAAAGGAGGTGGGGGGGAAAAAGTGCTTTCAGCCTCCTGTCTGGCGTCTGCGAGCAACACGCAAAGCCGGTGATTTTCCCCCTCTTTGGATAAAGCCAACACTGAGGCTGTGGAGATATAAATCTGTCTGACCTGAGTGTCCTGAATGAAGTTGCAGAAGACCGGGTTCAATGGGCTGCTGGGCAAGACCGTGATGGTCATCCCTGTCCCTGGACAGGAGCCACGCTGGAGGTCCAGGCAGCTGGGGCAGAGCCCCATGCGTGGGAGACAGGACAGTGTCCACGGGGCAGGGGATGGAGCAGAGGTACTGAGAGACATCCCACCTCTGAGGGGCTGGACCTGTGCCGGCCCCGCGCACGCTGCGGATGGAGGGTGTCCCTCCCCATGAAATGCAACTACCGTTTTCAGACACAAGCCCGGTTATAAATGTAAACATCCTGAGCTTTATTAATATCTCTTTCAGCAGATCTGTTCCTGGGCTTTGTTCAAAATCATAGCTGCTGGTGGTTTTTTTTTTTTGTTGTTGTTGTTTTTCAGCTAGGGGGTGTAAATTTTATTCCTCTGCAGACTTTGCTGAAAAGCAGAGGAGATGATCCTAATTCTTCTGAGCGCCAGTAGAGCCATTTACAAGTGTTGAACAAGCTATTCTTTTGCATATCCACGGGAGACTTAATTTAGTCGGATGCACTCACCAGGGAAAATAAATTCAGCTTTACTCCGAAATTTCTGGGTGCATCTCAGGACTGACAGAAAGTAATGCTCTAGAAATCAGCAGTTTTGACGCGGTAATGAATGGCAGATAGGAATAGTTTCAAGCGTAGTGCTTACTCCCAAGGCACCACGTTTGCAGCTACTTTTCAGAGCAGAATTATGGTTTAGGTTGTTATTTTTTTAATCAGGCCTGGATGTGGTGGATCTTTTATTTTCCTGTTTTCCCCTCAAACCATAGATCTCTACATTCACTTCATGTAATGAAACAAAGGGAATTGGACCCCTTCCGTCTCTTTCTTGCAGCCTTTCGTTGTACTTCTTGCTGCCTCTAAGAATCTGGCCATGAGACTCATAGGTAGACAAAGGAGCGGTGTCCTTCTTTCCTGTGGTTGCAACCAATGAATGACAAAAGATATTTCTTTTTATCCTTTTTCCCCACTCCTTCTCCCCTTTCTTCCTTTGTCATGTTCACACTTATTTTGAGGAAGTAACTAGATGGAAGAGCTTAGAAATGAGGGACCTATTCAGACCCAAATGACGCATCACTGAACATGGCATCACATTTTCCAAAAAATTTATATTTAGCCTCCGGACTTGAATATCCCGCTGAAGTTGTACGGGTAGCACAAACTGACAAAGGTGTTAACTGATTGATTGGCACAGCGGAGTAACTTCTATTTTGTCCATGTCCTCCACCAGCTCTACATTTTCCATGGGGCTGGGCTGCCAATTCTCACACCTAACGGGTGAGCCCTTCTGTTTTCGTCTTGCTCGAGCAAAATTCCATTGGCGTTTCCAAACTGATGCTCGCACCCAGGCATTTCCTCGCTCGCTGGGCAAGGTACTGGAAGGTGAAGGAGATCCCACATGGCACAGTCTCACTTAATGATTATTCCTGGAGGTGCTTCTCGCAGCCTTTCCAGGCAGTCCTGGTGCTCCTTGACTGTCACAGCCTTCTTTCTGCTCTGGTTCATCTCCATTTAGTTCCTGCAGTTCTTATAGCAACAGCAGTGGCAAAAAAACATAGATTCCCTTTTCCGTCATATCTCCAGCCTTATTGGGACCTCCTGCATGGATTACTTCCAGGCACTGCTGCCAGCGGAGTGTTTTGGATAATGTTTTCGTGACAAAAAATTATTCAACGCGAATCCTGGAGGCATCTGGTATTACCTGCACCTGAGGTGCCTCAGAGCTGACAGATGAGAGCAGAAATCCAATACTATGATGAAGCTGAGGAAAAGAATGGCTCCAGAGGAAGAGGAGTATATTCTGTCCGCTTTGGTTGGTTTTGGCAGTGCTAAGTGGTACGGCCTGGAGTAGGCACGATTCTTCACTGGTTGTCCATGGGTACAGGATACGGTCGCAGATTATTAAATTAGAATCTCTGGGGTCTGTGTTTATGAAATTAATTTTCCATCCCAGCTGTTCTGGGGATGCACCTGTGTATCCCATCACAGCGTTATGCTGCAGGGAAGAAGGGATTTGGGGTCGCCGCTGCCGCCGTGTTGCCTGCTCGGCTTTTGCTCACTGATCTGGGGAGAAGAAATAGGGCTGATCAGTCAGAGGGAGGATGCAGGGGGCCAGAGTACTTGTAATTTTGTCTGCCCTGGTTGGACAGAGAAATCTGAGCTACAAAACTGTAGGTGCAAAGACTTTAA
>VXBH01006822.1:1036603-1140249 GCA_013400035.1 Rynchops niger | reverse complement strand
TTTTTTTTTTTTTTGAGTGAAAACCTAGCATTTCTCAGTGTGTTATCCACGTTCCCAAACTCAAATATTTAATAACCTCTGCTATCTAATACCTGACTTGGCTTTGCGTGAGAAACAATTGCTTGCAAAGTGTTTATCTATTGAGTGAGAGTGATTAAAAGAAAATATAAAGCTCTTCATATACTATTTTTGGGCAACAAAATGACCTTGCTGCTATTTTAAATATTTCAGTATAATTTATATTAGCTATAATACCATCAATAAGGCTGCTCGAAAATTAAGTGTCATTCTTGGCTGGAGACACCGGGTGTGTTGTGGGACTGAATGCCATGTGCCAGAAAAAAAAAATTAAAACCAAAACCGTGGTCGAGTAGCTAAATTTATGGAGAGAGCAGGCAATGTGGGCCTGAAGAACACAGCTACGTCGGACAAATAGCAATGCCTCCACCTGGAGAAAGCTTAAAGTCCCCCTCAACCCTCAGAGCTGCTGAGCTGTGGCGGGGAGAACAGCAAGGTGACAAAGCTGGTGGTGATGATGCTGTTCTCCAGCTAGGCAAAGCAGGGGGGGCTGGAAAGCTCCGGCGAGTGGATTTTATGTCCCCAAGTACTGAAATATAGTGATCGCTTCCCCTCTAAGGGGAGACTAAAACACCCAGCTCAGTCTTTCACTGGTTTCTCCAGTGGAAGTCTCTCTTTACTCAAGAAGTTCTTGCCTCTACAAGCCAGTTTTCTTCCAACGTGGAGAACATGAAGTACGCCATGCCAGACGAGGCCTTTCTACCGCACTAATGCTTCCTTATCTCTGCTGGAAATCCCTCCCCTCTTGCATCCCGGGAGAGCGTTTTGCCTTTTTCACAGCTGCATCACACTGATGGTTTCACGATCCTCCTGCGCTCCACTAAGACGATGCGAATAGTGTGGGATTTGGCAGTGCTTCCCAGCTTCTGGGTCCAAGTGTAGGTCCTGGCCGCATCCCAGCTCAGTGCTGGGATGGGAGCTGGATGTGTACTTGAGGCCTCTTCCTCCTACCTGTCCATACCATAGTTTCCATGGAACTAAATGCAGAAATGCTGGCCAAAAGAGAGCCTCAGTACAGTACATCTTGGCCAGGTCTTCTGTCTAGATAATCAGCAAACAGGATCTTGGAAAACATTGCAGCTTATATCAGTTGTTTAGACACAGCCATATATACCACATCTCCTTTTTTTTTTTTTTTCTCAGGTGTTTAGAACAGACTCCATTCTTCTCAGCTGATCCTATTTGACATCTCCTTTTCTCTCTCACTACACCTGTATGACATAAGAATATTTTGTCATTGTTTTTTTCTAGAGCAGCAGAATCCTATCTTTTCCCTCCATTTATCTCCTGAGCATCTCCTACTCGGATGATTTTGACCTTCTCTTCTCTGTGATTTCCTGAAGAACCATCTGCTAAAATTATTCTTCGTACTTTCATGCAACCAAGTTGCTCCGCGTTTTGAATAAATCTACCGGCTCTTTCTTCACACGCTATCAAATTTCAGCTACTTCTGCTGCTTAGTGTGTAATCTCGACTGATATTGTATAGCTGACTGCCTTCCTTGTACAGTACAGTAACCTTTTGTAATCCTCTGCAGGTGACAGTCTGCTTGAAATAATTTCTAAATCCAGCCCATTCACTGATTATCCCCTCTTAAAAGAGCGTCGACGGGAAATCTCACTTCTTTTGTGGTATCTTCCAGAACAGAGGCAATGAGGACACGAGGAAGTACAGCGGCGCCGCTAAAACGTTCGTGTTCTCAATGAGCAAATCGATCTGCTCTTTGAGCTGATCCATTTACACACTTAAAGCGCCAAGTCTAAAGTTAAGATATAAATCCTTTGCGACACATGTATCGCATCACATTTGGAAGTGAGATAGGTTTGGTTTCCAAAGGATCATGCTAACAAGCATACCTAATCACTTATAAATGTCTACTGCTAATGACAGTTGTTTTTGTGCAGACTTATCCCATCAAGCCATAATTCTGGGGGTTTGTACTGTGTGGTTTGTTCTTTGTTTACCCAAACAATCTCAGAAACAATCTGGTTTTGTAGCTTTGCAGTTGTGTATATTTCTGCTGAGTTGGTGAACCTCTTTAACTTTTTAGTGTGCACAAAAGACCCATGACACTGAGATTTATGGCACAAGCCAATAAAAAAATACCTCTGGTGGTATGCAAAATATTCAGAGGGGTTAGGAAAATAATAGCCTCTGTCTGTATGCGGCAAACTGGTATTAATAAGTTAAAATCCCTGCAAGGAAAGCTTTACTTTTTTTTTTTTTTTTTAAAGTAGTATTGCATTTTACCTTCAGAAACAGTCTGAGAAATACTTCTCTTGTGTTCTCATATTTGCTATTATAAAGACTTGTGAAATACTGCAGGAGAGTTTTTTGGGGTGCTTCAGACATGTGGAAATAAAACAGCAGGTAAAATCTCCTGTGAAAGCTCCGGATTCACGGCGTCACCAATCCATTCAGACACTCAAGAGTAATATAAGATCTGAGCTGTGCTGTCTTGACATCACGGAGTTTTTTCCATTAACTCGAACCCCTGAAGACGTTTTTCTTCTCTAAAACTTTCTCTAGTGTGAGTGAAAAGTACAGATTACCAATACCCTACAACAAGTTCTTGTATCAAAACTCCCATGGAAGTCCAGGGGAGTCCTGTGGCTAACCTGTCCCTACAACGCACTTAGCCTGGGGCTGAACGGCGAAATGCTTAATGTTATATGTGTAGGTCTTCTAAGAGCATTTTTTAAAACAAAGCGACAATATTTTGCCGGGAACATAAGAACTTCCACCCACTAGTCTTTTTCTTTCTCTTTCAATGATCCCGCCTGGATCAAGCAGGCAACACCGGAGGGGTCTCAAGCTCACGCTGCTGGAAGGACTTAATTGCCCA
The DNA here is from genome assembly GCA_013400035.1 of Rynchops niger. Classification (NCBI taxonomy): domain Eukaryota; kingdom Metazoa; phylum Chordata; class Aves; order Charadriiformes; family Laridae; genus Rynchops; species Rynchops niger. Next base: position 1,137,326 of record VXBH01006822.1, on the reverse strand, counting down.
AGGGGACAGAAAACAGAATCCGGCTACAAAGTTTTGGTCTCCATCCCAGATACTTAGTCTATTAAACGAGTCAGGAGGTTACTGAAAAGAAATAAGCCCCACAGCAGAAGTGTATTTTGCAATCTTTGGATTGCTGACGCAGAGTCAGGCTGCCAGCATCAGGAGATGTGCTGATGGCTATTGAACCAGATGGGTAGGGGCAGGGGGGGAAGGAGGCGGGGGAGACAGGCATTGGCAGGCTTGTTGAAGAGGGCAAAAGTCGTGCTTTTCTGCACCTTTAGATACTTACTTCCCCCCCCCCACACCCCCCCCCCCGCCAGGCGTTAGCACGCAGTTTCAGCAAGACGTGACTTGAGGCAATAACGCTTTCCCAATGGCGCAGGCGACTGCGTTTCTGTGTGACGGGGCTGAGAAGCGTGGGAGGTCTAGTCGCTGGGAGCAGAGGTCTAGGAGCCACTCAGTCACTCTGTCACTTCGGGCAAGTTACTTGACCTTTCTGCGGGGGCTTGAGCCCCGTCAGACAAAGAAAGTGTCTTGACACCAGAATTTCACGCAATACCTGAAACCTAACCCGAAATAAACTCCCTTTAGTTCACTGAAGAGGTCATCTGTATGATCTTGAGATGTCACCCACGTCGGCTGGATTAAAACCTGAAAAAATCATCGGTCCACCTTCCAAAGCCTGGCCTATCTTTATGTTTGCATAGGAAATGATGCGTTTATAAGACACAAGCAGCGTTTGTGAGCATAGAGTAGGTAACTGAATTGTGACTCAGCATTTGTAATGGCTGTAATTCGTGGTAATTAAAATCTGGTGACTTACAGCCACGTAAATCTGAAAATAGATGCTGTTTCTGAAAGCACGGGCCTGTGTACGTTTTTCAGATAAAATCAAATAGTTCGTTAAATTGGGAAAAAGTACATAATTAAAAAGCCTTCAGTTTCTGGTTCACTCACAGATGGTAAAATTCTCAGGGGGGGAAAAAAAAGTATCGGAAAGTATTGGAGCATTTGAATAATTCACAAGCATAAAACAATATTGCAGTTCTTGTTTCTCTTTGCTTGCTCAGGTAGTAGAGAAAATCATACAATCCTCAAATACGATTTCTGCCCGCGGTGCTTTCCCTCTGGAGTGACTGAAAGGGTGGATATTTACACACTGGAGCCTGTAGCTGAAACTGCTCACGAGAATCAAACAGAAAATTTGAGGCCACTGAGCAGGTAGAAATAACTCTTGTAATTCCGTGGACGTCTCTGTGAAAAAGGAAAGGATATTAGGGTTTTCCACCTTGGATTATCAAGTGCTAATTTAGGAAAAAAATTAAAGTCAAATAAAAAGGATTAAAGAATTTCCAAAGAGAAAAGGGAAATTCATTAGATCTTGAGACTGGGGAAATAGAGTCTATTTCTTGGCACCTCTACTAGATACACTGCTCAATTTAAAGGTCATTTTCTCTTATTATGAATGCGGAACGCACGCTTGGTGTTCAGTGTGCGGAGCACAACTGAGTGGTTGAGTTGATTAATGTACTTGCTGCACCCAAATCCCTTAAAATCAAAACCCCTTACACTCAAATAAGTATAAAGAGCATATTATTTCAGTGTTTGAAACTGGCTCCATACGAATTTGCTTGTGTGCCGTTGTTATTCATTAAGGGCTACCTTAAACAGGCGGTGTTCTCCGTTTGGGTTGCAGCCGGGCCAGAGGAGATCATGCTAAAATACCTATCTTGTTATGGCGCAAATAAAAGCAGTAGTGCATTTATACGTACATGCAAAGCATACGTTACAGTATGTAGGGTTTTTTAAAAACACACGAAAAGGCAAAAGTTTTGTCTTCAATTTTAATTAATGCAAGAAAAAAAACAAGTTGGTTTTTTTCCAGGTATTTGTTTTGGGTCTTATTTGCTTATGTCGGTATAGCTTCCTCCTTGTGTTTTCTTCCAGTAAATGCCCTGTAGTCGTGCTTTGCAGTTGTAACATGTGGAGTTGGCCTTGACCCACTTGGATCACAGAATCTGTTCTCCTGATTCCTGCAAAAGCTTTTTGCAGCTCTGCTCCTCCTCTCGTCTGCTGCCCATCGTTTGGTGAACTTAGGAAAACCCGAAGTCAATAATGGGGCCATCGAATCAGCTCTGTGAGTTAAAGAGCATGACGTGTTCACGCAAATTTTCTTTAAACATATGGCATTTTCCATCAGCTCGAATAGTCAGCTATTACTGCGCAGCTGAAGAACAGAGGTACTGTATACCTTGCAGTTCCATAAAGCACGGCCTGTGTTATTTTTCAAGTAATGATCCCCATGCTTCTTTCTTGGGTTCAAACGCTTTGTAAAGATTGGAAAATTGGGTAGGTGATGCTTTCAAATTGCTCGAAGGCTCATAAAGAATGAGTGCCTGGGGTATTTCTGCTCACAGCACAGAGGTCACCAGAGGAGGCGTGTGTTGGGGAGTCAATGGTTTTCATACCTAAATATTTGTTCCTTAGGCCAAGAAGAGATCACAAGATCAGCTAGTACAGGCTTGTAAAACACACTATTATGCGTCTGTCAAGTCTTCTGCGTCAAGACCAAAGACTTCAGTTAGTCTGTATATTAGCAATCAAAAGCATAAAACGTGACTCCACAGGCAAAGACCCTGCTGGGAGGGTGACTGGATGGCTCCGTGGATCCCTGGGAGGGTTTCCTCCCCCCCTCCTGCTGGAAAGCTGAAAGCCAGAAATGTCTCCCCACCTCTGGCTGATGGGAAAATGTCTTCCATCCCCAAATAGATTGAGCCCTGAGAACAATGTTCTAAACCTTGAGCAAACCGAGGGGGTTTCTCTGTGCTGCCACGGAGCCCTCTCCCCTGAGCTCAGCACCTTGTCTCCTGCTGCAGCCAGTCTCTGATGCCAGGGAAGGAAGAACAAAGCAGCCTTGTTCCTCAAGCAAAATCGGTTCTCCTCGGCCTGAGTAGAAGAGCCTTCAGGAACAGCATTCAAGTATGGTTGTTGCACAAAAGTGTAGCTGTTAAATGTGACAGCACGTCGCAGGCAAAGATATTTTTCAGAGGGAGAGCGAACGAGGTTGATAAATGGAAGGCTCTTGTCCCAGCCTGAACACATACACAGGCTGAAGAAATTCTCCCAACCATTGATCAAAGCATACTTTAGCAAGTTATCTGCTCTTATGTCAAAGCTCACCCATCTCCTCCGTAAGCGATTCTAATGTTTAACCTCCACAGCTTTGAAGGTGCCTGTTTCAGGGTTGCACTAGTTTAACTTTAGCTCCCAGACACTGTAGGGCTTTAATAGAGACCTCTTAATGACCATGACCAAACCTTTTGTCCATGCATATGACACCGTCAAGGCATTTCTTGCCTTCCTTTCATTGCATAGAGTAAGCTGGGGTCCTTTGGCCTCACCTCAAAAAGACTCTGTTCCAGTTCTGAAATCTCTCAGTTCTCACTGGTCCAAAATACATCTTCCCGATGTGCAACACCAAACCTGAACACCAGGTTTTGCAAGATGGCCTAGCACTGACATTCTCATTAATATTCCTTTAAAAAATATATTTAAGGAAAAGAAGCCACGTTTGCTGCAGCCTTGCACCAGGAGCTCATGTGGAGGTAATTATCCGTGATGACCTATAAATCCTCTTCTGAGTCATAGCTTCCCAAGACACTCCACCATTCCATAAGTACAATCTGTCTCCCCATTTTCCAAGTGTATTACATTGCATTCCGTTGATTCAATAGGTTGTGTTTTTAATACGCGATCATATAACCCAGTGAGCTGAACTGTTCCGAGTGGTAATCTGTGCTCTTCTTTTGCTGCCCCACTGATCTTTTTATCAGTTGCACGTTTTACCAGGAAAGCCTTTAGGACACTCTTCATCTCCTTGTATAAAATTTCTGAGTAATAGACCTCAATCATCAGGTTCTGACAAGCCTCTACAATAAATCAGTGTCTCTATCTGTTGTGGTATCTTCTGATGGGTGCATCTCACTACCGATGACATTCAAGGTACGTTACGGACCTCAGTTTCCACAGAAAGACTATGGGTAAAACAGGGGTGACTCTTCCAGTTAGGAGCCTGTGATTAACAGGAGGGAGGGGAAGACGACTGTGTTTGTCTGTGTGTGTTCATGCGCCTTCTTTGGATGAAATTCCTTTTGCCTGCTGATGACTCGAAAATGAATCAAAAGTAGGAAAAGTGGGTGCGCAAAGAACATTGGTCATTTTGGCTTTGCTACATGCATGGAGAGGAATCATCCTTTAGAATTCCAGTTTATCCCACCACCGTAAGCAGCCCTCTTTGCGGCTGCCGAGCAGCGGTGCGGCTGGCTGCGCAGGTAGACTTCCCCAATTTCTTAAAGTGGATGCTTATCAGGATAATTTAATTTTCTGCCTTGCATACTCAATCAAGGGCTTTCAAGNAAAAAAAAAAAAAAATCATTTATCAGCTGCCATGGTCAAAGTCTGAAGTTTTTCTGTACAAGTATTTTTCACTTTTCCTTTTATAAAGTGGTGACGAGTTTACTTTCTGTAGCCTTTTGCAATAGAAAGAATGAGAAGAATTTGAAGTGATTTTAATCCTTTCCTTACTCAGGTAATGGAATGTAACGTATGAAAAAAAAAAAACCCTCTAATTCCCAGAATAATGAATAAGATATCTAGGAATGGGTTAAACAGAAGAGTTAAGCATTTTGTAGCCATTTACTTAATCAGCTGTGATTATGTCACTGTGAAAATGGGCACCGGGATCCACAGAGTTCAAGGCCAAAATGTCACATGTCACCCCACTGCTTGCTTCCTGTCCTCACGGTGGCCCAGTGAAAACGAAAACGACCGTTTGGAAGAGGAAGGATGCAGGGTAGCACCTGGCGTGGCCACCTTCCCACCGTCTCCGGCACCCTGGAGAAGCAGGAATAGCGCTTCTACTCGCCGCGTTAAATTCAACACTTGGAAGATTCAGTGCTGCTAGCTGACAGAAAATAGTAGACGTTGGAAAATACTTCTGCAGCCAGGCGAAGTGTCTAAATGCATGTTTGTCTCCAAACTGGTGATGAATGTAGTTTAAATGAGGGAAACTTCTGGGACTGTAACCTTTTTTAGCTTACTGTAAAAACGTCCTGTTTGCTGGGCTTTCTAATGACTTTAATACATTTTGACTACTAAAATTGTAACTTACGTGAGCAGTATAAGGTTGTTTCTAGTCTAGTGGGCTTACTTTCTGTTCCATGGACATTATAAATAACAATTCCAAAAAAAAAAAAAGCACTTTTTTTTTTTCTTCAGCATATGTTAGAAATGGAAGTAAAACTTATCAGCAATTCCCAATCACCAGGAAAAGTATGGCTAATTGTCCGTTCCGTGTGTTTTCTGGAAACCACACAAATACCATGCATCAGTTGAAATTACCTCCTTAAAAACACAATGTACGCAGTGAAATTTGTTGGACGCGATAGCTTAGTAGGGAAGGGATGTGCAGGAAAAGCCCATCAAAAGTAGTGTGGTATCCAAGCAGAGCTGATGACTAACAGCTGTCCGGTGACCATTTGGTGAAGGATGAATTTTCTGCTTTAGTTATCTCACTCCAAAAGCTCCTTCCCAGGTTCAAGTAGGCACAGAAGGGAACAGGATGAAGGTGGTGGTGGTGGTGGGGGGAACCAACCACCAAAACAAACCAGGAAAAGGGCAAAAATAGAGCAGTCAAATATTGTATTTGTGGTCCTTAGGTGAGTCTTATGTCAAGCCAGGTATTATACAGAACCCTTCCAGCCCAGCCCCGTGCCTCGGCAGCCAGGCACAGCTGCCTGCCCACCACCTCTAGCAAGAGGATGGCTTTCATTTCTCTCTGTGCAGTAGCTAACCGAGGCCGCAATAACGAGCGGTATCGGAAAAGGGTCTTTGCAACCAAGCGGAGAAGGGGAGGGACTTAATTTGTTTAAAAACAAAAGCTCATATTCTGGGGGAATCTACAGCACAATCTGTGTGAAGCCTAATTCCCCAAACCCATCTGTGCTTCCACCGGTCGAGAGAATTACTGACCCCAGCGATGCCCCAGATGGCAGATAAGGCTGCAGAAAAGCATTGCTTATTTTATTAACTCTACCTGGGGGGAGGGTCTAAGCCCACCATCTCGGATTGAGGACACGGAAGAATATACTGTGACAATTAGATCCAATTAAAATGTCTTTCACAAGGAATCGCGTGCCAGAATGATGCTTCTAATATCTTTTTCTCTTGATGTGGTTGGTGTGGAGGAAGCTTGTGTGTAAAGCTGAAGGAATGGGTCCTGCCTCATAAATGGAAAAAAAAAATGAATTAACAAATTCTTCAACTAGGACGGGGGCCGGAAAGGATGTTTCTTTTGTGATATTTATCTGGGAGTTAAGGGTTTCCATGAAGTCTAATTCTCGGTCTAATTTAAATGCCGAGTCTTTCTGTATAGTTATTGGAGAGACAAAGACTTTTGCGTACGGACTTGGAGTCCTCTGAGGAGGACTTTTTGATCGAACAGAGAACATCAGTTCCCAGTAAGGGTTCACATGAGATATGAAAAGATAGAGTGTGGATATCCTGCGAGGGCTTTCAAGGTTTTCCGTTCCGTTTTTAGAAAAAAGAGCTAGGAGTCGTGTACACCTGAGATTTAGGGTCTTGTTTCCTACGACAAACACAAAGCTTGTTTTGTCTGACAGCTTTATACGGAATATCATATCTGCGACTGCATGTAGTGAAATGCTATGGCGCATCTAGAAAGCAGTCTTTCCGCATATGAACCTGCTTTCCTATGTTCTTAACCATTTTATTTCCCAGTAACCAGAAAACTGTACGAATCACTGATGTGAATTTCACAATTTTGCCATTGGCAAGACAGGTACAAACTTGTTTCATCAGGCTAAACGTGACTCGCTGTTCACTGGCAATGTGTTTGGAAAATAATGTAAAGAAAATGCTTTCTTTTTAAAAAAAAAAAATATTTTTGATGGTAGAAGGGAATGACGTGGGTCGTCACTTGTGATCTTCATGAAAGTGGGTGTTGAGTAAGAAGAAGATGCGGACGCGTCACATCTTCTAATGTCAATAAAGGGACACAAAGACTAGAAATTAAAAAAATTAAGAAAGGAAGACTGTAAGATAAAATGTGTTGTAAAGCTCTACTTGCTGTTACATAGCCTCTGAAATGAGTGCGTGGTATTTTCAGAATACAGTTTAAAATGCGCCAGGCTGTGTTTCGTTTACAGCATACACCAGCGCATAAAAAGGCACGTACAAAAACTACTGGGAGTGAATAGGGAAGTACTTGTTTACCCATCAGACGCAACCAAAGCATAACAGGAATGTTAGCAATAAAGTAATTAAAATATCTGTCATTTTACGAGGGGGAATATCAGTGATGGGACGAAGAGTTGCAATGAGACTGAATCTCATTGCTGCTGTTTTCGTAAAATAGCATACGTAATCTTTATTTTGCTGTGATTTTGCCTAATATACTTGCTCTAGAACTGTGTACCGTAGGGATGAGTGACATCTGGTAGAAACCAGCACCCTGTATTAAGATTGATTTTGACCAGTCAAAACAAGGCAGATTGGACAATGTAAATCTCTCTAATGATTACAAGTTCAGCTGATGCAGGACGTATGCCAAATGTTGGTATTGTGCTCAATAAATTCTTCAGTGTAGTATTTGCCTGATGGATCCCACAAAAAAGACATATGAAGCAAACAAAACTGATGCCCTTTGGCCTCCTTTTACTTTCACAGAAAATGGTTACTTTTGCTGGGAAGGTTTTATCTTAGTTTACTCTCCTAGCAGAAAACAGACTTTCTTAGCTGAAGCTTTCCTTGCTTATTGAAAACAACTGTACGGAATTTACGCAGAAAGTCAGAGTTTAACTCCCTCGTGGTGTTTCATACCCCTCTGTCTGCAGTCACAGCTATGCGATCAACAGCGCTTCAGTTGGGCTTGGCAGCCCCCAGAAGAGCGAACACGGTGGAAATCACAGGAGGTCTTTCGAGACCCCTGTTGAGAGGGAACGGTTTGGGAAATCAGAGGCTTCCGCGTGGTTTTTGTGGGGGCATTGTTTTCCTATATGGAGCATGGAGGAGAAAGAGGCTGTAAGGTATCCACGAGTGAGGAGATAACATACGTGCAGGCGTCACAGCAGAACTTTTGTGGGACCTCTTGAGACTGGGAAATGCATCCAGAGCCCTGCACGTGCAGGAATGTCCCTACGCGGGGAGGGATTCAGTGGTTCAAGAGGAAAAATAATACTTCAGATAAAACAATGAGTGAACTTTAAGCAGCTAAAAGGTGTTTAAAACCTTGCTTGCATAATGCAGTGGGCTTTCTTTCACTGGGGACAGCAGGGCACGTTTTAAGTCTCCTGACATAAATGCCATACGCCTGGAGAACGCGGCTCATAGCCATTTGAAGGAAGTATTGCTGGGAACAGTGGGATGCAGCTGAGAGACAGGCTGTGCAGGCTAACAGAAGGAAAAAATAATGTATCTGTTTTGTTAAGTGAACTGTGAATAATCTGCTGAAGCATATATTGGAAATTTTATCCCTTGAGTCACTGGAGCTATATAAAGCTCCTGGATGCGTTTATGGGGAAGCGTCACCACGCTGGCACGAAAGTGTCTTGCCAATAATTTTCTGGTTATAGAGTTTCTTCAGGTCAGAAAGACTGGTTCAGCTCTAAAATTGGAAACTTTCTTTCTTTCTTTTTTTTTTTTTTCTTTTTACTTGCATATTTAGCTTAGTTTTGATACGAGGCTCTGAAGTCGCTGCTGATACGAAGGGGGCTGTTTTGGGGAGACCTTGCACCCAGGACAACCCACAGAGCCCTGCGCAGCTTGCGGACACTGGGAGATGGGACACGGGTTCTCATGGGACTTCGGTAGGACTTCAGTTCTCCCACAAGAAAACTACGATCTGGTCTAGAGAACGCGCTTTGTGCTATCCCTGGGATTGCCAGAAAATATGTTTAAAAAGGGATTTCCTTTTGCTGAGCATCGGGGGGGAGAGGGGTCAGGACCTTCTGGGGAGAGAAAGGGAGGGAGAGCTCTCCTGCCAGGGTGGCGAGCAGGGACAGGTCATCATGGCCGCGCTGATAACCCCCGTTCCAACTTTTGACCCAAATAACCCTTAAACCCGACTCAGCAATGACAAAGGGTCAAATGACACCAGCAGTGTAATCCCATACTGGCTGGTCAAAAGCAGCATCGGTTTTGGTCCCGAACTACTCATTGAGGCAACTTTGGGACGGCATTCAAAAACTTTGTAAGAAAACATCAGCTCTTAGGACATAGAGAAGCTGGGAGTGTATCTTTCTGGGCAAAGAAATCAGGAAGCAAACAAGCAATGGTGGGTCCCGGGGATCAGAGTTTAAACAACTTGAAGAGCAATTCATTCTGACAAGACACCAAATGCAAAGTGGGGGTAGAATTAATTATGAGTACGCAACTCATAAACAATCCCTGAAGGAGAAGAACGCACAGGGAAAATATTTGCCTCATTTGATGATTTGGTATTTCATCTCCTGACCACGGTTCCTGGGTGCTAATGAGCAGATCAGAGCCCAACTTTTTATACGTCAGTTTGGGAATGTATTTTCCCACATGAATGACTTTATGTTTGTCTAAAATGATTCATTTCGTTTAAAAAAAAAAAAAAGTAGCACGGTTTCTCCCCAAATCCCCACGAGAGTGCAGAACAAGGCATGGCACAGATTATCAAAGGCTTCTGAAATCAAATATCCTCCTTAGCCACGGGTACAAGAAACATTGCAACAGGCATTAATGAAATCATAAAGCAGGATGACAAATGTATTATTCAGCAGTTAGTGGTTCTATGTATCCCCAGAATAGCTCTCTTTAGCTGTCGTACTATTATTATTATTAGCCTTACCCAAAACAACATGGATATTCTTATCGTGTAGACCAATGTCTAACCCAGATGAGTGAGATAAACAAACAGGTCCGTGTTTTCGTTCTACGTTCATGGCTTCTCTATTTAATCATGCATGCCTGATTGTTGAACAATACCCCAGGAAAGCTTCGACTACAGGAAAAGGCCTTTCCAAATAGTTTATTTTCACTGGTATTTAGTCATTACTGAAATCACCCATTAGGAGTTATTCAGGAATTGTTTTCTTGTCTTGGGAGGGATAAAATGATCTGTGTCGCTCTGAATCCTGTTCTGCAGCTTATGCAGCGAGATTGCAGGTAGAAGGGACCGTGTGGGGTATGAGGAATATTGGGAGCATTAGGAACGGTGCTATTGCTGCTCCTCAAAAGTTAAACAAAGGGGAGCCGTCTCGCTGAAAACCTGCAGTCACCTAAAGAGGAACAAAGAGAAAGGCTGTAATTGCACAACGGAGCTATGCTGATAAAGCTACCTTTCAAAAACAGGCCTGGGTATTTTTTTTTTCTCCACCAGTCAAATCTCTGGAAAGCCCTAAATAATTGACTGTTCAGGAGCCAGCAACTGAAATAGGAGTTGGAAGCGCTGTTTGCACAGGTGGCTAGCCTACTGGGAGACTAAATGCTTACCCTCTCGCCCATATCAATTATTCTGAGACTCTGTCTGTTTAATGTCTGCCAGTTTTGATAACAACAAAATCCTTTTCGAAAACTGCTGATGCAACATTTATCATGCTATCTTTATGGGATTTAATTTTTTGGGGGGTTGTTTTTTTTTTGTTTTTTTTTGTTTGTTTGTTTTCCTTTTTGCAAGGATGTAGTATTGGAGGAGCTGCCAGGACAGTGAAGTAACAAGCCAATTAAACAACCACCCCAAATTTCTAGGAGTCTAAAAGTAAACAAGCTGAGAGACCCTGTAGGGATCTAGATTGGTTTACTTTAAAAGTGTGGTATGGGCTTCTGTACAAACAATGAAATTCAACCATTCATCCTTGCAGTTGCCGAGGGACGTACCTGTCTTTTGAAGAGGCCTGACTTGTATGAAACTTTGCCGTCTGGTCCAGACGCTGCAGCAAGTCTCATACCACACACAAAGATTTCCTTAAAACGAAAGCTGCAACTTTTATTAGCTCGTCCCTGCGCAAAGCAATGACCAGGATAGAATCCTCTGAGATTTCCCCAAATAAGCAGATGCTGAAATCAGAGCGGTCCTTAAAAGGAGGCAGTGCCTCATCTTTCCACGGAGATCCATCCAAGTGGAAAGTCCCCTTTGGAGCAGATTGAGACTTTTGGTGGCATCACGCCTCTTCTGCACGGTGTGGTTCTCTTCAAGCCTTGGCTTACTAAGTCAAATGGTTGTGAGAAGAGCAGACCTACTTAAGAAAGAAAAACAAAATGCAACAATAAATTGCTAGCTCTCCTAAGCAGGAAAAAAAGAAAAAAAAAAAACCCACCCAAACTCTAATTTGTGACCTCAGTGCCAAAAATGTACAGAGTTTTGGTCCTGATTGCAAAACACTTGGATTGCCAACTCTGTGCAATTCAGAGCAGCAATGGGGAATCAAGCAAATGCCACCCACCAAGTGTTTGGACTCAGCAGCAGCTCTGTTCCTCTTGTTACCTCAGTTAACCTAGACCTGCTCCCTACCCAAACTGTTTGCTTAACCTAAAGAATAATAACGATCCAGTGCCGCCAATTTGTCATGAGGGAAAAGTTATTCAGTCCCTTTTAAAGAGCTCGTGGGCCAAAGCATAGGAGAAAGCGTGAAAGCTAGCAGTGAGAAACAGGAAAGCCCCAGTAAAGGAGAAATGGTGGCAGAAAACTGCTATAAAAAGGCTACGAACATCTCAAAGGAGAAACCTAAGTTGCTATTTTAAGGTGTGCCAGTCACACCAGTCATCTTAGCCCTGCTATGTGAGGGCATTTTGTATAAGGAGTCCCACGCACCAGATTGCTTTGGGCAGCCTGGGCTGGTGGGAGGTGTCCCTGCCCAGGGCAGGGGGGTTGGAACTAGATGGTCTTCAAGGTCCCTTCCAACCCAAACCATTCTGTGATATGGGGTGGTGACTGACATTGCCTGCCTCTGGCTGCACCTCTGGCACACGATCGTGGGTGAGGGACCTCAGAATTAGGGCTGCCCCAAGAGACAGGAGACAGCGTTGCTTCTCGGGGCTCCTTTACGCCAAAGCTTGTACTGTTGCCGTTGCAGGGCAGTGGTTTCTCCTGCACTTTACCCTGACCCCAAAGGTCTGTTTGCTTAGCTACACAGAGCTGGAAGTACTCCGTACGGGATGGAGAAAACGCATGAGCAGAGGCAATAGAGGCGGAAGGCACGGCTGAGGAGCAGAGGAGCCCTGCGTAATGAAGAAAGGACTTAAAAAATAGTTTGAGGCTGGTTATTTTCCTTATACAATGAAGCTGAAATGGTGCTGGAAGTTCCTGAGGCTGTTGATGTGCACCCAGCACATAGAGTCTAATAGAAATGCAGAGTATAATTCTTTACTTTTATTAACCAAAAACCGTATTATTCAAATACAGTCAAAGAGGAAAAATCTGGGGGCTGCGGTAAACCAGTTAATGTATCGGCAGAATTTCTTCCCCATTAATGGGAAATTTAGAAGAGACTACCCTCTACAAATACATAGGACTTACAGGTTTCGCACTAATTTCATGGACAGTTATTCTTTCCTTTTTGTTCAGATTCAATGGTAATGAGAATTTGATGAGACCTTTGCAAGGGATAGACTGCTAGCAACACCGTAAAATTCACGGTCACATACGAAAGGCTAAGGAGGGGAACCCAGCCTCCGCTGATGCGAATTCTGTGTCCTGCCCAAGGATGTAGTCCTTACTCTTAGACAGAAAGTATAAAGGAGATCAAATGGTACTGTTTTCCCTGTAATATTTTGTTTTCAAGCCAGCTCCCTTTTCCCAAGGGCCCATCCTTAACGGGCTGTCATCAGGCTCATGCAAGGTAGTGCTGAGAGCCCACCTACCTCAGCGACTAATCTTTTACTTTTGGACGGGGCTGAGCATGTGGTTTCCAGGTCAGACAAAGCGTATCCCCCAAGGAGAATGATTCGGCTTATGGATTTCCTGTACTTTCCTATTGTCTAGCGGTGTCTGGGAGCTAATGTCAGTACTGTGCCTAGTTACCATCAATCCACAAATTACGTATTTAAAGGCCAAAAAGTCCTCTCGGAGAGCACCGTTTGGATCAAATTTATGAAGCAAACGTTCTCGCTCGCCCGTGATCGTCTGGGTAGCGATGACTTTTCTCTGCGTAGGGCACATTTTAAAGTTCACCCTGTAATCAAATGCAATGAGAATAACGTCCTCCCGCGTTTTCTGGGTTAGTGGGTTTTATGCAATCAGCAGAGACTCCGTGGCATCTGGTCATTTCTTATCATTATCCTTCAATTGCTCTGCAAAAGAAAAGCGCATTCAGCCAGCAGGGAAAATGACCAAGAGCTGGAAGAGGAGGGCCCATTTTCCTTTCAAAGTTCACTCTCTCGATAGGTTAATGGTGCCGGCTGGCATTATCAATTGCTTTATGGAGAAAATCGACCCTACTATCTCAGAGGCCCGAGGCAAAGAGCCAAAAGGAGAATCTTATTTCCAGTTATGCTTGTGGACACAGATGCTTTAAACACAAACCGGAAGAAACATGCGTGGCCACAGACAGTCTAAGATAATGCTGAAAAATAACAATTAATTTCTTGATGTCAAAACTGCGTATGTACAGAAACATTGCCAGTGCCTGTTGTGCGCTTGCTGTCTGTGATCCTGGAGAATGAAACAGAGCAGAGTCCTCCATGTGCGTGTCTATCTATAGGTTTATAAACATGCATATACAGTAGAAAATACTGGGGAAAAAAAAAAAAATTCCCCGCATGTAAACATGTTATATACAGTATGTCAGGGTTCGTAACAGATGTATTGTGATAGCGACGTCTGCATGACAAATTGCAAGGTCATTTGATAAACCGAGCCCTCCTGTGCTGAAGGGCAGTCACTTCTGACCTCTTCACCTACAAAATGTTTTTGTGCCAGGACACTTCCCGGGGGACTCAAACCAATGAGCCTCTGTCGAACAACAGCTGCCTTTGGAAAAACAGCCAAAACATATGTATTGCCCCCTCTCACACAAGGTCTTTATTTAAGATAAATATATTGCTCCAAATTGGAGTCTGCTGCAATAGTTGGCGCTGGGTTTATTACAGGTTTTGGATCCAACAAGCCATTGCTTTCAGCACTAGGAATTTGTTGCATCCTGATCTGGTTCTCATCCGCAGGGTTTGGGTTTCTCCATGATCTTCCTTGCAATCTCAATCACGGTTCTAAGGATCCATGTAGCGGTGCTCCTAATTACCGCGGCGCTATCTGGAAAGAAGGAGGCGTTTATGTCAGCTGTGCATGTTTTTCTATTTCTGGAGCCTGCTCATATGGTTTTGTGGTACAGGATTTCACAAAAGAGGCATGGAGAACAAAAGCCTATAAAACGTATTTTGAGTTCTCTAAAGAACGTCCAAAATACGGCTTCTGTAAAAGAAGTGACATATACGGAACACAGAGACGTCTCGCTCGGTGCCCAGTATTACTGGGTGCGGTGGTTCAGGTCGGCTTGTACAATTTCCTTGGGGATGTCTGCCCTTCAGAGTAACTTCACTCTCTCTGCCAATAAGTCTTTCTCAGCTGGTCTCACAGTCTGTGGCGTGTAAAGTACCCACTTGGAGCAGCACGGGTTTGAGGTTACGCTCTCTGGAATAAAGAGTGAAACAGAAGCTTTCACTGGAAAGCTTTTTGAAAAATCCAGCCATTGAAAAGCATGGGGCTCAGGTGCTGGGTGCAGTAGAAATTCTAACTTACCACCCCTGAGTTCCGTGGGCTCACAAAATGCACTGCAAGCAATACAAAACCTTGAGCTGTTTTACGTTTTCATTTCATTAGCCTTACACTCTCCCCCGTTACGTCCTACTGCCAGCGTTACGCATCCCCAGCGCTGTAATCATTAACAGTTCTAACAGCAAGGATGAATGAATGGAAGAAGGTGCTTTTTTCTTGCTGAAACTGTCTGATCATCAATATCCTCATTGTTCCTTAATTAGATTTGTTGAGTTGCAGTTGCGTTTGAGTTTTCACCTCTGAAAGGACTATTAGGAAACTATCTGCCCTGTTAGTCTTGCATAAACAAGCACTTCTTGTCTACTTTTTTTTTTTTTAAAAAATTCTATTGACTTCTGACTATTTTTTTCCTACATTTCTTCCAGTTTTGCGTCATGTATTACACATTCTCAAAATAGTGAATTAGTGGGAGCTGATCTTTCATGGATTAAAGCATAACACATTTACATTCAGCTTTTAAATCCTGGCATCACTGGAAAGACAGTTCTTTACTTGCAGTATGCTTTAATGTAAGAGGTGTCAGACTGGAACGGATAACCAGCGCTCCATCCACATTTCCACGTTTTTCAATGCTAGGAAGTGAGCTCCTTTCACGTCTCCTCACACAGCTCGGTGTCAGCCCTCTAAAAGCCTGTCACAAACATGAAAGTTTGGTTTTTATAATTCGCAGAAGTACCTTTTTTAAAAAAAGACCGCTGCACAGAAGCAGCGGTTACAGACACTAGTAAGAAAAGGTCAGTGAAATTCCTAATTGTGACTGAAATCCAAGGATGGTCATGCTGCCTCTGAAAATAAATATTACGCGACATTTTATAATGTCCTGTATAATTTAGGCATTCTTCATCTCGCGCAGATTCTGCTTGGCCTGTTGGAAATTACCTGGGGCAGGCCGGAGAACCCAAAAAGCCTTGCCTACAGGCTGAATCAGCACTCTACCACAACTTAATTATATGGAGAGACAGTTTCTCTCACTGGTGCGCACACCTGGCATAGCCGAGGCTCTTCCCGCTGATCTTTAGCGCCTACAGAGCTGCAAAGGCGTCATGGGGTAGGTGTTGGAGCAACACCTCTTCAAAGACCTTTTCTTGTATAGCCCTTTGACTCTGCTCAACTGAGGTTGCTTGTAGCATCGGGACAGGAGCTAAGGACCGGCTTTCGAAACGAGATGTGTCCCGGCAGTTGTGAAGTGTTACCTTTCATCCCGACAGAAATACGTAAACAGGGACTGTCATTTTTCTTCGGCATCCGTTATGCGCTTGGTTAACCTTGTTTCCACAGACACGGGGAAAATCAAGCGGCTGCCTGCTCGTTTGTGCATCCTGAATTCCACAGGCGGCTGAAGTAGCTGTCACCCGAAATTCAAAAACTGGGTTCCTGGAGCATTTGCGGGAGCGTTTCTAACGAGCAATCCTCACGCTGGTCGCGTAACTCGCACGAAGACAGAAGTGTGACCATGACACTTGGGCAACCACCTTTGGGGCGGCTGCTTTTCAGTTAGCGACTGGAAAGCACGGCTTGCCAAATTCCGGGGCCTGCCTGTGAAGAGGCAGTTTTATTAAGGTCGGCGTCCAGCCGCGTGCGCTGCGGAGCACTTGCTGCTTCTCCGGCGCCTACTGCAAGCTTGCGAGTCCGCAGGTTTTCTCCGCCCACGCCTCGTTGAACAAAAGCGTCTTGTCAGGCGGCCGAGGAAAATAGAGGCAGTGTGAGGAAGGCAACGTGACGGAGTTTCTCGTCTCCTCCGTCCGTGAAAATGGTACCTTTTAACTTGGCGGGAGTCGCAAGGCGGTTTTCCACCATGTTATGTCAGCTAAAGCCCTTTTGACATTTCAGCAAATAAAAAAAGATTTAGTGCCGTTTCCTTATGCTTTATTGGAACTTATACCGTCAACCGTATGCTGTATAGAGCTTGCTTTCTAATGTACACAAAACACACAAAACAACTGGAATCATACATAAAATTAAGCCTATAGGGTAAACTCATTTCTACAGCCACATGTGCTATTTATAGCTTCTAAATTTACTTTCTGGTAGAAAGTTTAAGGAAAGCACGTGCAACATCCCCAGATTGCTTACACTGCAGCACTGTCTTTAAAAAAAGAGTCTGAGGAAGAAAAGAGGCCTGCTCTTCAACTTTTATTCTTCGAGAATGTCATAGTTGAAGAATAAGCAGTGAAATGAAAAGACATTGAATCAGACGTTTTCTGAAGCCTTGCTGTCTTACAGTTCTTTTGACGTGTCTTCTTGAGAGACTTTGAAGGAGTTTGGAGTTGTCACGGTGATTTGTGGGTGCCAAAAAAGTCAGAAAACCTCAGGGAGAAAATCGTAGAACAAATGTTTTGATTTCTGCCCTGCGCTATGGTCAATGCAGAATAATTGATGTTTGCGAGGCTCCTGAAGAACAAAGTGTGCACTATGGGCCATGCTCATGGTGTAGCTTTCTTTTACTCCGTTTCATAGTGCCTGTGAATAACCCACCCAGCTGAAACCATAAAGCAAACTAGACTGCTGGGAA
Source organism: Rynchops niger (assembly GCA_013400035.1). NCBI lineage: Eukaryota > Metazoa > Chordata > Aves > Charadriiformes > Laridae > Rynchops > Rynchops niger. The sequence continues at coordinate 1,119,999 of VXBH01006822.1, read as the reverse complement.
ACAGAGTGTAGCCAGGCTGTTGATACAAGAAATTAGTGAAGGAAACTATGTAAAATAAATTTTTTGGTCTGAACCGAAGGAAATTGTACAAGAATTTGAGTCTGGAAACATCTGAATATGTCTTCATTAATGGCTTTTCTTGCAGGCCTGGGGGCATGAATACCAAACACAATGGGAAAAGTTCTGAAGTTTCTGTAACTAAAAGCTTCCAAAAAGTGCATTGGAAACCAAACTAAGCGCAATAGCTTCGGAGAAACAAGAGTTGGCAGCTTCTAAAAGGCCCAGTGTCTCTTAGAAGATGTTTTGCAAGCATCTAGAATAGTTAGTCAGATAAAGAAGTTCAGGGGAACAGAAACGCATCCTCAAAGGGAACTTGCAAAAATACAGCAAGCTTAAGGACTGGCCTGCTAGGTAGAAACTGCTGAGGGCTAAGTTGCTAGAGATGGTGACTGATGTTTTGTTTGCAAAACTAAACAGATGGGAGGAAGCAGTAAGCAACTGGGAAGGGCCCGGGGGAGGAAGAACTGTTAAGTCCCTGCTCACAAACCACTGGGACCAGAACTCCCAGCCGGGCAGCTTCCAGCTCTAATTTTCAGCTTGTTGGCCTTTTCTTTTTGCAAGGTTTCTATTGTTGCTATTTATAAATAGAAACCAGCCAGAGCAAAGATTTCATAATCTTGGCACTTTGTCTTTTTATGTTACTTTTACAGAGGGAGGGACTGGTAGAAGAGACTCTTTTAAAAAGCATGGTGTATTTTGAATTCTCACTTCTAGCCTGCCTGCCTTTCCTGTTTGGCCAAGGACGGGTCCTCTTCTTGATCGACTAATGTGTCACAGAAGACCTCAAACCCGTAAAATCTTAGGATTGCTGTGGAGAGAGTAGAGCTGATGCATTTCGCAGCTACATCCAGGCTACCGTATGAGTTTTGTTCTGTCAGCACCATCTGCATCGGAGGTGATGGCTCCCCTTGCCTTAGAAACGACTGCACACCCCGCGACCAGCCGTAGCGCTGATGCTGTCGCACCTGCTTTCATGGGTCTGGGCACGGGATGGCTTTATCTGACCACCCGTCTCCCGGCGGCATTGCTGGCCTGTGGTGGACAAAGCGCTGGTGCCTCTTGGAGAACGAAGGGGAAGGTGGTGCAGGCCACGACAAAGCAAGCGGAAACGAAAGCCGTGAAAGCTTGGCGTAATTTTGAAAGCCTCAGTGTTGAGCAGCCACATGATCCATAGGATCCTCCCCTCTTAATTTTACCAGGAATTTATAACAGGAAAAGAGACAAACTACTGTAGGAGACGCTTTGTCAGAAAAACCCCATCCTTTTATGAAAAATATTTTATGAGCATGATCTATTAAACTGCCCGTAATCTGACCACCGTGGTCTTAGAATAAAACATTTTCCCTTTTCTCCCCCTCATGAATACATTTTGGAGTGCTCCTCCTCCCCGCCCCCCCAGCCATTTAAGGGACAAATGAGTTCATGAACTTCATCAATAAACAAGATTGCTCCCCTCTGGGCTTTTGTTTTCCTTTCAAGAGTTTTGGTGAGACATCTGTGGTTGAATCTTCATGATTTTGGACATATGCTATTCAAACTATTCCTTTATCCTAGCTCCTAATATGGCAAAGCTATTACCACTCAGTAACGCTCATAAACATTTGCATAAAGTGAATTGTGTACTTGAATTGGGGCCTCCAATGTATCCTGTTTGATATCCTAGACCTCATAAAAGCAAAGGAAAGACAGACGCAATTTGTGCCCGTCTGGAAGCGAAATCCTTCTCGGTTTTGCTCACATAAGGAGAGCATAACTGAGCGCTGCCCGCTTTTGAACCAGCCGTGGCAGAGGCGGAATTCTTTTATAATGCGATTAAGTAGTAAGTGTGAGAAAACCATATCTATAAAATAGAAATAGCTTCTGAACAGTCCGAAGTGGTTTTGGCTCCCATGCTAATCAGAAAGCTGGCAGGGCTCTTTTCTCCTTCGTCTTCCCCTCTACTTGCTCCTCCTCCCTCCTCAGCAAACGCTGAATGCTGGAAGGTGCGAAACACAAAAAGGGCAAATGGCTGTTCAGCCCCGTATCCCGTCTCCAGCAATGCTTATATCGGCAGGAGAAGGAAGAGCAGGAGCGTGGGAAGTGGCTGGAATGATAGGTTGTCGGTACGGAATGCACGTGTAGTTTCTGAAAATTCCCTGCCTGTGCTGTCGAAACGCCAGCAACGCTACAAGTGTGAAGGGTGACTGAGATGACTTAGATTTTGCTTGGTTGGTCAACAAGCAAGCAAGGGATGCCTGCAAAAGGGAGAGGAGCTACAGAGTTGACTTTTTTCCCCCTAGCAAACACGGGTGCAGAACCACTTTGGCCAGGTCAATGTACTTTCCATTAAACTCTCATCCGTTAAAGTGTAAACACTTCTCAGGGTCAGAACTACAATCCGTGACTTTGGTCTCCCCGTTGAGTGTGCTATGAGGCTATCTTAACTCCTCCTCTCTTTTCTGGCCCTGCAAAGCTGTCTGTCTTGTGATGAAGAACGGCTCAATAGGAAGGTGAAGAAACCCCCAATCTCTTGGTGTTAGGGGAAGCATCTGGAGGTCTGGTATGAGATTGAACGGCATCAGGCAGAGGTTCTTCAATGTGCTGTGCTATTACTACAGCCCATGCCCCAGAATGGACACATCTCCAGCCAAAACTATCTTCTTATCCATTGCTGAAGTGGATGGATGGTCAAATAGGCTGTGAATCTTTGACAGAAGTTAATTCGATACATTGAGCACCTCCCTGCAGTCCAAAGACAACAGTATTAGGCGAAGCTGCTATCTGAGACGTGTTCTTGCTCATCTGTTCCTTTTTGGCCAGCTCGTTCCTGTGCATCCCATGTGAAGTACCACCCTCTTCATCCTCTCATTGGTGAGTCACCGGTGCCAAACTCCAGGTTATCCAACCCCTTCCAGAGAATAGGGACCTAAACATACAGGAAAGGCAAACTCTGCCTGGCTTAGCTAAGACTGAGTGACACAAAGTCTGTGTTGGTGTAGAGAATTGAGCCTAGATTTCCAGAAATCAGGTTATAGCACCCGACCGTCCTGCCTTCATACACACGGATATAAAGAATGCTCTTAAACAAGAAAATCATTTGGCTTATACCAAAGAAAAAATAAATCTCAAATTGCATTTCTTGTACAGTGTGCAACAATAAACATGAGGAAATAGTGAATTCCCTTCATTAAGGATTAACTATGTAAATATGATTTATCACAAAGATTCAGTGAAGACAGTAGTGCTTTATGAAGAACCGAATCATTGAGGTCAGGTCGGTTTTTTAATAATTATGTTTTTAAAGGAGAAAAACAATAGCAAGGTGGCCAGCCAGAAAGCCTAGGGGAATCATTCCCATTCAAGGTGTTAGCATTAAAAGGCACGATAGGAAGCAGATCTGCAGAAAAACAAAATAAAACTGCAGGCAGGAAGGAGCACCTCAGGCTACGGCTGTTCCTACTGCACTAGTTAAGGAGAACTCCACGAGGAATTATTGATTTAATTACAGCTCATAGGCAACATGTTAGCTTATCTTTTATAAGTGATGCACTAGAAATCTGTGCAGGAAATGTAGCCTTTTGCGTGGTTCAACACGTCATGAGGAGGATACCTTTGATATGCTGGCTGCTGTACAACGTAATACAGAATGTATTATCCTGATATGATTCGGGCCTGGCATTCACAAAGCAAGAAACTGTGAGACCTGAAAAAAAATTTAGTTTGGTGATGCTATCACGAGTACAAGGGTGAGGGCTGATACAATTTTATGGGAACTTTGCTCGGTAGGAATACGCAATATTGCTTTGGCTATGCCCGTTAGCTGACGAAATGGGGTTTGGTGGGTCAGTGTTTGCCCCTAGACTGCACATTAGGTGTGTGCTATGGAGTGACCCAAAGTCCTCCGTCCCGGCTGTCCAGAGAAGAGCAAAATGCTGTGTGGCAACGCCTTCTCTGTGTCCAGGGAAGCTGTGGCTGCCCCATCCCTGGAGGGGTTCAAGGCCAGGCTGGATGGGGCTTTGAGCAGCCTGGTCTTGTGGGAGGTGTCCCTGCCCAGGGCAGGGGGGTTGGAAGGAGATGGTCTTTAAGGTCTCTTCCAACCCAAACCATTCCATGATTTCATGACACGAGGTACGCACCTGGAACCACTGTTCCCCACCCAGTGAATATGGACCCCAGCGCTTGTTCCTCCCCTCCTGGAGCCATGCCCAGTTTTGGCTGTGGTTCGGAGGCTTGCCCTGTGCTTGAAAGGTCAACTGCTCGTGCTGAATTAGGACTACCCTAATTAATTTTTCTGCCTATGTCTAAACATTATAGCAAATATGGCAGATTCTAAATCGAGGTATACTAAAATTATTATCAGCCCTGAAAAAATAGAGATTTCAGGTCATTCCCAAGCTTGTAAGAATCCGCGGTTGTTGCTGAAATAGGACCAAATCCTTGGCTTTTAGATTGAAGAATGAAGGTCCAACTCAGGTTTGTAAGACAGCTAGTAATTTATTTTGTCCATCTTCAGTTGACAAAAAGGAAAAAAAAAATCATGGTTTGCAAGGATATTATAGGAAATTTAACCCAGAGATTTTCCATAGTTTCTGCTCCTTTCACTGACTTGATTCAAAAAAGGGGGAAGGTAGAACAGTGAAAAAAAAAAAAAAAAAAGTCTGGTGCTATTAAATGGTCTCCTGAATGCAAAAGATGCCTTTAGGAACATTAAAGAAAAATTATGTACAGCTCCTGTGTGTCAGGGCTCAAATTTTTTCCAAAAACTTTATTGTTCAACCGGATGTGTCAGAAACTGAACTGGGTGCAATTCAATGCCAAGAAACTGATGGTAAAGAGCATCTAGCGCTATATATCACTGAGAAATCATTCCGGAGGGGATAAAGATATGCAACAATAGGGAAAAAAAAAAAAAAAGAAAAAAAAAGAAACAAGTTTCCCTATAAAATGGGCTTTAGAAGCACTTTTCTGCTATTTCTTAAAAAATGCATCTCAGTAAAAGATTATGGGCGCTCAGTATGAATAACTATAAAGAAGAAAAAGGGGCATGTTAGATGCTGCATGGTATCACAAGCTATGTCCCATCAGTAGCTGGGCCTGTACTGGGGGAGGCATTCCTGAGAGGTAAAAATGTTTATCTACAAGTTTTTGTCAACTGGAGAAGTCCCACGTTGATGCACGTATCGGGTGTTTTATTATTACCCACCCCCCACCCCCCATCATGTGCAGCCGGACTTTAGAGCACGGTTAAGAGACTTCTGTATCAGGATTATTCTGACATTTGCTCCACATGGGATGGAAAAGAGCCAAGCTGGAAAAGCTGGAGGGAAGAAACATCCTTCCAGGCGGGAGGCGTTTGGGGCATTAGAGGCTTCCCTCCTAGTGTTTCGCTTTGTTCCCTGAACGTAGGAAGGAGGTGTGGGACGGGACAGCTCAGACCCCCTCATCTTATTTGTCGCTCTAATTAAATATGTATTGCCTGGGTATGGTTGCGACTGAAATAGTCCCTTGGGTGGTATTTTGTGTGTGTGCTGGGCTGGGTGGGGGAGCTGGCTGCTCTCCTGCCCTCCTACACATTCCACAACCTCCGGACATGTAAGATGTTTATATAATTCTATACATACAATCTGGAATCAATTTGGGCACCAACAAAGCAGATTTTAGTTTGTCGGCAGCCTTGTACTGATATACGTGTGTGTGTAAATTTAGGAATATAACTATATATTGGCATGCTATGAAGGTATCTAAGGTGATTGCAAAGTCCTCGTTCGTTCTGACCGGTGTATGAAGATGCTGAATTGCTCTCTTGCTGCCCTCTTGCTCTGACTAGACTGTACATACGTAACGGTATCAGCCTTTTTTGTCTTCTCTCATCTTCTTCCGCTCTTCAGGGTTCATTATTATCGCCACGACACACCAGACTAAGATACTAATGACAGCACATGGGCCAGTACCGTACTGGTTTTGGAGGGAAGGGATGATGGATACAGTGGCAAAAAGCATAGTTAACGCATAGTTCTGCGTTTAATTTTCCCACCATGGCCCAGCTTGCTCTATCCGAATTTACCAAAACATCTTCTAGATACCAGACTGCAAATTTCAATTGCACAGGCTTTCTCTGGAGACGTCTGTTCATTGTAATGGTGGCTAGGTCTAAAAAGCTAGAAGCTTTTCCTTTAGTTTTCTAGTAGCGGTTCACTGATCCCTTATTTGAAAGACACAAATCAGGGAAGGTCTGGGAATCGCAGCCTGCCAGAGCCAACATCCACAGCTATACCAGACGGAATGCAGGGTCACAAAGGAAGAAAATTTCATGAACTGGAGTTCACGTCTTGTTTGGTGGTCAGAAACGTGGCTTCTACTATTGTTAATTAAGTGAATGTTGTTAACCTATACTTGATTCTCACATTAGCCCCTTCATGCTGAACAAGCCCCAGAGATTTTCTCTGGAACAGAGAATAAATGTATAGCAGGCAAAAAGGTAGTGGAGAGCTGTAACTGAACGGTACGCTTCATAGACCACAATGTCATACTGGAGATAGTTACCATTTTGGCTAACTACATCAGGACAAAATCCTTATCTGGGTTTGGGTTGTGGTTTCTTTTGTTGTTGTTGTTTTTAATTATGTTTAATTAGAAGAGAAAGGGTCCTAAATGGTATTTCCATTGCCAAAAGTTAGACATTATAACTACAAATAAGCACCTAGCCAGGCAGCCTAATTTTGTAAGGCTTTCAAAAATCAGACGGTAAACTACCTCATCTAAAAGAGGTGACTAATTAAGAACTGAATTAGGATCGCTACGTTATTGGTTATAACTTAGTCTTACAGATTCTTCCTAAAAACTAAAGCGAACTACAAAGAACAAAGTTTCCGAGCTCCAGAAGCCAAGCCAGCTGACGGTCTCTGTTGATATTGTGATATACAGTTCAGCTGGTGGTAACGAGCGGGGCGATATGTATTTCTCCCTTTGCTTTAAACTGACCAAACGAATTAGGGCTTAAATTGTATATTTGCTCTAGAATTTCGTCTAATTCCACTCTCATCACAGCACAACATTTCAACATAAAATCAAACGGTCTTTCCGAGTCTATAGCTTGTTGACATTGAACCTCACACAGTTCCTACGCTGTCTGCTTGGGCCGACATGGCGCTATTAGATCAACAATACCAGCTGGTTTTTTAATTCTCTGGGGAGCCAAAATTTAAATAAAGCTAAATATTAGGTCTATCCTTAGATCTATTCTATAAATATTGTCATTAATTTAGGAGACATTTGTTTTGGGTTTTTTTTTTTTTTTTACATTTAATTTTTATTGTTGATCTTTACAATCTTGCGTTTGTCATTGGTTTTTAAGGTACTCATAAGAAGTGTTTTGTTTATCCTACTTTTGTAGTGCAATTTTTCTATCATGATTAGATGTTTCCAATATGCTTCGGGGTTTGTTTGCTTTGCCCCTGTAGTAACTTTAATTACAGGTCCACATAATTCATGTCACCGAGTATGTCACAAAAAGCAGGGGGCTGAGACTTGGTAGGATATGGAATCACTTGCCTCCCTTCTATCTGTCTTAGTGATGGCTTTTGACCCCAAAAAAGTCACTTACCTCTGTGATTTGGAATGTTATAGGCTATCAAGCAGGCAGCAGAGTCACCAGGAACTGAATGCAGTCTCTGTTTTTCCTGTATGATACAGCTCCTTTCTGCTGCTTTGTACCACGCTTGGAGAAACTGTGGGTATCACAGGCTTTGCCTTGGTGAAAACCACCCTCTGTAGCGGTCCTCTACTTCCTAAATCCATATGTACGCCTAAACAACAGCGAGCTGCTCGTAGTCGTGCTGAGACCTGATGCAGGCTGATCATCTGCCTGAGGGAGTGCAGGGTGAGCATACAGCTAAAATTATCAGAGATGAGTACGTAGGCAACACTTTAAGTCACTTCGAGCGGCAAAGTTGGGCTCCTACGTGCCGTTTTCACATCAAGAGAGTAACAGCTTTTAAAATGGGATAGATCAAACTTGTTGATTTATATATTGTATGATTAATCCGTGGAACGTATCAAGGTGCGACAAGTCAAAGTATCTCACCACGGTACCGCTGAAGTGAGGGCTTGGCAGGGCTTGAAACAGGAGCCTGTGAGCAGTCTGGCAGGGCACGGTGGTGTAACTGGTGTCCCAAATGTTAACTTACCCAGAGATTGGGAAACTCGCCCAAACACAGCATTTGGATCTCGCCACCGGAGTACTGTTACAGGATAGCTTCGTTTTGGTGCCTGTCTCTGCCTGTATAGCATACACCCGTCCCATGGACACATTGCCTTCTGCTACATCTTCACTTTTCTTTCTCTTGGTTCTCTAGTGATGTCCTGGGGCAGAGCCGACACCGCTCTTCACCTCTGCGAAACTGCTTGGGTAACCATGGTCTGCTTTCTCTAAGTAGTAGGAATAGCGGTTCAGTATGAGGACATGTGAGGGAAGGAAGAAAGCATGAATACGTAAGCGTAATGCTTATTTGATAAAGGTAAATGGGTTTTATGCAAGAAGATGCCACAGGGTTAATTAGCTTTTACAGCCAGCGGACGAGACTCTGTCACAGTGCAGCTGATAAAGCATCTAGCATTATTTGTCCTTTAACACAGAGCTCACGCATTGCATACAGATGTGCCATGCACGCTTGCCGAATTTCTTTCGCAGCCTTATATCAGGCCACCCAGGTCCCAGAGAAACCACAGCAGCGCCTTCCTGCCATTGTGCACCAGGAAGGGCCTCGCGTCCCGGGGCCTGTGATTTCCCTCCTTCGGCTCTGGGATGCGTTATTTTTAAACAGCCGGAGTTACAGGAGCGGAAAGTCGCTCCTCCGCAGCAGAGGAGCTGCCGCTGAGCTTGCAGGACCAGCTGGCCCCAGCATCCCCACCGCAGCACCCCCACCACTGCATCCCCCAGCATGCGGGTCAGGGTGGGCTGGTACCAAGATCCACCTCAGTTAGGGATGGAGGAGGGAGACGTTGTCAGCATCATCCATTTGCATTCAGTGTTTGCCCGCAGACAGCTTTCAGCGGAGGAGGGGACAGAGGCGGCTCAGGGGGACATCTCCTCACCTTGCCGTCCTGGTACGCTCGCCCACAGCCTGTACAGCACCAGCGCTCACAGGGCGCTTAGAAATAAAGGCGCGTATCTGTGTAGGTCTAAAAGAAAATACTTTTTAATGCTTACAGCATTGTCTGAATGCTATTAAATATAAAGCGACGTACTTATTTCACTAAAAGTGGAGAACGAAGCCCGCCTTCTCTGCTCTTTGAGAGTGAACACCTGAGACCAGTCGCGTTAAGACCCATCTGCATGAATCAATGTACAAAATCAGAAGCAAAATGCATTATTCAGTCCTTGCATCCCTTCGCGTGTCCTTTGGCCCAACTTCACATGCCACAGAGAACTGCTGTCCCCTAAAGCTCAAATTCTGTCTGTCTGCGCTGTTTCCTGGAAGATTAAGCTATCATTTTGGGGTGGAAGGTTATAATTTTGCAGGACTTGAGCAGAGATAAATGGGTTTTGTTTATTTCTGCATAGAGTGGGAACAGGGATAAGATTTAACAGCAGAAAATAGTATCATTTCCAGAGTATTAAGGAGGACAAAAGACCGTAGCTTCAGAAGAGATGGTGATGCATTAGACCTGATTCCCCCGCTACTTATCCCAGTGAAAATCCACAGGAATTGTACTCATGTTGATTCTCTACCAAATGCAGAGAGGCCCACCATCCTTAAAAAAACCTATGAAACAGTGGGAAGAAAAAATGTCAGGGCATGGAAGGGCACTGAAAAAGAGATGTAAAGGGTTTTATAAAGAAGAGAAAAGTTAAGAAATAAAAACTGTGTGTTGGGTGATTTGCAATATCACACACACTCGTTTATACACATTGATTAACAGGAGAAGCACACTCAGCGTCCCCTAAATTCCTGTGAGACACATCTGGGAATTAGCGATGTGCTTCACCACTTAAAGCAAATATGGAAAGAACTTGATTTCAGACTTTTGCAGCAAATCAGCAAAATAAAGAGTCTTCTGCTCGTGATTTGACTGGTTGACAAATACGTCTTGAATATATGCAGCATTTCACAATCCGATTAGAGAAATGGAATTATCAAGTTCGGGTTTGCTTATGTTATTAAAAACAGAAGAACTGAAAATAAATGGGTGTTTTATTACATTTTATTATAGAAAATCCTGAATAAAACAACTGGAGGAGATTCTGAATACATTCTGTTACAGAAAAATGTAATCGCTCACTGATGCTCAGCGCCAGGCAACATTTCTTCATTTTCATATGTTTTGGTCACTGTTTTAACCAGATTTCCAGATAACCAGATAACCAGAGGTATGTGTTAGAAGGAAATTNAACAGAACTGTTTTAACCAGATTTCCAGATAACCAGATAACCAGAGGTATGTGTTAGAAGGAAATTTTACCACCCCTCTCCATGCAGCATGCGGTGAAAGCCCCTCAGCCAGACGTGGTGGGTCTCTGGGCAGGAGGTGCACGTTCCTGCCTCGGAGGAGCCCCTGCATCGTCGTGGACACTATGGAAAATGAATGTTGAATGATTATTTTGTTACTTGGTCAGGCTGTTTGGGGTAAAAGCATTAGATGTCCTGAATCTTTTGTTTTTCAGTTCCTTTCAGTCACGGCCTATTGTATGTCATGTTGGTAGCAAGAGGTTCCAAAGTGCTTTGGCAACGATTCCTAGAAACACTGATTTTAAATATCTCATCTAGGAACACCATTGTCTCTCTGTGCTGCCTCGAGCAGGTTTTTGAGGCTCCAGCATTATACATTCTTGGTTTTGTGATGCTTAAGTTTTGGAAAAAGAAGCAGAAAATATCTGTCTAATGAACAGCATCCAAGACTTGAAGACATCTCAGATTAGACGGCGCAATTAAATCCTTAGCCTGAAAAATCCATGCTAAGCCTCTGAGAAGTATCAGCAACAACAGGAAAAGGCTTTTCCTCTGTTTACCTCCAGCACTTTAACTTGGAAATGGCTTTTACTGATGAGGCTGAAGCAGGATTTAACGCTTCAGGCCGGAGCAAAAAGGGTGTCATGAAGGTAGGCTGATAAATCAGACGATTTATCCCAGCTGAGGATTTGGCTCTTAACGCATTGTTAGTTTAACAGAGACATATTAAAATAATAAAAGGCAGTGAATCAACAATCTTCACAGCACACCAAGTAGTTTTGGCCACAGAAAGTCCAACCCCCACAAGAAGTTCTCTTCCTTCAGACATTTGGACATCAGCTCTGTCTGCTGTGTCTTTTTGAGTTTCCTCTTTCTAATTCCGAGCAAATTACGGCACGGAGCTACTTCCATGCGTCAGAGCCAGGGGCGCGTAGCAGCCGTAGTGGGGATAGAGCAGAGGCAAGCCCTGCTCTGCGGTGCTGCCCCAGCTGCTGCAGCCGGAGAAGCAGCAGGCGGCTGTCAAGGGGATGCTCTTCTCTGCCTGTTCGCTCAAAAAAAAAACCCCTTCAAGTTCCTGAAAAGCCAGGCGCTTCCCTCCCTCTTACCCTGCCAGAATGGTATCATTTAACCTAATAAGTGCCTTTTCCTATAGAAGTTGCCTTCTTTCTATCGCAGGAGTCATCTGCAAGTCAATGGGGAGGGAACAAGGCGCGCTGTCAGGCAGTAAATGCCGGCAGCATGAGCAGAGAGCTGCCCTGGGTACCTCACTGCCCCGCCGGCCCCGTCTTCCAATTGATGGTTATACCTTTTCCCTAGTATGGTTTGTCCTGGCTTAACTAAGGAAAAAAAAAAATAAAAAAATAAAAGAGCCTCCGATTCTCATTAATGCTAGGTAATACAGGTGCGGAGGTCTTGGGAGAAAAAGTTTGTATTTGGAAGTAACAGAAACTTATTACGCTACGTTGGGAAAGTAAGAGTCTATGCTCGTAATCAGAATTTTTCTCTTTGTTTCCACTTTTTTTGGCTTATACATAATGATTGGGTTCTGCTTTTGAAATAGAAATAAACAGTTAATAATTAATAGTGAATTATTAACGATACTTTTGTGAAGGAAAAAAAAAAAAAGGCAGCTAATTTTAGAACAAAAATCATGGGCGTCCCTTCTTACTCTGTTATTTCCAGCAAATAACCAGTTTTAATGAAAACGCCTCTGATGGATGGGATAAACTAACTGGCAGCTAAAACTGGAGGAAGTCGACAACAAATACATTCACTGGGGAGAGTCATCGGTTCTGTAGCTCTTCAGCCAGTGACCATATACTTTAAATTTGCGTTACATCAGATCTGGTAAAATTGTTAAGCTGTTCTGCTGAGCGTATTGAAGCTGATTCCTGACCCTTGCAAGTGGAGATGTTTGTTCATGTTAGCCAGAGAGAAACGTGACGTTTGCTATTGCTTTAAACTTAAATCCATGTGTCCTGACCCACAGAAAGTAAAGGTAAATACGGCCTGCATTTAAAACAGCAAAACTGTGTGTATGTGTATGTTCTTATGCATATATTATGCAGGAAAAATGTAGGGATTATGAATGCTAAACCCAGGTATTATAGTGGTTTATGGGGCTACAGTATTGCATACGTTTAAGAGAGCCTGTTATTATTTTTATAAATGTTTCTGAAGTCAGCTAAAATAATTTTCATAGTAATGACAGTGGATTTTCTCACAAAATCTGATTTGCCATGCCCTTGAGATATTTCTGTTGCCAAGGGGCACACAAGCCTTATATACAGCATCTCCTGCTCACTCATGTTTCTTTTTTTTTTTTTTTCCCCCAAAAATTAATTTATTGTGAATTAATGCGAGCTATGAGTTTTAGTCATGGGTAGTGAATGAAGTGGAGCGGGGAAGGAACCTGGTGTTTCTTTTCCATCACTTCTTCACATATTTAAGTTTTTAAAAAAATCAAAACCTGGTCTCGTCAGGTACAGGTAAAAAAGGGAAAAGTCAATATCAGATCCTCCTGAGAACAGAAAGATTTGTTACAGATTTCCTTGCAGTTTGCTGCTTTGCAGAACCAAAGATATCTTAAACGGGAAACAATCTTAAAAAAAAAAAAGAAAAAGAGAGATAGAGAGAGAAATGTAGTTAAGCATTATCCACTGTTTTTTTTGTTTTCGTATATAAAAAGAGGACAGATGATACTCAGGCTTAACCGTGACCAATGAAAGTAGAAGCACTGTCCCTTTGTCTCACCTAAACAGAACTCTTTGTGGAACACGGTGAGCCAGGTTACTGAGTTCTCAGGGTGCTATTTAACTTTAAATTAAAGTATTATTGGCAGAGGAATACTGTTTAGAAAAACCTGCCTCGTGTAATGCAAGACTTGCTGATGTATGTTACACTCCAACTAATGAAAAAGGTAGTAAAAGCTGTTGAAGATCGCTGTTTTTCCAACCCAGCCCTAAACCCTACGCTCACGTGGGCCAGCAGCGATGGAGAGCCCCGCTGTCCCCGCAGAGTCCCTTGACCCGCATTATCGCACGGGGCCATAACATCTCAATAAACCCATAGCTGAAGGCCTGCCAGCCGTGTTGGAGACCATCGAATGGGTTTTATCAGTTCAGCCCTAGGTTTGCACGTGCCAGACGGGACCAAAGCAGACGGCGAGCGCTCGCACGGTGAGCAGTCGGGGAGGTGTGACGGCTGCCCCAGCTCTCCGGAGGACACTAAGCGCATTCAATATGCTACGGAGCCAGGGGATTAATCTTGGGATTTATTGTTTTTGCAGCGACGAGCAAATGCAGTAGGGAAATGATGAGCGGGGAAAAAAAAACAGAGCCGTTAAAGTCATACGACTGCAAATATATGAAATACGGCCGCAACTGTCCAGCCTGCACCTTTCCCCAAATAAATAAAACTCCCTTCCAAGTAAGATATGGGAGCCAAGAAGTCGTGGAAGGGTAAAAAAAAAGAAAGCATCCCTTCTATTTGGGCACAGGATTTATATCCATAATCTCTGAGGAAACCAAATAAAAGAATGATGCATTTTTCATCTCTCTCCCGCCCTGTGAACTGTAATTGTGGTAAAGGTTTCTACCCACTTTCACGTGGGAACAGAGAGTGAGTTCCACCAAAGAGTGAGGAGCCTTGTCTTCAGTATTCCCTGGAGACGAGAAAAGATGGAACCAGTAAAGCCCCACCAGGTTTCTTTATTTCTGTTGGAATGTGGGAACTGGAGCTTTTTGGTATTGTGAAATCTCAGCTCCTTCTACCCAATGAACTTAGAAGAATTTATTGCAAGAAGAGATGATATTGAGGTTCAGTTTTATTTGTATTCAAAGATCTGGTTTTGAACTTGGCAGAACAAATTTTTGCAGGGTTTGGCTGTTCTTGCAGGACCTAATCCAAAGCCCATTGAAGTCAGGATGAATCTCTCCCTAGACTCCAGTGAATTTTGGGTCAGACCCCTACAGTAACATTGACTCTGATGGTTGCAGAGGTTGAGATTTTATTACTGTAATCTACATGAAATATGCCTGGCTTTCATTTTAGATATTTCCCTCTTTCTTTTGCATGGAGTTAAAGAAATAATAATTCTTTTTCTGGGAAAAAAATTTATTTATTGCTATATGAAATTATGGAATATATCACAATCATCATTATATGAAATTACAAGGAATTCCATGAAAGACTGGACTCAAAGGTCTGTCCATTTTTCTCCTTTAATTTCCCTGTGTCTTTTGGTGTTTAATACATTTTTACATTATAAGACATGCAGCTTTTAATTCCTTTTCCAGATGAAGATTATCTCCCAAAATGGAAAATAACATGAACAGAGACTGTAACAGACTTTGTCCAGGTTGGAGTCCTAATTCTGCATATAATTCTGGAAATAGTTTTATTGACATTAACATCGATGCATATAACACTCAATGCACGGCTATCGTGATATCATTAAATGTAACTTAGGGTCTGCTGAGACATTTTGAGGCCTTTTTAGAGTCTACGCGGAATCAGAAAAGACCACGAGCAGGTGGTCCTTCCTTCATGGGAAAAATAGTCCCTTTCTGCAACACTAACAGGCGGCTTCTACCCTGTGGTAACTGCTGTGTACGGACACATTTGTTTTCAAGGAGCTCTATGAGGCAAAGTACGAGCAGAGCTCAATTATGGCAAACCAAACAACAGCTCAACGAGCCTAACTTCTTCCTCTAAAAAGCTGGCCCACGAAATTGTCTTCCGAAGCTGTTTTCTGCACCTGAACGCGTCATTTTTTTGACACAGATGAGCAGTGGTGGGCAAAGTCCTCAGAAAGCCGCAGGTTTTGAGGTTTGAGGCAATTATAATTTAAGGCTCCCCAAGTTTGATTCTGTGTTGGGTGTAATCATTTATTTCCATGCTTTCATTCCTATCACCTCTCCCGCTCTTGTCCTCATATTCAGTATGTTCATCCTTACATAGTGAGATCTTCAATATGCCATATTCTCGCTAAATAATACTCAAATGTTCTTCTTCTCCTCTCGTTTTTTGAATTCCACAAGTGATAAGGCAAACCGATAGACCAAATTACGCTTTACTGTTTGGTTTAATATTATAACAGCTTACAGCTCTGTCCTGGTTTGGGGTGGAGCAGAGCCAACTTTCTGTTCGGTGAGAGAGGCTCTTGTTTAGACTTGTGTCTGTGGCAACCAGGGTCAGCTGAGTTGGTTGTTTGCCCCACGGAGGGGTCACACCTGTGGGGAGGAGTGGACAGGACAGGTGACCCAAAACTGGCCAATGGGGTGTTCCCTCCCCATCTGCCATGCTCAGTATAAAAGCTGAGGGACCAAAGGGTCAGGCTTTTCTTTGATGGCTTGGTTCCTTCAGGGGCTCTCTTGCTTCAAGGCCTGATGCCTGAAGAGGACCCGGTCAATTCAGCGGCCTTTGATCCTGTCCATGCGCTCCTCAATCTAGACCTGGATTTCAGCTCCCGTATGAGCCCAGTCTGGAACTTCCCCAGTGCCTACCGGTGACATCTCCCTGGGAGCTTGATACAGTTTTGTATGTATTTGTATATATTGTATGTATTTCATTATTTCCTTTTTATTTGATTATTAATGTTTCATTAAAGTAATTTAGTTTTTTCTAAACTCATAAATCTCTTTATCCTTCCTCTCCTTGGAGCGAGAGATGGGGGACAGCATCTATCATCTCATCGTTGGCCAATCTAGCCAAAACTGCATCAAGCTCAACTTTTAAAATTCCTTATTTAACTTCAAAATCTCAAAAAAAAAAAAAAGGCGTTTTATCTGATTAGTCTTTTTTTCTCCTTTTCTTGTATTTTTTTTTTTAAGTTCCTGTATTTGAGTGTTAATTAGCAAGCTAGAACTCTACTACAAGATTTATTCTTTCCTTATTGGGGTATAAACATCACATATTTTTTGCATTTGGGTTTCAAATGTGCTTAGGTTGTGTTTGAATTCCTGTACCTTCTACTTAGATGACTCCAGTAAGCAGTGCCTTAACGTTTCAAGGTTTGCAATTTCAAAACTGAAATCATTAAACAGGGAATTGGGGGGGGGGGGGNGGGGGGGGGGGGGAGGGCGCAGAATGAGAGGGTGCGGATACAGCGCATGTTCTTTAGTGTTATAGTCTCAAAATCTGTACAGCACAAATAATAGGTAGAAATATCCCCTATTTGGAAATTGTACTTTTCAGACAAATGTGATATGACAAATTTATGGAGGTGAATTTGCCCCGTTCGTAATATTTTTGGTAACAAATGTGGGGTGATTTTTATACCCAGTACTTAATCCCCAAGGTTACTTTCAGATGGAAGAGCAACAGAGAATTAGTGTTGGTGGAGCTCAAAAAGTGATGGATGGTGCTGTTATAAATTCAAATCACCCAGCCCTTGATTTATTCAGGAATTTTCGAGAGTATGGCAATATATATGTCTAATTTCCACTGAGGATGAATTTGGTGAAAGGCAAGAGAAATTATTTGCTAAAATATAAGCTGGAATCAGGTACTGGATGCCAATATTAACACTCTTAAAGAAGAGTTGTTTCCTGGAGTAGACTACAGTGCAAGCAGGACTTTCGGCAGTGAATTGCCGGAGCTGCTGACAGATGTCCCCCCCCTTACAGGAGGGTTGGTGTGTTTGATTAAAAGACGGTGATGAGAGCTTTCATTGCCAGTCCTGCCAGAGCCCCTGCCCACCTCAGCAGCCTCCCGGCAGAGGAGACGGCAACTTCCACAGGCAGGCAAAGAGGCTGCGGGTTATTCCTCTCTCCCTTCTGTTTCCTCAGAGGTTTAGGGAAAAGAAATTCTGAATTACAGCTGCATCAATATGAAAGATGACAGTCACTCTGACGGGGCGGGGGGAAGGTGTTCAATTAGCTGAGAGCTTTACGTTTCAAGCAAGGGAAAAAGGCAGCTGAGTTAGAGACAGTATGCACAGCTGAGTATCAACCCTTGCTCTCAGCTCCAAATATAATAATCTGAGCGTGAATAGCACTTTTCATCCGAGAAGCCGAAGTGGCTTGCAGATATTAACAAATTACCTCCCTCACTGATAGAGACAGGAAGCATTATTATTGCGTTTGGGGTTTGGGGAAGATTGAGATGCCAAGAAATTAGTTTGTTCAAGATGGCAGGGGGAATCAATGGCAGAGCGAAAGAGAAGTGGAGGGGACTGCGTGCGCATTGCTGAATCCTTGCTGCTTCTCTGAAAAGTGTTTTTGCCCTATTCTTTCACAGCATGTCTTTGATTAAATAAATAATAAAAAAAAAAATCGTCATTTCTCACATGCCAGACTGTAGTAAGGGTCATGTTGAGGTACAGGATGACCCTTGCTGGCCAGCCGATGAGGGCTTTTCTTTTTTTCCTATGCGTGACCCGGACCGTGCATTATGGTCTTTTACAACTTTGTAAAGTGAGTACAAAAATGAGCATAAGGCACTGTGACCACAGCATTTTCACTTATTACTCAATGAGGTGGAAGGCAAGGTCAAGCTCTTTTAGAATTGCAGTCGTTTTTTAGAAATTGTTTTATTTTTTTATTGCTGCTGTGAGGTAGAGCAATAAAGCCAACCTAAGCACGTAGGAATTTCACCTCTGTATCTACCCTAAAAAAAAAAAAATCTTTAAATTTGCTTTAAACCCTTACCCGTAAGGAACATAAAGCCTACACCGCGGTGAACTTTCTAGACTGTTGTAAGGTGCTGTTGTGCTTCTCGCAAACCTGGTAAGCTGAGATTGATATTTCTGTGTAAAGTAAAGAAAATAGGCAGTGCCGGGAGTGGGCTCAACCTGCCTTGGTTTTGGGAGGAAAAAACTAGAAAAACAGAAAGCCGGGGAGGGAAGAGTCTGTTGCCCTCAGTGTTTAAACTGCAGAGGTTATGGGTAGCCTCTGTGCCAAAGCCTCAGCTCCACAGCTTGATGTTTCTTTTAAAAATTTCTAAAGAGGCAAAGGCAGTGCATTGGTCTACGTTTCTGGCTCACCTATAGTTTCTTATAGCATCCATGAGCAAATGTTAATTACCGCTTAGGTATTATATTACCACATACATATATGTGTGTATGTAGGCACTTACATATATAAATATATGTATGCGCATAGATGCGTGTATAAGGATTTTCTACAGTCTTCCAAGTCCAAACTTAGTGGCTCTTGGCTCTGCCTGCACCAAGATTTAACGAACAATAGGTCTGTGCTCTGCAAGAACGCTGCCTTCATAAAAGTTATGTGTTAAATGAAATTTAGCTCGTTAATTTTATTTCCATTTAGAGTGCAGAGAAGGGTGGTGGCAAGCAGTGTTCTCTTGATGGAAAAATCCAAATAGGTTGGGAAAATACGCATTTCCAAACTTTGAGAATCTGTTTACAGACTGTGGGGAATATAAAATAACATGCATTTATTGAAAAGGTCTTGATGGAGTCTTTTTGAAAGCCTGTGCCTGAAATAGTCTCTGCATTTAGGAACCAGAGCACTTTGTGATTTGCTTCCTCGGGTCGGAGCCTATCATACCTCCCAACAGCAACCTATTTTTGCAGAGGGAAAGAAATGTTGAATGCTCTGACTGCTAGACTGGGAACTTAGTTCAGCTAACATCAGGTTTACGACCTAGAATGGAGGTAAATGGCTGAACCCGATCAACACCCCATTAATCTAAGGATGATCAAGTAACATTGTATTTGGCAAACCCACAAATAACCATGTAATAACTTTGTAATTCTATGGTAATTTCTTGCACATGGTTATTGATGCCCTGTAAAATAGTGTGTTACCAATAATCCCATATTACCTCTCTGCTCTTAAATATAAGGTCACTGACAGACCATGACTGTTTAATGTACTTTCAGTCTCAGACAGAAATCTTATACAATGGTTATAAACATTTAACCTTAGCGAGTGACCCTCTTTGCTCGTCTCTAATTTTCTTTTTTTCCTCAGAACATATCACATACGCATCAGTAGGACTCTAGATAGTTTGATGGGTATCGGACTTAGGTTGTATTTAGCCCTTCCTTCCCACTTGTCACCTACCTACAATTAAGGTTTTTAACAATGATCTGGGTTGCCTAGGCTGTACCTGCTTTCAAGGGCAGAGTGCGAGGACCTAGTTAGTGAGGCAAGTGACTCCTCTACTAGGATTCAAACCACCCCAGAACCAACCAAATACGACAGTACTGTGCCGTGGAGCTTCGTCCTATTTTGGGTGTCAGTCACCAATGAGTTGATAAGAAAACTGCATGCTCCCATCAGAACAGGAGAAGCAGGCACAGAGACTTGCCTATGAGATAAACTAGTGTGCTGCTAGGGTTGTGTCTCTCAGCCCTGGGACCTTATTGACCTTAAAATGACTGTATTTTTAATATAAACCTTTATTTTCTACCTATGTCCAGAGAAGCATGTATTTCTCCATAAATGACTATTTTTCTATGGAATAATTTTTAGGCCTTTCCAGGTAGTGGATCTCAGTCATACTCTGTATTTTTTTTTTCCTTCATTCTTGTTAGAAAAGATTGATAGAAGAGATGAATTCTCACTTTAATCCTTGATCTTAAATACTCTTAAAGTTACAAACCATTTGGAATGGAATTTACTCTGTATTTCAGAGCTAACCCTCTTGTCTTGGTAAACCAGATATTGGAAAATACATATCTGGAGTCAAATTTGATTTTGGCAATTGATGTGCAGCTCTAGTTAGAAATATCAAGAGAATTAGCAACACAGCCACAGAAAGATCAATCCTGCACTATTAAAACTGATGTGGAGTTTTGCCGTTGACTGCAAGGTCAGGCACGCAGTCAAGAAACAGGCTCCATTCCCACAGCTGGGGCAGGTCTGAAGATGTGCTGAGCACCCCAGAGCAACTGCTGCTGCTCAGCATCCCCTGGGCTTCCACCCTTAACAAAGCCACGGGCTGAGGCAAGGAGACGCTTGCGTGCTTTTTTTTTAGGGAAGTTAAAATCTCATTTTCTTCTTTCACTTACGTATGGTTCTGAGGCTGGGAAAGTTGTTTTGATGTCTGTAATTCATCAGGGCTGGTATGTTTTGTGTAGCAGGGCAGCAAAACTTAAATGCAGTTATTATCAACCCTACACAGAGGAAATGTGTAACTGGGGGTTTTTATAATGTTCTCCAAGAAGCTGTTGGGGACAAGACCGGGTCAGCCTTTTTAGAAAAACAAACACCGAAAAAAGTGCTACAAGGTGGAAGGTAAATCCCAAGAATAGTAACCTTCCTCTACGCGCACACGGAAGCGCTTAGTCCCACCAACAGCGTCCCTGTGTAAACGCCACGAGCTGTCCCTGCACTGGTGCCTCACGGAGTGCTTAGCAATTTGCTTGCAAGGGGGACTCATTTGCAGGATCGGGCCCCCAGCAGCTTCATATTCTCTCAGGCCCTGGTGGAATTAGCACATGACTAGGCTTCCTTTCACCAACTGTGATTGTCAGGTAAACAGAGCGAGGGGAAAACAGAGCCATCTGTGCCTAGAAATAGCAGAGCCCCCCATGCCTATAAACCTGCTGGAAGCCGCAGATACTGGGCTGTGCTGGGTGCTAATGAATAAGAGCAATGTCTCAGTCTCTGGCTTGACACCACGTTCTCCAAAAACACACTTCTGAAGTTAATTAGGTTTTAGAAGTCTGTTTATGTATTCTGTATACAGCTGCGGAGCACAAGGAATCATGTGGTTTCTGTGACCTTTTGTTGCTCCTCGCAGTGCTTTCTCTGATGCTGCCTTTCAGCCATTCCTTTCGCCCCATCGTGTTATCACGTGCATCGTTCACATCCCTTAAAGATGCAGTCTGGGATGCAAACGTTATTTACGTGTTGTACAAGATCTTCTGTGGTCCTTGTTCTTCCTTTACATTTGAGCTACAAGGCGGCCTTTACTCGTAGCCGTTTAATTTTCAGGAATGTCCTAATGTTAGAGGTATCGTATAAAGCCAGGTATAATTGTGCCCTGAGTGCAGAGGTCATTCACGGACTGTGTTGGAGAACAGATGACACTCATCTTCAGCTACTATGCTCACGTTCACCCGCTGGTAACTGGAGCTACGGTAGAAATTAAGGGTGAATCTCAAGCCTGCTCTAATCTGTATTTGATCTACAATGTACACCAACAAGGAGCACAAGAAAGCAGGTGTGAATTCTGGTCTCTTGCAAGCATAGATTCTTCCTTACTTTGTATAAAAGCCTTGTACAAAAACAATGTTCTTGTGAAGTTAAATCGTCATCTTTCAGTGCACAAAGATGAGATTCCTCTATCTTTTTTTTTTTTTTTTTTTCAATTGATCCTTATTTACTGAGTCAAGAAGAGTATTTGAAACTGACAGTTACTCCCAGTTTCTGTTAAGGGATGGGATAAAGAGAGGTTCTCTTTGGCCCAAGATTACATGTTAACCTTCTGAATATGCAAAGAAGACGCAAAGTTAAAAATCTACTTTTCACGCTAATTGTCAGGCTTATAGAGTCATTTGGATTTACGAAGTCCATTTGCATGTCTGATAGTCAGGGGGATCATTTACTGGTATGCTGACTACTGGCAGCAGCGCTCACTGGTTTTTTCGGCAGCCTCCATCCCTCTTCCATGATAACCCCTGGTCCTGTCACTGAAATCCAGCCTTCTCCCAAATAGAATGATAGCTGCTCACCTCTCATAATGTGCGTAATGTGTATTGTGTTTGGCGATTAGCTGAAAATTGCAAGATATGAATTTTAAATTGTGTTTGATGAAAGGAAATAACCTTAAATGTGATGTTTGTTCGTAAGCCACCTCTGAGGGGTATACCTGCACATAAGGATGTAGAAAAGGTTCTTAGCCCCCCTAGGATTTAAAATTAGCTTCCAGACACTTGCAAGCAGTGAAGTGCTAATTTAAAACCTTTTGATGCGGCACAATTCCCTTCAATATGCGGAGGCGAGCGCAGAAGGAGAAAGTGCCGGCCCCCTTGGAAGGGACGCCGTTCCAGCACCAACAACGCCTTCATTGTTCTCCTGCCCGGAGAGGCTGAAAGCAGCGGTGACCCCGAAGCAGTCCCTTTGGAAAAGGAAAACTGCTTTGCAATAATAATTATTCCTCGAGTTCAAAAGACTAAGCCTTCCCCTGAAAGAAATAAAATGATTACAAATTCACACAACAGCTGGTTGAAGTTGAATGAAGATGTCAATTACGCAGATGAGGAAGAAAGAAATGGTGCCTTAAAATGCTTCAAAGGAATGGCTACGTATAAATGTGTTTGGTTTTGTAAAAATAGGTCTCCAGTGCTATGATCGGCCCAATTAATGTTTCTCTTTCGAATGCCATTCCTTCCTTAAATGCTTTCAGTTACTTGAATAACCACACATTTCTCTGAATGAATAAGCCCTCCTGTTACCTTTTCAGAGTGTCTGAAAGCTTGATCTAAAACATTACTTGATCCTCTCTATCTTTCGCAGCCAAATCGGTTGTTGTTCACAGACCAACCAGTGTGTTGTGCTTACTTTACGAACACCAAGAATAGGCTCATCTACCGCCTTCCCTCAGGAGCAGGGACAGCTTATTTATTCAGTTACATACTAGACCTTCCCTCCTGTAGTTAAAGGGATGGTCCAGGCTTCACCTAGTGGGTACGAAACGTGGCTGAAAAGCTCAGGGTACAACTGAAAGTTGAAATACAGGATAGATCTCTGACTGCAGTAAAAAAAAAAATAAATTAAAAAATAAGAGCAAAAGGCCGTTGGTTTTTTGCCTTATAAGACTGTGATCTTTTGATCGATGACTACCATGAATGTGCAAAGGGTTTATTTCCAGTGAGAATTAAAATTGGTCTCGTGTTTCTTACCACTGTCACACCTCTGAGTGTAGCAAAGTTAATACGCAACATCCAATGAATCGTCTATGCTTATGCATGCGGGATAAAGCTCTGCATGAGAAAAGGGAAAAGGAACTTTTGAGGTTATTTAGACAAAGTGTTCCACATATTAATGCTCTTCCCTTTATCTGGGTGGGCTTTGTCTGTGCCACAGAATGGGGTTAATAGCAGGTCCCCCCTAAGACCATGCAGTCACTTGAGGGTGAGCAATTTTGTATAAGAAATTTCCAAGTGTAAAGCTTGGGGAAACGTGAATGCTATATGATATCCGAAAGAAACTGGGTTCTCAGCGCCGCTACAAGGATGGCTTTTTTGTGGAAGGGCACTGGCTTTGTGCGGTCTCACATCTTCCAACTCAGGTAGAGAAGGGCGGCACGTTGAAGATATATATGGACTGACTGTAGGATTCTCTGCAGCCCTGCCTTCTCGAATAAGAAACCAACCTGCAAACCGTGTGCTCTGTTAACGGTTGGCAAAGGGGAAATGATCCTGTCATCTAATGCAATGCAGTTGTTATTTCTGTATCCTGTCAAGTCACCATTTTTAATTTGTTCTTAATACATTTTCACAGACAAATGATCTTGCCTATGAAGTCCCTGTCTAGAGGGATCCTATTTACCTTCTGTTAGCTGTGTATGTATTTTATTGACTCAGACATTTGCTTTTAAAAGTGTGTACTGGTAACTGTTTAAGTGCCTTTTAGACTCTTTGGCTACTACACTATTTCATAAAAAAAGTAATTCCCAAAAAGGATGACTGTGCAGTTCCAAGCTGTACTTGCATCCAACTTCACTATATATATGGAAAAAAAAAAAAAAGATTAGAAGTTAAAGCTCAGGACCTTTGGGAGTCACGATCTTTCCAGGACTCACCAGTCCAAGTGTTACCACTGTCCTTGGTCGTCCCCAATTGCTCATGTTTTCCTTGGTGCGCGAGGTTTTGGGGTTACCACAGAATTGCTGATGAACAGATTCTCGTCACTTAAAAGGCACAGATGTGGGATGGAGCAGCAGAGCCAACTCCCTCCTCAGAGTTCAGTCCTGTGGTGCATAACATATCTGTGAAGGGATCAGTTTGGGAGGTTGATAGCAAGCGTGTAATCCTTCAAATGGTTATGTCTTCACAGCATCAATATCTGGGTTTTTTTTAATTTTTTTTTTTTTATTTCCTAAATGGGCTACGAATACTACATGCCTTTCTGTGCTGGTACTTATCTTCAGCCCTCAGGGCTTTAACCATCAACGTCACTGTCATCAGTCAACAGACAATGTCTGCCTTGGATGATGTTCTGCTCCCTGCCAGGAATATAACTTTTTTGACTTTCATTCATACTGTCATTGGTCTTGTGGAGTATCTGTTCCTGACAGAAACCCTAGACTAAAGAACTGTGAAGGAGATTCAAACAGCATACCCAACAAACGATGCTAGCTAAAATAGGTGCTTCTTTCTCATTTTTTACCTTCTTCTTTTGTACACTTCTTATAAGGATGCTAAATAACATCCTTATAGGGATGCTAAATATTAGAAGTACTACATGCTCAAGCCTTGCTAGCATAGCACGACTTAGCTTGGAAATTCCTAAAACGTTTCCCAAATACTACCTGCACTGATACTCAAGCTAATTTTGCACACGGATGGTCTTCAGCTGACGTAGAAAATAAGGTCAGTGGGACTGGCAGAGCTGGGTTTATGGAAAATAAATTCATCTGGGAAATGAAGAGAATAGAGTTCCATTTTGTATTTGTTATCTGCTGGAAATATTATTAAGAATATCTGACTCTATTGAGTGCTGTTATCTTAAGAAAACTAACACTTTGACTCAGAGTACATGGGGGTGATGGGATAGTAATTTGTGATTGGGTTCATGCTACTATTTGTGTATACATGATAGCATTTTTCTTTTTGTGTGCATGGCACATTCCTAAACTGTAATTGCTAGACTTTCCAAGTTCCTCTAGCTGCCAAATCCCCCACTGCGACTCTAGCAGTGTTTTGCATTAGCTGTACTGAACAGTAAATATTATAAAGAAAATAACCATCGCTAAGTATTCTGCTAATGCGTCTAAACCACTAACCCCCTGAAATTACTTCTGACCAGTCGTATATAGCCCCAGATTTCACAGCTGTTTACAAAACAAATCAATCTTTGGTTGTTGTAGTCATTACTCTTAGTCCACCAGCCATTGCAAGCTGTGATAGCCTTTTTATCTTCTTGTACCCTATCTGCAATATTTTAAATGTTAACACCTATCCTTTGTTATTTGTTTAGCACATTGAATACTGAAATTGCGCTTACAACATTGGAACCTTCAAAATACAATACAAAAGACAAAAAATGCTTCCTGTTGAATAAAATAACAACAGAAATCTGTTGACATAGTCGCCACTAAAAGAATACACTGCATAAAAGGAAGTTCAGCAAAATGAATGGGCACCAATTCTTGGCAGCATCCCAGACTTTAAAATTAAATTCTAACTTATTTTTTGTTGGAAAGAATGGAGAGACAAAACTAAAGTTATTCTTCCTGCAGTTAGGAACGCTACGCTTCTTATATGCTCTTAAAACTCCTAAAATCCCATTTGAAGAATGAATATTTCTTGTAATGCTTTTTTTTTTTTTTATGAGACAGCATGTACAGTGTTAGTTTTGTTGGACTGTTTCTATTTTTAATTTATTTAGGGATGAGTTCTAAATGCTAAAATAACCTTAAATGGCATGAATCACCGTCCAGAACTTGAAATAAAGCTACCTCAGGTGCAAATAAAATTTAAGAAATACTAAAAAGAAAGCTACTGTCTAAAAAGGTATGAAATGTAGGATTTCTTCAGAGTTCTTCATAAGACTGAGGTGACCTAGGAAAGACTATGATACCGAACACCAAAGGCTTCATTATGATGAGCTACTCTGAAACAGAGTAATTTTGACTGAGAAAGTCATGGTGAGCGTTGGGGATTGTTAAAACTAATCTAAATGTGCGTGAGTAATGAAAGTGGTATTGGTTAAGATCAGGCAATATATTCCTTAGGTTTTGAAGTACAGACTGAATTTGCTCAAGGAAAATGACTTTTTTCTATGCTCTTTAAATCAGCTTTTTACAGAGATCAGGAAGTATTCGGTGGATATACAAAACGAGCCTGGAAAAACTATTTTGGATTAGGAAGATTGATTTGGTAATGACAGAGCTTGCTGAGGATCAGAGAAGTGTTTTCAGTAATGAAGAGGGGCTTGGGGGTTGGAGAATGAGTACAGATCAGCGAAGGTATACTGAAAGGGGGAGCAAGAAATAAGAAGGATTAGACCTGCCCAATGGGAAGAGAATTCCCTCTGTGGAGCTGTTTTCAACATGCTCAGCAAATGTCCAGTGAAACGCCTATCTGAGCAGGCACGGCACTTTCCATTATATGGACTCCACCTTACCAGTTAGCTGCAGAGAACTCGCTTGCTGTGAGAGCTTTGCAGTTCTGTAGTAGAGGTCTTCTGTGGAAAGGTCTGTAGTTCTCATGCTCGAAACAGAAAGTCAGGTTGGAAGAGGCAATTTGCCACGAACAGGAAAGAAAGGTGTTTTCACTCACCTCCTAGGCACTGAATGGAAGTTTTAATTCATCTTTTAGACCTCCTTGCAGCAGGCAGAGGCTGTAACAGGGTTTGCTATGTCTCTGTTCCTAAAACACTTTTTCTGGAATGCAATTTTTGTCCTATTTGAAGAAAAAAAAAAAAAAAACCAAACAAACAAACAAAAAAAAAACCAAACAACCCAAAACAACCTACAACTTTTCCCAGCTGACTGTGGTATAGGAACATGTGGAAGCCAGATCTTCCACTGCGCAGAGGGCAGAAAGCAAAAGGAGTTGTTTATTTGTCAGACTGTATTTGGAACAACAAATCTGAGCAAATACATAGAGAGGGAGGGCATCCACGATACTGCATACTTATTTTCCTCAACTGTGAATTTGTTCCTATCTTCTGAAATTACATTTCTTTCCTGCTGGGTTGAAACGGCAACGAATAGAACTGAACTTCATCAGCTCGAGTGAGAAATGGTTCACAGTTCAGCCGGGAATTGGCAATCGTCAGTTTAATACTCTCTTTCAAGACATACTAAGTTTAGGAGAGCTACTTACTTCATATTTATGTAAAGCCCTGCTAGCACTACCCTGTTTCAACAAATCAAGCCAGTTAAGTGTTCTGTTTGTAGGCTGAGGATGACAGGTTCCACAAAAGAATATATAAATAATTAGCATCGTCCAGGCACAGAGAATTGCAGTGGTGGCTCTCTCTCCTTGCTCTTTTATGCGAGCTCTGTGTTGAACAAGTGTATCGTTTACTTTTAATGAAATGTTGTGCTGCCTCACGTAAGTGGCGTGCCAAGTGACTGTAGGCAAAGCGTATGGTGAAAATGCTGTGCTTTGTCAGCTCAAGCGCTCTCTCTTGCTCTCTTTTAAAACAAAGTTACATCTTTAATTTATTACCACTTTTCTGCGCTCTGGGAAAGCTCCTGTGAATGCGGGTGTCGATTTGCAGGCTCGGTTCCTGCTACCCTTGGATGCTGCAAAGGAGTTTGCTTTATAAGGTGAGCTCAAGCACAGCTGTGAAAGTCTCCAGGTCTTTCTTCATCTGCTTGGGGGTCAAGAAAGCGTTAGTATAAGCTTTCCCCTGCCATTTGTGTCTTGGATCCCCTCATGTTCCATGACATACCACGTCTCGGGGAGATTCTCTTCTGAGACTGTTGACCATTTGTGCCAGCCACCGCTGTTTTCTGCAATCTGCATAGGATTTAGGTTTGGTTAATCAGCCTGTCAATTCTTTATCTGGAACGAATGCCAGGATGGCAGTGAGATTTTACGTTCCAATATCTGCTGATGGTATAACATTTGAAAAGAAAATGGCCAGGTTACATTTAAAGACTATAGCAGAGCCTGACTAAAAAATTAAGCTTCTGAAACACATTACAAATATTTGTGGTTTGCAAAGTAGCAAGAAAAAGACAGAACTGCCATTTAAGAAAACATTTATAATGCAACTGGATGACTCTGTGACAGATTAGACATTTTCATTCTGGAAGAAAACATCACTAGCTGGCCAGAATTAAGTAAAGATGAGGAAATCTTTTCCATATACCCAAGTGTTATGCTTTGTGTGAAGTTCAAGTGCTAGCTCTGATATGATTTAAGGTGGCTCTGATTTCATGCAAATATCATGTCACAAGTGGCTAGAAGAATTTAAAAAAAGTAGTGAAGTTAGAATTATATGAATCTTTGGAAAATGACACAACAGCTTTATTTCTTGTCCTTTTCTTTGTTTGGTGGGTTTTTTTTGCAATACCTACAGCTACACTAAAGAATGCTTTTTGTTCTGAAAAAAAACAGGTTTGCTTAGTGCAAAGTTTTAATATTTTAGTTGCTTGGCTCAAGTGCTGAAGTTCATTTGACTTCAGAAATTTCTTTCTGATGTAGTTAGCGGTCAGGAGCTTTTCACAACTTGGAGCACTACATCAAAACAATGAATGCAGCTAAATTACCTTACGGTGTTAACCAGCTCAGTTTGCCTTTTGCCATTATGCTCAGAGGGGCAGTAGCGCATGTGTGTGCAAACACCAGGGATGCCGGTGTGCGTAACTGAGTGGAGCTGTGGCAACCTGTTCCTGGAGAAGGCAATGTGAGAAATGCCATTCTGGAGTACTGGAACATGATCCTTCTGCTTGATGTTCTGGCTTGTGATCTAACAATGACAATCAGAAACAAGTTTGGGTCCTTTTTCATGATTAATTTTCATGTTAAACATCACACAAAGTAGACTGGTTAATGCTTGCATTCATATGTATAGGCGAGTATTTAAATACGGTGTTGGGAGAGCTTCACTGTGAATGTTCTCCCTGTGTACCCAACACAACCCCCTTTTTCCCTCTATGCAAAAGCAGCGCCCTTTAGGCTCTCTTCCACTTGTTTACATGTTGATCTTTCAACAAAAGTCAGATAGTTTCAAATTTGAGAGCAAACCTCAAATCAAAGCTACACTTTGTCTCTGTGAAGCGCAAAGATATTTCTGCAGCTTCACAGCCATGCCAGTGAATGCACAGACAGTGTAACTTTTCCACTATTGAGAGGGCGCTCACTAAGCTTGAATGTACCTTTTTAATTATGTCATCAATAAAAGGTTAGGAGAAGTCTTTGTAAGGGACAGCGTTGCTAGGAAGATTTCTGTTTGGCTCATTGGAGAGGAAAGGTATATAAGTGGATGCACCATATGCCTCTCCTTTAGCAGACTGTGAAGAACTATTAAAGAAAAACTCTGGTTTTCATACTTCATGTTTATTCTGTAAGATTTTATGGGGGAGTTTAAGAATCTGCATCGACCTTTTCTCAAAATGAAAATGAGAGTTGGAAAATTACACAAGCACATACATACCCCAGCAAGCACTTGAGAGGCATTTTGGAAGTCTGAAATGGACATAGAAAATAACTTTTTCCTTACATGTGGCAAATTCCTAGAAATGGCTCGTGGGTGTCTGGGGCAAGCTCCCCGGGAGTCCAGGAGAGCATCTTCAAAGATGTCGAGGATTGGCCCATGTAGAAGTCAGCAACAGCAGCCGCCTTTGTGGCAGCAGAACTGCCCCATATCTGACACGCTGAAGAGTGCTAGGAAGAATTGTGTCAATTCCTAAAACAGTGTACATATGATCACTTAATAAAAATACTCCTATAATTCAAGTAGCAGGCGTTAGACTGTGCAGGTATCAGGGCTATATGCAGTTTCCTCTCTGTGAAATAAAAGACATTCAATACGGCCCTCAGTACTAGCAGACATGAACCAAAAAAGCTGACGTGCCCTTTGTGGCAAAAAACCAGGCATACACGTTATATAAAGAAGCTCTTTCCAGCATCCTCATTTTACATGTACTCTCTGTTCTTGTTCATACTCAAATTACTAACAAGAATCCTAATAATTTTGGGAAGAAAGAGCCTCAAATATTTTGAGACTACAGAGGCTGAAAATGGGGGTTTGGTTATTAACCAAATAGGTTAGTCAGGAGATCTGAAAGGGAAGACGTAAACAATTCACATTCTTAGTGAAACTGGAAGACTTTCTGTAATGTTTGGTTTTTTTCATGGCTCATTTGAACTTACTGGAATCCCACACAGCTAAAAAACGTTCCATTAATGAGTTTGATATGTGTTAGACATGCGACAGTTTTGAGTGCTGAAGGTATGTGGTGCAAGACTCATCTGTTAGTGTGAGTATCTTTGTGTTCCAGTTCCTCGGCGTGTGACAGGAATGTTTCCAGTAGTATTGAATTTGCTTTTCATCAACGTGGCTTATAAAGATTTGCAACTACAACAAACAGTTGCTTTCATAACAAATATTTTGGCTTGTACTCTGCATAATCTGTGAAACACCACAGCACAATGATTTCCCTCAGTTTCACACAGCAGAACAATAAATCAGTTAAAATCTAATAGGCTGTATGCAAAGACTGAACGTGCCATATCTTTTTTTCTCAGATGTACCCAATAGTCTTATGTCTTAAACTGAACACAGAGTAAAACTTACAAAAGTCTTCAGATACGTTAAGCTGTATTTCTATTGGTTTCATTGAGCTTTGTTTTCCAGACTTTTGTAGCTCTATAGCGATGTTGGTAGTACGGAAGAGGCTGATACCTTTGCTGTATTTTTTTGCTGTAAACTGTAATTTTAACATACTGAAGGTTATGTTAAATCTGGGTTCTTCCTTTATTTAAACATGGGGGGTGTGTGTGTGTGTGTGTTTGTTTGTTTGTTTGCCCTTTGAAAAGCATGGGAAGATTTAATAGTTTGTCTATGCGTAGGATTTTTCAGTTAGACACCATTATTTCAGCGGTATCCAACATTATTTCCTACTTAGCAGCACAGACAGAGAGACAAGGATCTCTGCTTTGACTGGCTGAATGACTTGAACTTCTGAAGTTCTGACTTTTCTCCGATCCAAAAAGCGCTGCAGTTACCAGTCTCTCCAGTCCAAAAATGTTTAAAGCCAGTGCACTACTGTGTTTGAACAGCCATACGGAAGCGCCAACTCAGTCTCAGTTATGATTTTGCTAAGAAGAAACACTGGCTAATCCCATTTGCTTCAGCATGACTTTTTCTCTCACGCACTAAATCTTGCTCTCAGTATCCCCAGACAGTGTGAGGATATATGTGTGCTAAGTGTTTGTGAACGTTCCCACAGCACTAGAAGAGATATACTGCCCACCGCAGAGAGCTGCACGGGATCCCATGTTATCGTAGTCTGCTCTTCCTACATTCTCCCATGTGCTGAAAGGCTTCCTCTATCTGCGGGGGAGGGTATATTTTTAGAGGTGATCATCTGCTTTCAAAGGGAAAGGCCTTTGTTCAGATGCCTAATTGGAAGTGATCTGGCCGTGCTAATTACTAGCTTGCGTGTTTTGTTTTCAGCGGTCTGTCTGCAATGTTCCATGGTGTCCTCGGGACATTGTTTTTGCAGCTCCCTCGAATTCCCTTTTAGCTGATGTCTAAGTTTCAAAGTGGTTTCCTTGCAGGCAGGTCTGCAGAGATTTACTCGAACCATGGGAACCACAACTAGTCAGCAAGCAAGAGAAAAAGGCCCTTCTATTGGCTCTGTCAGGAAAACTCTGCTCATAATTAAAACTCTGCTTAAGATTTATGGATCCAGTGCAGCGGGCTTGATTGAGCTGCTTATCAGTTTAGGGAACCTCATTATTTCAATTTCCAAGTCAAATCTGTTTCAGAACAGAGACAACTCAGCAGGACCCTTTATTGAAATATTTGGTCTGCTTAATAACGGGTGGCTACTTGTTAGTTATCAGGGTGGGGAAGCAGGGCTCATTATCAGGATGAGTAGTCACGTCATCCCAATATTTTTCACATCACTTCTTAAAAGAAGTCAAATAAGATGTGAACAGTAATAGAAAACTTCATGCAAGCTCTGAACTTTCAAGTGAAATATGCATTTTTTTCACTTCAGAGTAAGAAAAACAAAAAGTTAAAAAAGTTCTGGTTCCCTTTAATCCATATAAGGACACTAACACTCCTACCAGCTATACAAGCAATAAAAATAAAGTAGCAATTGTTTTACATTTGGAATCAATCTATACGAACTTAAAAACATATCTCTGGTTACTTGTTAAGTAACAGTACAAGAAAAAGATTAGCCAATTTGAAAACACAATCAGATTTGGATGGAAAAAAAAAGGGAAAAAAGTGAACATCACCAAAGCAAAACCCTGGTGTTTCTTGAGGGTCTTGTTAAGGTTTTGCAGCCAAATTGAAAGGAACATTGGGATGATTTCCTACCACTAATGGAACCGTGGCACCCCTTAGATACCTGTTAAATCTGGTTATTTCTTTTCATCTTCTCGTAACTATATTACCTAGTGACCAGTCCTTGTACAAAATCAAAAGCACAATTATTTCTGTGTAAAAATACACAATGGTCCTGGGGCTTTCTCAGTTATGCGTTCCTCCACTCCACTGGAATGGACAGAATTGCTCCACGCAGTAAGGTGGTGATGACTGCATTTCATGAAGACTCTCTTCCCCTTCACTTAGCTAATTATTTTTCTTGTCATGCTTGAGAATATGAGTTTTATCCCTGCTCATACTTTATAAAAGGATGCATTTCCTGAGCTTGCCAATTTTTCACAGGCAGGTAACTCCACATCTTTGCTGCTACCAACTCTAATATCACAAGTCAAACACCACTTTGTAAGTGCTCCAGCTTTTTTTTTTTTTTCAGGAATGAAGTGAAGTATAAACATTTCCTGCAAAAGTCCATATAATAGAGGTTTGTTTGCCAAGTGGTTTTATTTTCCTCTTTGGCTGTGACTCTCAGAAAATGTTTAAACAGTAATGTAAAAATAAGTGAATAAATTTTCTTCATTACTATTTTCTTTCCCTGCAAGAATATGCGCCTCAGGGACACAAGGGTATAGAACAGATTAATAGGGAAATTTTAGTGGGAGCCCCTTGTTAAATATTGGCAGTACATCACTGTACTGGAGAAAAATGAAAGTTGGTGCCCGCAGAGCTATGCCTGATAACTGATTGCAAGACGCCTTCAAGGCTGCAATTTATCTTCAAGAAATGCAATAATTAGATCTGTGTAAGCTTGGGCTGTCTCTGTTCAGTAAAGAGACAGATATGATTTCATTATTCAATTCCTGTGAGGTCATTAGTGAACCTGGAAATCTATTCAGGCTGTCTGGGTTAACTTGGCTTCCAAGAATGAGAAGGAATAATAAATATATTTCTAACAGTGTCAGAGAAGAACTGAAGCCCTACTGTTTATTTGAACACACTTAGAAAGAGGAAAAAAAAAAAAAAAAAAAGAAAACTTCCTTGGTACTGCCATGTCATTGTGTATGTCAGCAAAGCACCCACCCGAACGCCCTGCTGCCCACACGATCGCACTGGGTCTGTCTGCCTTCCGAAAGCTGAACCCCTCTCTTACTTGCGAAAATAACTCGCGGAATCTTGCAAGTTCAGTGATATTAACGCATACCTCTTAACTCCTGGGCACCATCAACACCTACACTGGCTAGGCGTTTCTAATGTATAAATGAGTAGTTGCCCAACATTTTCCAACCTAACTTTTACTGAGAAAAAATTTCCCATGGGGAGAGTGGGATAAAAACACACCAATTTGGGGGGATTTTAAGTATACGTTTACATGTAAAAAGTTATCATCTATCACCATCTCAAAGCGTTAGCTCCTGTTTCATTGAAACAAGGTGTTACATAAAGCTTAAATCACTTCACTGGCCAGCAAAGAGGAAAATCAATAGGTGTATGCGTGATCTATCCAAACTACATCTCATTTGGGTGGTATTATACATGGGTAGCATCTAACATCTTCACCCAGCAGCCAAGGAACTACACACAATACCTAAAAAGTTGTCTTTTTGTATTACACTATTATCAGGCACTGGAGGACTCTCTTGTTATACCCAGAAATATCTGTTAACACATGATAACAGAAGGCAGGAGGATAATTAAGGGCTGAAACACCTCAGTACATAATTATGTACTTACAGGAGCACCTGTGTTTCAGGGAAACCCAATCCAGCTCTCTTGATTTCGATTTGAAAATGAAAACAGAGAAACAAGTGTGTTTACATTGAAGGTGCCAGTAGGAGAAATAGAGGAAGAATGGCAGGATGAGGTCCAAACCAAGCACAGAAAGGTCAGAGCAATGATAATGAAAAAGCAGTTAAAAAAGAAAAAACAGAAAAGGAAAAGCAGGAGGAAAGCACGACAATCATGTTGGGGTTATCATAGCAGAATCTGAAGCTCTGTCCCTTCTCTGTTTTTCCTGGAGGCTGCGCAGACAGTGAATAGGTAAGCAGACCATTAATCCTATCTAAAAAAATTCATTTCTCAACTGTGAGCAGTAGGAATCCCTTCTATTGTTTTTTCAGCTTGAATTTTCGGAAGTGTTAAAATTTACTTTTAAGTACATCTCAAATTTCTCCTTTCCCCCCTCTCTTCTACCTATGTGCTTCCAAGTATTTTATATATATATATCTATAAATTTATTTGCATATATACACACGTACAAATGTAATTGATAACTCTGAATACCGTTAGGTATTAATTACATTGCTAAGGGGAAACGTTTTCTCTTATCATCCCCTTCTCCATGTAAATGCTGTGCAGGCTTGTTTTGCCGGCTGCATCAGAAGTGGAAACAGCCAGAGGAACCGTTTACGTGCTGTTATTAGGTTGTGAAATAAGTCTGCTAACTGTCTTGCTCTCTAAAAAAAGTCACGATGGCACCTTTTAGTGCAGTGTTAATGGACAGGCGGGTTTGGGCACGCTGTTGGACCAGAGGACAGCGTGAGGAGCGGTGTTTGCTGAGATTCCCTGTTCCCTGGTTTTGATTAGGTAGCAGCACGCTGCAAAGCCACAGGCTGAAAACTCAGCGACGTTGCCTATCTTTTGCCTAGGAGCTCGCCCTTACGCAAACGAACGTGCCAGCTTTCCAGCCTCCTTTCTGGATGCTTATTTAAATCAGATGTCTGTACTGTAGGTCCTGCAGCTTGCTTCCACAGAGAGAGGGATAAACAAACAGCACAGGCATATTCGTATGGACACCCGCCTCGGAAAGGGCAGCAGATTTGGGAAGGAAGTGGGACACAACCGGAGCAAAGATTTTTATGTTCAGACTGGGGAGGTTCTGGGTGGGAAATCCTGGTGCGGCAGCTAAAGAGTCCATCTCCTCTCCTGTCCTCCTGTCTCTGCCATGCTGGTGGTCAGAGGGGAGTTGTGCTGCTGGCGATTGCAAGGCTGTGCAAGCTGTGAGCTGAGCAACTGCTCTGCTCTGCCACAGCTCATTTACAGGCACTGTACATCTTTTGTACCGCACGCAGCTTGTTGAAAATGCTCGCCAAGCGTGAGGCAGGGTGCTCCATAGCCTCTCTGAGAGCTGCTCTGGGTTTACCCCACGCCCGTTTGCTGGCCCAGGCTGTGAGGCTCTCCCCTCGCCAGAGGAGAGTGCTTCACTTTCACAGAATCAGAAAATGGCTAGAGTTGGAAAGGACCTTAAAGATCATCTCGTTCCAACCCCCCGGCCCTGGGCAGGGACACCTCCCACCAGACCAGGCTGCTCAAAGCCCCATCCGGCCTGGCCTTGAACCCCTCCAGGGATGGGGCAGCCACAGCTTCTCTGGGCAACCTGGGCCAGTGTCTTACTCCCCTCACAGTAAAGAACTTCTTCCTAGTATCTAATCTAAATCTACACTATTTCAGTTTAAAGCCATTACCCCTTGTCCTGTCGCTCCACCCCCTGACAGAGAGTCCCTTCCTATCTTTCCTGTAGGCCCCTTTAGGTACTGAAAGGGGCTATAAACTCTCCCCAGAGCTTTCCCCAGTTCCCAAAAGGGGCTTCCCAGGCTGCAGTTTAAGTGTGAAAGTCGATAAATGCCGCTCTCCCACTGCCGGTAAAGGTAAAAAAAAAAAAAAAACACAAAAAAAGCCCTAACAAAAACCCCAGCTGTCGGGGCTCCCTGGGCAGGCCCCTGTCCCCACAGGGGCCTGTCAGGGCAGGGCCTGGTAGCCGGGCCTGTCCCGCCTCCCCAAACGGGGACAGGCCCAGCCCTGGGGACAGGCCCAGCCCTGGGGACAGGCTGTGACCAGACTTCAGCCCAGGGGCAAAGGGGGCAGGACTGGGGAATCGGGGCCAAGCAGAGGGCTGGGATAGCAGGGCTGGGGGTCAGCCCTGGCCACAGCCACCCCGTGGTGGCGAGCAGGGTGCCCTCAGCTGTGCCGGAGCTCAGCCAGGTGCCCAGGGTGGGGATGTGCTGTGGGCTCTGACAAACATAGACAAGAGTGGCTCCTGTAAACCTTTTTGATAAACTCTTGCATTTCCCTCAAGCATGTAAACTCTTCTTACGGAGAGAAACGTGCCGTGCGGGTGTGTTGGTGGTGAGGATAGCTAACGAAGGTGTAAAATAGCACCATTGGCCTGCGCTGAAGAACTCACTGCATCAGCCCAGATGCTGGAGCAGACGGTAACCACACATGGGCCGAAACGCGCTGTATTTCTGCACTAACTAGCAGATTTTCTGTTATGACTGGCCACTGAACAACAAACCGATCCAACCGTACATTTCTCTTAATCATCGCAAGTGCTTACTTTGTATTAAAATGAAATGCTTTCAGGGCTAGATCACAACAGAGAAATGGTAAATCTTGTCAGAAACCCTGCTTGCCCTGGTGGCGTGCGGGCCCTGTGGTTTTGGTTATAACGCATCCATGCCCTTTGCTACACTGAGGGCATCACGGCTGCCCATCTAAGGTTCGGGTCTGTCTCTCTCCCAGCTGCTTGGGAACTTGTTTAACTTTCTCTTTAGAGGCTGTAAAGTGTGCCCTGCTTCATTCAAAGCTTATTTTCCAGAGAGCCCAAAGAGGTGCTCTAGCAAAATGGTGTACTCATCTGTTGTTGTCAACTGTGAACGTCTTTGTCCCAGAGCAAGCGGTGGGTCTGTGTCCCGTGGTGCCCCACAGTCCAGCCCCAGCTCTGCAGCTCCCTCCCACATACCTGCGTTTTCCTCCTAGGGAAAGCAAACTATGGGCAAAGAAGAAATATTTGTGCACAAATCTCATCCTGACGTAGGTTAGGAGCCTAGCTGGGCTGAGGGGAGCTGCTTCCAGCCTGTACGTTTTTAACACAGCCTGCGTGTGTGAAGCTTACCACTAAAGAAAATTTCCTAAGTGCCAAAAATGTTTCTGGGAAAATAAACCGTGTGGTAGTCTTGATGTCGTCTAGTTTTTAGCAAAAACGGTTTCTGGAGGCTTATGTCTCCCTGATATTTTATCAGGGGATTTCCTAGTGTCCTTCGAGTTATTTTGGTTTACTGGGTAGAGAACAATGAGGGAATGATAATATCAATTGCTTCCTCGTATTGTTTTTATTTATTTTTTTTTCCTCATGTTTTGGGAATTAGTTGAATTTTACATGCGGCAGCACACTGAATAGTCATCTGTTGTACTGCGTCAGCTCATGTCAGACAAATTACGCTGGGAAACAATTCTCTTCTGACCTTCATTTTTATGTATACTTGTATTATTCACTTATGTGGATTATGTGGAGTAGTTTCGTAAACATATTTCTACCCTTTGCTTTCCATTACATTTTTTTGTGAAGTGCAGTAAAAGGGCCGTGTATCTTTGTATGGTTTTTTTTGTTGTTTGCATGATGACCTGGTAATGAATCTAAAAGTTAGATTAAGATTTGATGTGAATTTACCACAGATTGCAATATAGGCGCTATTCAAATGATATAATTTTCCCCAGATTTTCTTTTATTACTCACACTATTTAACTGACACTTTTCAGTAAATAGGAATAATTCCACAGCGTTTCATAAAATTAGTTGTATTTCATTTATTGGTAAGAAATGCTGGCCACCAAATTCCAGACGTCAAACCTTACAAGAATAGAGAGCGCTCCAAAAACACCCCTCCAGGGACTGCATTTTTTTCAGAGGAATAGCTATTCTCTCATCTCAGAAAGCATGTGAAGTCACTGTCTAGAAAAATACCATGAGCAGGTACACATCAAAAAGTCTGAAGGACTTATGATTGTATCCACTTATACCCTTTTCTCATTCCTCTTTTTTCCTAAGTTTTTAAGTAAGATAAAGTTATATTTTTTTTTTCACTGCTTTTGAAAGTTTAATAAACAATTGCACAAACGCTGTTTATTCATCCAGATCCGCAGCTCAACCATAGGCAAATGGGTCTTTTCTGGTCTTAGGGAAACAACCTCAACAGATGTTTTTCATCACTGCTACAGTACCAGGAATGTGACCAGGAAAGAAGGTAGCATGGCCAGAGAATTTCTGCTCCTCGGTCGCTGTGGCTGCTGCAAAGGCCCAGGGAATATGCAGGGAGCTCCCTGACAATACATGAAGGACTACATGGCTGGCACCAGAATTACAGAGGAATTTAAGTGCCTTATCCTAATTTTGCACACCCTCTCTTGCACTGCTCTGTGAACATAAAGACCAGAACAAAGAATCTGGACCATTGTGGTAGGAAAGTAAATCTCTTAGCAGGGATGTCCCTGGTTAGTCATTTTGTGGTTTGATAACTATTTTCTCCACTAATCCGTCTTCCCTAAATAAACTGAGCTGCTTTGTTGTTTGAATTGAGATAGCCCAGACTTGCTGTGAGTCATTTATTTTTTAAATTAAGATATCTTTATGATTTTCTGCATTTGTTGACTGGGGTATGAAGGCAACTTCCCAGAGGACCTTTTAGTTCATGGGGAGAGAGCGAGCGAGAATATGTTTCCTTCAGCTTGCTGGGTTTTTTTGTGATGTGTTTTTTGGTTTGGTTTGGTTTTTTTTTTAATTTATTTTGGTTTGGGTTTTTTTTGAGGGTTTTGTTTAGTGGGGTGCCATTCACAAGATGTGTTACGGAGATTCTCTTTGGCATTAAATGTCCTTTTCACCTTTTAAGCAGCCAACAGGCATGTCTTATTAGAGAACCAGTATATACTGCCTTTGGTATGCAGCTCTGATGCCCTTTGTGAGGACTCGCATGGTGTGGGACATGCCTCTCTCCCAAAATGCTGCTGAATTTCTGCTTCTGGGGTGCACATCTGTGCTCTGGGCTGTCCCAGCCTTTGCTACTGCTGCTATCCAACCAGCCGCATTTCCTAGTGCTCGTTACCTCAAAACAAATGCAACGAGCAGACTCCATTCTGTAAGTCGGCATTTTAAAGTCAAATCAGGTAAAATTGGTTTAAGTAACAGACAAAAGGACAGGAACCAGGATGGGCATGTGTTTAAGGTATCAGACTGAGTCTCAGAAGATCTGGTTTCAGTTTCCAGACCTGTCAAAGACGTTTTGTACAATCTCCAACAAGTTGCTAAATCTTTTGGGCACCAGTTCTCCAGCTGTAAAGTGGGGGACAATATCATCTTGCCTTGAAGAATAATTGTGGGGAAGAAGCTGTTGCTAAGGCGCTGGGGTAAGATGGTGAGGGCTATTGCTTGCAGTCTGATCTCACAGAAATGACCTCATTGCTTAGTGGTTTAGGTTCCAAATCTATCAAGCGGGAACAATAACTTCGCTACCTCTTCAGGTCTGTTAAGAAACTTACTTCAGTAATATTTGAAAAAAAACCCACTTGCCTTTACATCCTACCTTCTCTCAAGGGACTCCACAGTAAGCCGACAGCTTCCTCACACTCAACAGAGAGTTTTATGCTAAAGGGGCTTGGCTCAAATATCTAAGCCAGCTAAGGCTTTCCAATGTAAACCCTCAAAAAAGGGATCATTTAATGATTACCATCTTCATTTAGATTCCCCTTAGTCTTTTGCCTTGTACATTGTGATGCTGGCTGGTGAGTTCCCTGAGCAATTTTCTCATGTTGAATTTGTTATTCCAAGAGCAGGAGAACAGTATTCATTAGTTAAACTCCTGTATAGCAGGAAGAATGAAGCCAACAACAACTGGTGGTTAGTGCTTTTCTCTTCAAGACTCCACTTATAATCTTTGCTGTCATTTGAGCACTAAATCACTTGAAAAGAAATGGAAAACTGGTTCCCAATTAAAGAAATTATAAATAAAAATGATGGTGAAGTCTTGCCCATTTTTTTCAAGCTAGAAGTTTGAAAATCAAGAGGGTCCAATAGGTTTGAAAGCTGCAAACATCTATCTTTAGGAGAGGAAATATTCCTGCAGTGGACATCAATGTAAATTACACGTACATATATTTATAAATCCTCCCTCGTTCTTCTCAAGTCACATTTTGTTGCATCTTTTGGATGTCTAAAGGTTCTTCCCAAAACCTTCAACCAAAACATAGTAATCTGGAGTAAAATTGGCATTTTATGAGGCAAGACAGGAATCCTCCCTTCTTAGCCTCCTGAATTTCTGAAGCCACTTGTACTGTTATTGATGGCAACGTGGACATGCAGCTTGATGAAAAACTACCCCCGTACAGAGAAGATGGTGTTTTTCATGAAAAGATCTATGGTTTTGATGGTTTTTTTCTTGTGATTAAATATGTTCACTGCATACTTGAGAGAGAGACAAACATATTGCACTATGATTCTATGACTACCTGATACTTTGCAAAAAATCCCCCAAAACTTTATAAGCTCTCTTGGTAGCAACAAACATATGCATAGTATATTTTTTGATGAATAGCTGTCTAGAAATTACCTATGGTAAGTTCAGCTAGAAAAATGCTGTGTTCTGAGCCTTCACATCCCTAGGTAGTGCCCAGTTACGCTGTATCGACCTCTTCTTTCTCAGCAAAACCCCTAAGGAGGGAAATCCTGTTATTCTAGAACAAGGGAGGGTCAACAGAACGCACATTTCTTTCCATTTTTTCATATTTTCTAAGTTTTCTTTCCTATTGGCGCCTCTTTTCCTGTGTTTTTCAGTTTCTCCAATAAATAAAGATCTGTCCGTTGCTGCTTCTGATCTTGTTCACGTGAGGGGTCTCCTAGACACGTGATGACTCTGCAGGGGAAGAAGTAGCAAAATTCTTAAAGATTATTGGAATGAGAGGATGTCAGCCGAGTCTCTGGCAACTTGCTGGGGGTTAACGACAGTCCTAGCTGTGTTTCTTTTCACAAGATCTGTTTTAGAGGGGTTTCCCTTGTAGAGACCTAAAGAGTTGCTCATTAATCAGACCCTTCTTTGGGGCACATCAGGAAAACAGGAGAAATTAGCACTCCTCGGTCCCATCACAAGACTAAACAATTTGCACAAACTTACAAGGGGAGGCGTGTTACAAACGTCGCCGGTGCACATGCTCATAATGTTTCAAGAATGAAAAACTAACGCAAAAGAAGCACCAGTCTCAAGAGCAAGTTGTAAAAATCTTTCATGTTTTCAAGAG
Source organism: Rynchops niger (assembly GCA_013400035.1). NCBI lineage: Eukaryota > Metazoa > Chordata > Aves > Charadriiformes > Laridae > Rynchops > Rynchops niger. Next base: position 1,078,287 of record VXBH01006822.1, on the reverse strand, counting down.
ATAGGAAAAAGATAACAAGACTGACATCTGATTTGGTTTAACCCGAGCCAAGTAAGACAGCGATGTTTCACTGTCCAACCCTATTTGAAAAGAGGAGGAATGGAAAAGGGAATCCCCAAAAACTACAGTGTTTTTTTTTTTTTTTCTTTAAAGACCACAATTAGTTGGTTGAACTATGTATTTTTCAGCAGTAAGTTTCTCTAGGCGATTGACACTTAAAATTTTAGGAAGTGCTTGAGATTCTCCTTCTTTTTAGCAAAAATGTTTACCTCAGTTTGTAAGTTAAACTCAAGTACAGAAATAACCAGGTTTAAAAGCCAGCAGAAGTGTGGAAGTTGCTGAGGTTTCCTTTGTTCTTCTCTTAAGAGATAGCAGATAATTAGAGAAGGGAAAAATGCTATCTCTAAAAAAAAAAAAAAAACCAAAAACAAAAAATACCAAACAAAAAACCCCAAACCTGTTCTTCAATTTTTTTCAAAGATGAAAACAGACATGGAACACTCTCGGGTTTTAAAAAATACTGACCAAATTAATTTTTTCCACTACTGAAAAATCAATGAGGGAGGGCTGCATTTGTCAGTCTATGTGAAAAAAGACACAAAACATAATGTGATTTCTGTCAGAGATGTGTATGGGTTTGGCAGATGAATAGTCATGTATTATACAAATCTCTCTGGCAAATAATGAGAAGAAAAGTCCTTGCGTTGCATCCACATTAAATTATTTCAGTTCTGTTTTACGTGCCAAAAGTTTACACTGCATTCAGATATTATTTCTTCTCTCTGTACTTCTGACCTCATCACTCTGAAGAGCCAGAAAATAACTTCCCTTTCCCGAATATAGCAATAATTCAGGCTGGAGTAGAAGGAGCTGTTTTAAATGACCGATCTTCATTATGCATAATCCAAAACTGACCTTACCTAGGCTGGTTGGTATGAGTGATCTTAGCTATTCCTTCAAATATTAATTTATACTCCGGAGGTGTTATGACCCGTGTTTGCTTAGGCCTTTGGACTATGTTGAGCAGGACTAGTGAGTCCCCGTTGCAGCTGGCCCCCAGGGAATGGCTAGTACATGCCCTACCTCACTCCTTTCAAGGTCTCGTACCATGTGTGCTTGGAACCTTGTCCCACCACGGAGTTAGAAAGTGGCCAGTGGTTAGAGAGAGAAACATCCTGGGTCCTACAGCTTTATCACAGGCCCTCCCACAGGGTCTGAAGTAACAGGATCACGCTGCAACAAAAAAAAAAACACAGTGCGCTTTTTTGAAATATCTAAAACTGAAAACCAAAACCAGTTGTTTGAATAAATGCTTTAGTTTTTCCCTTCAGAAAATATCGTGTTTCAATCCTCTCTAACCCCACTACTGTCACAGAATGGCAGCATTTTGGCCTAGTTTTAGTTCTACTAGTATTAATCAAAGGGGTGTCTCTCCTTCTTGTTTCTTAAAATAAATTTTCCTCATAAGAACCAACACTCAACTTTATCCTAAATAAATCCTGTTGAAAATAATGCAGTATGAAGTATTTCAATATATCTTTTGAAGTAGTCATTTAACCATAATGCTTCAGTCTTTGGTACATAAACAAGATACCAGTAATATGGAAACAGATCTTTAAATAGCTTTCTGAAGAATTCTGTGATATTTTATTAGCCAAGCCCTTCTCAAGGTCAGTATTGCAACTCGCAAGCAGAACGTTGCTCTTGCTTCTGAATAATTTTACATGAGACAAACCGCAACTTGTCTTTGCCCAGTCATCACTTACAGGAATGTAGCTTTCTTCAATTTCTAGTCCATTCCTTGGACAAATCGACTTTCATCTCCCCTCTTTTAGAAGCCCTGCTAGCACCGAGTGTCTGGTTTAGTTGTATTGAGGTCATTCTAGTTGCTCGTTTCTGTCTTGGAAAGCTGACAGGTAATAATTTAATGGACTACAGAAGTTATCCCTTCCTTATTTACATATATATTTTTCTGTTCCTCGTATTCCTCATTCCTTAGGTGTACTAAAAGCAACAGCTTATTTTGGCATAAAGTTGCCTGGGACTGCATTTACTCCAGCCATTGAGGGCTACAGATGACTCCCTATCTTAGGGGCTCACTTGTGTTTCTTTGATGTGTTTTAATATGTATGGCTTCATTTGAGTATTGAGTGTGGGTAAGGACAATGAGATTTAAATAGGCTCTCCTGTTTAAGCCATAGGTGAAGGAATTAAAAGCACAATTTCTGTGATTATGACTGATGGTCTGTTGAACTGCAGTTCAGCTCCTCATATTGAGGTTCTCATACCTCAGGGGGTTAGTTGCCAGCTTCCTTGAGGTGGAGAGTTTATGCTTTGGCCTTTGAGGTGCCACAGTTATCTTACGGCATAATATTAATAGAAAAGTCAAACCAACATAACTTCCAAAGTCCTCTCCCTATTCTCTTTGGGGAGGCAGTATCCAAATAAGGGATTTTGTGACTTTGGGTGGATTTAGAAAAGTTAAACTAGTAAATGGAACAAATCCCCTTACAAAATATCTCCTCAAATCCCAGTGAAGTTAACTAGGAAAAAAAATGACCCTATGTCTCCTGAGGATAGCAGTGGCTAGCATTCACAAGCAATACTAGCTAGATGTTGGGTTTAATGTCATGCCTGCTGGGTTTTAACCATCATTACAAATGCCCTATGAAAAAGCTTGGTGGCCTTTCTGAGCAAAGCCCTACTTGCCTGCTGCCATTCTCTCTGAATTCCAATCCTTCGTTGCCACAGATATTAGGGCAAAATCCTTTCCCCTTCGAATTGCTACGATTAGAGGCTGAAATCTCTATCTCCTTTTATCTCCACAGTTTATCTGTGCTAGATAATGCTCAAGTAAAATAGTCTAATGATCACCTGATGGGTTTTTAAAGTCAGATTCATTTTTAGAAAAAAAAAAGATACAGTGATTATGAGGTGACAGGGGCACGTTCAACAGATCTTTCAGGCTAAAGTCACATGCCGAGGGTTTAGGTGCAAGGCAAATATAAAGCCTGGGGACTTGCAAGAGCATGTACTCGCATATGTGCTCAGCATTTCTTAACATGAGAGTGTGTTTGCACATAAAAAATGGAACACATGGTCAGCAGCTGGAATTTATGAGGATCCCTATTTAATAAAACAGTAGTAACCACTTTGTGCTGCTGCCGCATTCTTTTCTTGGTGACAAAATGGTGGCACACCAGAAAAGCTGCGGTCTTAAGTAGAAAAAACATTTCCAAGGAGTTAAGGGGGTGGAGAGAACAATGTAGTAGCAAAGGTCTTATCGATTCCTGAAAGTGCTCTTTAAGTCGTTGGGTGCTTTTTTGTTTTGCTTTGTTGTTTTAAATCTTGTGGGTGACAGCTACTGTCCCCGCTTGTGGCTGCTCAGACAGGCCTCGGACTCGCCTTCCTCTGGGGCTTACAAGGCTTGGTTGGACAAAGCCGCGGCGGACTCAATTTAAGGTTGGTTTTAGTGCTGTTTCAGACAGGAGGTTGGAGTAGATGGTGGTCAGCAGTCCCTTCCAACCAACATTTTTATGATTCGTTAATCCTGTGCTAAATTTGAAAATTTTGTATCAAGTAATAAGCAACTTCTCAATACAAAAATTGCAATCAGGCCTTCTGCCGCAGAAAGAGCGTATTCCCTGTTTCAAGTAAAACTAGCTAACTCATGTGCATTTTCCCAGATGTTGTTGAGGCTGCCTTCGCAATCCCTGTCTTTCTCAATTCATTTCTTTGTGGGAAACCATTTGTTTCAAATTCTACTCCGGTTTGCACCCAGTACCAACCAAAAATATCCATTTGGAGCTGAAGTGTCAGACCGCTTGAAAAATGGAGTGAGCGATGCCAGCTCTTTTGGGTGCAACAGGCCTGTAGAAACGGTTTGAAAGACGTTTGTCATTCTTTCAGTATTGGCCTCACACTAAAGACCAATAAAATTTTAAAGTGATACAGTCGTGCGTGTCGCATTGTTCAGGGAGGCGTTTTCTGATTGTGGCAGCAGAGAGGCGAGAAGGTCACTCCGCAAGTCTCGCACAAGTAGGAATATTCATTTTTGAAATAACGCATAGATTTATATTGGAACCCAAGAGAGAAGGCAATATTGAAAAAATCCCTAATTGCTTAATCCCAATATTGTTTTCAGCATTCCACATTTGCTCTGTCCGCATGATTATGTGCAACAGAACAAACATATGTGTTTATAAACAGCAAAAGGAAAATATAACTCCAGGTTCTCAAAATATAAACATAAGAAAACAGTGTAAGGAGTCCAATAAGAAAAATAATAAAAGAGACTGGATAGGGGAGTAATAATACAGAGCCAACGGTAGTCAATCTGAGAACACCTCTGGAAATTAAAGGAAAGATATAAAGGTAGGTTTTAAAAGTTAGGAGGGAATAAATAAAATCTGGTTTTAGGGGGATGGTAGTGCCCCCCACAGTTAAAAATACAGTCACCTGCCAATTTCAGAAGTGATAGCAGATTCTTGAAAGAGCAGGTGTTATGTTACTGTCTGTCTAAAATTCAGCCAGGCCCAACACCTTACCGGCTTTCAGAATTAATAACCCCAATTCAAAGCCAGCCAGCCACACTGCAGTCAGTTGATGGAAAGAACATAAGGGGAGCGTAATGTGATTACAATAGCTCAGAGCGGCGCTTGTCCACACTGACTGCATTCGCGGCAAGCCCCAGTCGCTGACACATCCCCACCAAAGATTTGGAAAGAGGAAAAATGCCCTCAAACAGTACATTCGCAACGAAAAAAAACAAAAAAAAAAAAAAGCCAAGAGGAACAGTGGGAATCAACAATCCGTACTGAATACGTTTCCGAACGTTTTTCTCTGTGGGAACAGCCTCCCTCTGAGGCTATTGCTGGTGTATTTTTCATGCCTGCTGTGTTGAGGAGGATGTTCTGGTTTCTTGTTGCTTTTAGCTAAGCCCTGGCAAACTTGTCTACCACCGATATAGACTGTGCCAGCTGATTGGTTACTGTCAGTGAGAACTGATTATTTTAATAACATCGAGTGGTATTTCTGACCTGCGCTAACCAGGGCTTCTGCTGGGAACAGCTTTCACTGGAGAAACCCTTTCCTGTGATTCAAATATATAAGGCAATTCACATTTAAATTGGTTGACTAGAGCTATGGAAACACTGAAAAAAAAAATGTCGCACTATTTAGTCAACCTCTTACTTCTATTGTGCTTGTTTTCCTTTTCATGCCTGTTTTCCATTAATACACTAAGGAAAGAATTTAGAGACAGAAACGGTCACAGAAACGATTTCACCAAATATTGAAGAATTCATATAAGACACACTTTCGGCACTTGTTAATTAGTATTCACAATGAATCTTTCACTTGAAGAGTATATCCACACTGTGGGGAGAGAACTGACTCCCAGTAATGCAGGTTCGCAAGATAGATTTAAACTAGCTAGTTTTGGAGCATACTAATTTACTTGTTTCTTGGCTGTCTATTCGAGATAAACTTTACCAGACTGCAACCAGACCTACTATATATCCTATGCATATTTCTATAAAAATAGATATGCATGTATGCAGAGTGTAAGCTGTATATATGCCTATAAATCTATGCATGCTCTGTAAGCAAATGCAACTGTTTCATGAGATGAGAGCAAGCAGAAGCAGAATTGCCTGTGATAGTTATGTTTGCCAGGCCCATGAACTGTTTGACATTTCTCCAATGAAAAATGGTAACCACAGACACCACACCAACAGGGCACAGCATTAAAGGCCACCACCAAGTCAGTTGTCCAATGTGCGGTGCTTCTTTTTAGTAATATGTCACAGCTTGTGCATTCTGTTTAAGATTTAACTGGTGACTTAAATGGAAATGGTATTAATTATATGTTAGAACTATGTCAACCTTCAAAACAGCTGTAGGCTTTTAGTCCAAGAGCAAAAAACCATAAAAGCATTGTAAGCTTTTTTCCAAAGGGATGAGGTTAAGATATGACCACCAGGCCTTTAGTTAAAAGCTTCCAAGGAGTCCATCTTCACCCCTTTTTTCACCTCTCTTCTAACAGGCCTCGGTTTCCCTCTCTAGAAGACAAAACCTCACATACCAAGGAAGAGGAGGGAACGCAGGGAATGAATTTGGGTCCACATCCTTTCCCCCGCCTGCCCTTGGCTTTTTTTTTTGGCATCCCATCGAAAGTTTGACAACAGCTGCCAAGTTTCTCATGGTCTTTTCTTAATCCTGGCTGCATGCAGCTATATGAGCTTCACCTGCTGGTAAGCTTGGCTGAAGCATGTGTGCATACCCTCACCAAAAAGGACCCCATATGGCCAATGTTTACATTTTGTGTTCTCTCTGGGGTTGTCCTCATGATATAATGAGGCTCTTGAGGCCACTGGCGCTGGCAGAACCCTGTTTTTCTAATAATCTTTCAACCAGGAAGCAAAGTGTTGACAGCCAGGGACACAACCACAAAGACTCCGCATTTAAGGAATGGAAAGGGCTTTTTCTCCCCTTCCCTTTTTTTTTTTTATATTGCTGGTGGGCTGCTTTTTCAAGCCAAGGCACATGTTTTGATGATGACTGCGTGATAATGAAAAACTTGTAACTATTTTACAGGCAACTGCTTTGCTTCAGAACAACACACTTTGTTTCTTGTCTGGTATTTTATTGTTTGAAGTCAGCGATATTTGGTCCGGCATTCAGCTATCATGCAGAGTTTAGTTCTGTCCTGACACAGTTTTGGGGAGACTTGTGTTAGCACTTGGCTTTTAATTAAGCTCCCAGCCTCATCTTATTGCCACTATGCGAGACATCACAAAAAGAAGGATTATGCACTTGTTGTGTGAGGTAGAGATCTGAATGAGCTACCAACCCATTGAAGGTCGTAAATATGAACCCAATGCAAGATCTAAGCCATTATCTAATTACACTTGACACTTCTGATTGAGATATAACTCTGCAGTTATAACAATGTATTAATTGCTTACATTTCTCTCCCAGTCACTACTGGTGTTTCTTGTTCTGCCTTTTACCCTCATTCTCTACACGTCTGAAGAGCTCCAAACGTGCAACTCCATGTGCGTGCATGGCGCTGCTGACACGACACAAAGACGTTTTTGTGATTGCTCACTCTAAACAAGCATGAAGAGCATGGCCAGTCACACAGTTAACACGTGCTACAGGTAATACATGGAAGTCTAGAGAGGAGTTTTCTGAAATATGAAGCAGTATTTTATATTTTACTTTAAGGCAGGCATGGTTTGGTCCAACTATCTGTAAAGATACATGGTTTCAAATTTTTCAAAATGTTGGAGTATTTTGGCCTAACTTCTTTATAAAAGTTTTATAAAATCCCCACATCTTGGCCGCATGCTTGTTAACCCTCTTTGTGTGATGTTTCTTCAAAATAATATTACCATGTCTCGTGCTGTTGCAAGATTTTAATACTGTCTCAGATTTATCCATTTAACTTTTTATCATTTATCATAGATGTATTTATCATAGAATCTTCATGGTTGGAAAGGACCTTTGAGACCATCGAGTCCAACCATACACACACAAAAGAACCCCTACAATCTCTGCCACGAGAGCATGAAAAAAACCTCCGCCAGCTTTGATGCATCTATGGTCAAGCTTCGCAAGCTTTCCACAAAAAAATAATTCAAAGATCACTTCTATTGCTCAGAGGAACTACTGGTTTCAAAGAATTTTATAGTAATCTGTCAGTTGACTCAAGCTCATTTAGAAGATGTTAAAATTCAGCAGTATTTTTCAGGGGAGCTGTTCTTAGCATCAATTAGAAGTAAATTGTGAAAAAGAAAGATTTCTGGTTTTTGCTTTATCCTGTAAGTTTGACTTATATTAAACAGGAAGATATACTAGAATTAATATGTAATTGGGAGTTGTTGTTGAGGTGGAGGGAGGAAACCCTTTTAGGGATAGTTTTTACCTCAGAAGAATAAATTTGCCCTTAGAATCAACGTGGAGTGTTGAATCTCAGTGCTACCACCTAAGGAAAGATTCAAAATCCTGAATCACGATATCAATCTTTAATTCTGAAACTGAAGAGAGGACATTAGAGCTTTGTTTAGGATATCACATATGCAGCAGTAGCAAATCAGCAAATGTTAGTTGGGATGAGTACTGCGTGATCACAGCTGTGCTATCCACATAAAGTTGATGTGTTTAGAAGGAGATCTCAGGTATCTCTACGGGACAATGTGTTACGGTATGTAGCCAGACCCTGAGCAATATCTGCAATGGAAAAAGAATGAGAAACTGTGGAACGTGTACTCTGAAGTTAGAAAACATGCAGAATGGTGCCTGTTGTAGTTTGTGAAAGTAGTAATAGATATATCGTGTAATATGATGTATAAGTTACAGTGGAAAAAGGTCTATTGGTCCTGACATAATCAGCCAGCAAGGAGTCACTACTCAGAAGACAGTGTCCACATTCCTCCTCTTGCTATCCCTCTCTTCCTTGGGGAAACGCCCTTGGGAGTGCACTAGCTCCTAAAATCAGTGTCTGGGCTGCCATCAGGCCTTTCAACAGAACACCACCTATCATAGAATAGCCCAGGTTGGAAGGGACCTCGGATCATCTGGTCCAAACTTTTGTGGGAAAGGGAGCCTAGATGAGATTATCTAGCACCCTGTCCAAAGGTCTCTCGAAAACCTCCCGCAATGGGGACTCTACCGTGTCCCTGGAGAGGTTGCTACAGTGAATAATTGTTCTTACTCTAAAAATTTCTTTCTTACGTCAAGGTAAAACCTCTCCCAAAACTTGTACCTGATGCCCCTTGTTTTCTACATGTGACAACTTGGGAAGAGATGGTTTCCATCCTCTTTGTAGCTGCAAAGCTACATTAGGTCTGTCTGGCTTCTGGTGAAAAGTCTATATTGATAATTTAGCTAAATTTAATTAGACTTAGGAAAGAAAGTTTTTAACAACAATAAATGTACATATTAAAAATGTGAGTTACTTATCTATACAACGAAACCAGAATATACTCCCTTCTGTGGTATCAAGCTAGTATGGACTTTTAGGGAAGTAATTCAAGTAATGTCTTTTCTCTCTCACTGCGTAGAAAGGATTTACTAGGATGAACTCATTTAAAGGCAGTGACATCTCAATAGAATCTTGCCCAGCTCTTCATGTACTGGGAGGTTTCAAACTTTTTTTTTTTTTTTCTGTAGCCTCCCTGAAAGTCCCATAGTTTGTTATCTCTTGATAGGTAACCTTGGCTTGGGTCCCATAGCTCAAAGTAACCTTCTGATTTATACAGATACATCTATTTCGTAACACGTAAAATACTGAATCCATTTCTCTTGTACATCTCGAGAATTATCAGCATCTGCAGATAAACATAGGTAGCAGGTCTTGTATTCCCTGTATCCTAAGTTAAAAATACTTCCAAGTAAACCACAATGATTTAATACTGTCTTTGCATTCAATAATTTAAATAATTGTGCAGATTTAAAGCCAGAAATCCTGGAAGGAATGTGTAGAGTCCATTTCCATTTTACTTCTCTAATCTGCTCTTTCTCATTGAAAAACTCCCTGGGGTGGTGACTTCTTTTCTTTTATTGTAATTCATAGATATGATTTGAAGTTGACAGATATACAGCAATTTAATGTAGCTTTTGATCATGGCTTATTAAAAAAAAAAAAAAAAAGTCAGAACATAAAATGAAAGAGTAATTTTCTCCGTGGAGGATAAGATGCCATTTGAGGCTTTTACTGCTGGTAATTACAGTATGGTGTAGTTATGATATCCAATGATAGCTTTTTAATGCTATAGAACTAATTATTTCTTTTTCCAGAGTTGCCCAGCTTGTCTTATTTGTTATGCTTTTGGACCATAAATTGATGACTGTGTATGATTTGCCTTATTTTACAGAACTTTACAGCAGAAAAAAAGCTTTGACAAAGATAGCCATAGTTGATGAATAGTTCAGATTCTTTGTTGTTGGGTTTTTCTCCTTCTTCTGTATTTTTCTTTATTCCTGCTTTTAGAATAAAAGAAGCAGAGATCAGTTTGTGAAGCTGAGCTGGAGAGATTAGGAAAGAAGAAATTAAACCTGATGAGATGTAGTTCAGCAGATTGCAGTGATACAAATGTTAAATGACTTTGAGACTTTCTATTTCTACCAAGGCGGGGAGATTAGTATTCCTCTCTTTCTTTTCAATATGCTGCATTAAAAAGCAACTGAACCAACTCAATCAGGGCCAAGAATCCTGGAACGTGCAATCTGAGAAAGAAAAGGGTGATTTCTGGGTTTTGGTTTATGCGTTTGGGTTTTTTTTACTACTGAGTAGGGATGAGCAAAAACCATAAGCTGTTTATCCTATCTTCAGCTCTTGAAATTTGGGTTCAAAGGAAGCAAAACTCAGATTGAATTACTCCCTGAGATGGATTTGCAAAATTCAAATCCAACAAAAAAAATGCTATAAACTCCAGATTACTTCATTCATGTTATTAGGCTGCTACTTTTCAAGAGACATATCGTATGTCCTACCTTGTTTTGTTACGTGGCAGGAGTAAGTCAACTGGTTAAGGTCAGAATCAACTTAAACCTTTGTGTGCCTTATTGATAGACTGATTATCAGCGGCTGACAGACTAGTGGCTCTATACGAGTGACAGCAGTAAAAAGCTTCAGTTTAAAATTGGGAAAAGTGAATGCCTTTCATCTATCTTTCCCCCTTTAGCTGTATCTAGAAAGAGGAATTCATGAGTTAACATGGAAAGGTCTTCCTTAAATAATTCCTGATATGGATGAAGCCGGGAAGGGTGCTGTAGCTGAAACTCTTTTTTTGTATTGGTAAAGTCGATGTAAACTGAATTTTCCTGTGTAACGTCTATAAATGGAAATATAGCACTCGAAATTATGAAGGAAATCTGCTAGCCATATGCCGTTTACCTACGTCTCCAGGCAAACAGATCCATCTGAAGGACTGAAGAACTATTTTAACCCAGGTAGACATTTTATATCTAAACGTGTCTCTGGTCATTGTAGCAGAAATAGTTGGCAAATGTGTATGCCCATTGTAACCAGAAAATACAAGAATGAGAGAAGTAGACATAGAAGAGGGTATGGCTACATTTCTATTTTAAGAACAGGAGTCTACTATACTCACCTGAGCCCGGTGGTACTTCATATTCTCTCCCTTGTTCAAAATGTTGTTCCTCTGCTCTGGAGGAGGGAAAGAAAAATAAAATTCTTCTGATTTCTCTTCTCCAAACTGTTTTGATCTCGGTCATTTCGACCTCTGCTAGGAACTTGTTTTGTGCCTTTTGAGTACAACCATCAATGGCTTCTATGTTTCACCGTTTTTCCATTTCCACACAGATCAGAAAGAAGAGTGAAGGGGAAAAGGGGGTCCGCTGTCTGCGGCTCCCATTGAATTCCCTTTCATTTCATGATACTTGTAGCAAGTAGTAATCGGGATGTATGTACTTGGAGTGAAATTTGTGTGGGAGAAACTGACCTTTGATAGATGTGGTACCAATTGATAACTGAAAGATCTCTCCCTTCAAGCAGAATGGTTTAATTTCAGTAAGTTCTGGATAAGACGATGTTCAGAAATTAAAGCCCAAACGTGTGAACTGTTAGTTGGAGTAAAGGAATTTGTCATTCTTATGCATGAAAAGAAAACAGCAGAGATATATTCTTTTAGCTTCCATAGTTTGGCCTAACAGCAATTCAGACTCTAGAGATTATACCTGTGTGAAACAACTGCTCTCAGACAGGACACCCTCGGCATAATTGAGCATTCAAAGCACTGCAGGAGCCTGCTCTCCCTCTCTCTCTCTCTCTCTCTCTCTGGAACCTGAGCTTTGAAAGGAATCCTGAGAGCCATTTCTCAGGTTGGCTGCACCTGCACAACAAATGGAAACTGCATCTGCAGCACTGGTAGCCTCAAGCCTGAGGCAAACTGCCATACCAAGACGGCACGCGTTTCTGTGCTTGTGTACGCTTCCAGTGTGTTGCTGCTACGTGAGCGCGGATTTGTTGGCAGTATGTAATTTAAGTACAGCATGATGGTTGGCCGGTGAGACGTAGATCTAGAGCTTGCTTGGTTGAGGTCTATCTATGAAAGCTGATTTGCTAGAAGTTCTCAGATACTCTAAGACATCATCGATACTTTCCTTGTGTGAAAGGGAAACGTGAAGAAATTATTATTTTTAAAAAATGGTCAAAAGAAAAAAAAAATTGTGAACAAGGTTCCAAATTAATTTAAGCCTTGAAACTCAGGCTCTGGGGACCTCTGTCAAAAATGCTCTAGTAAAGCTGAGAAGGCATAGAGAAGATAACAAGTATGACCAAAGACCAAAAATAGCTTCCACACAAGAAAGTCTCGTAAGGAAAATAGGTTCTCTACAAAACAGGTGAAATTCAGGGGAAACAGATGTAATAGAATTCAGCTGAGAAAGAGGAAACAAAGAGGAGATAGAAGTCTATACAGCACTAAGAGCTATTAAGATGCCATGAAGTCTCTTATTATTAGTTATTTCTCGCAATCAGCAACTGAGAAAACCCTCAATAAAATTCTCTTGTGGAAAAGATGGGAGAGAAAAGAAGAGGAAGTGTCCTTTTTTGCATGCCAGATGAATAAAATGCACAGCATGATGCCCGATGTCTATTATAGATGCCAAAAGTAGAAGTAGGCCTAAAGGAGTAGGCAAGCTCAGCGCAGGCTTTCTTAAAGTCCTTTTTCAGCGGCAGTCTGCGTGGCAGGGCTGCCGTCTCCCCACCAGTTCGCCAGTCAAAGCTTGTTGGAAACAGAGCTTGAGCTTTCTCACAACTTCACGTTGATAACGTTTGCGCAGGCGAGACTGTATTTTCTAATGAAACTGTTTCCCAGCAGTGAAAATAACCAGTTAGCTCTAATTTTAGCTGATGAGCGAGTGTTGCTTTTCCCTCAACTGTGTATGTTTTTTTCCATCACCTGCTTTCCCATCCCCTGAGCTGACAGTCATCTCCCGGTGAGGCAGCAGAAAGCACCCCTCCAGTGGAGACTAATCGTACCTCTGCTAAGCTCCTCTCGTTTCCAAGGTCTCTTTGCGTATCCTACACACTTGGCAGGGGGTTTGTTGTTTTCCAGGAAAACTTCACAACTTTTGCTGTGGTGATTCCCCAAAGTCGCTATTAGCATAATGGGGGTTGTTGGCAGGGGGAGTGGTGGGGTGGTGGGCAGGGGTTTCTTCACTTTCATTTTGAAAATTAGGCACAGCGGGAATTGATTTCTTTGTAATTTAACTAGAACATCAAATGCGGCAGGATAAGAAAAATATATATTGTATGTGGTATACCAAAGCAGCATTAGAAGGAAAAAAAAAAAAAGAAAAGAAAGAATGAGCTATTTCAGTTAATTCAACCAAAATTCCTGCATAGGATTAAACTGTGTGGTTAAAAGAGTGATGGTGGTGGCTGCTCTGGGGTGCCTAGAGAAAGCTTGACAGGAGAACTGGAGGAAACCCTGTGTTTCTTCAATGTACATTCCAAGCAATTATTAGTTAGCTATTTGGCTTTTTCCATGCAACCGCTAAAAAAACCCTCTTCCTTCGTATCGAAAAATTAAAGGTCAGGAATACTTTTGAGCATAATTTCATTTAGTTATGTCAACGGCAGAAGGAAAAAAAATCATGATAGAAATCATGATAGAGTCCCCGAATGATTGACACGTTAAAACACATGAGAGAAAACACAATGACAGAAGATAATTTACCCAGAAATACATGCTGATCTTTATACTCAATGCTTAGTTGCGTTTCACCGCTGCTTTGTGGTTTGATTTTTTTTTTTTTTTTTAATTTTTTTCCTTTTATATACGTCACCCAGAAATACTGACACCTTGCCTAGAAATCAGTTGTGCCCAGTTAGGCATAGATATTCTCCCTTTCTTTTTATTGTAGTATGAGAAATTGAACTAGCTCTTGATCTAAAGCAGCGACACATTAAAAGGCAAAACCTAGAAAGAGGGGAATGAATTTGTGTCATTTGAGAAAGACTTGTGTTTCCCATTACTTTTGTGTCCATAACAGCATTGTTTACCAACAAAGATGACAAAATATATATTGACAGCAGCCAAAGGAACCGACACAAATATTAGTCACATGACTGCAGATTGTTAAGACCCTCCAAAACCAATTCAAATCAGCATGATTTTGCCAAGTGCACCAGAGGGATTTGGATTAATTCCATAGTTGATAATATAGCTGAGCTGATGGTCTGCAGAGGAAGTAAAATGATTCTCATGTACGAAAAATGGGCAGTATTGATGAAAACAATGAAGAGAAATATGCAAAAGCCTGACAAGATATACGCAATAATACTGTTTCTGTTTAGTCTGCAGCCTTAATGTTTGTTGGCTTCCACAAAAACAAGCACATGTGGTGGAGGAGCTTCTCATTTCAGCCTCCTTTCACCGGGAAATGAGGCTTGTAGGAGCATTCTGTTTGTCTGCCATGTCACCGTCACCTCATTTTAACCAGATGCGGTTAAACGTGATGGCTAGTGCTCTCAAAGATATTCTGCTCCTATAAATTTCATAGTCACCAGCAGCTGGGCAGAGGACATGGATGCTTTGGTGAGAGGGTCTCCTCAGAGACGATCCAAGGAACGGTACCAAGGAATACACAGGGATCTCACCCTCAAGATACAAATCACAAGCAAACTAAGCTCTCAGAACAGCATGTTTCTGCTAGGCAAAATATGTTGATTTAGGCTTTTAACACATCATCAAGCACATCTTTCCCACTTTTGATCAACTTTAAACAGTAAGCAGGATTTTTATTTGTTTATTTTTTTTTTTTTACAATGGAGTTTTATGTGCTGAGATACTGTTGGGATAGGCCTAAAATATCTAATATTTCCATACAGAAACAAAATAAGAGGTTGAGGGACCGCATAATTTCTACCCACAGTGGAGAAATGCAGAAAATAATATACAAAGAGGAAGAATAATCTAGTTTCCAAGGCTTTCAGACTTATTCAAGAGTCCATGCCTTCATTCATGAGCGTGGTTCAGTAGACATCAGGATGCCATATGTCAAGCCTGGGTGCTTCCTTTGTAAAACACAAGTCTTTGTAGTATTCTCCACGTAAAACGTGGGTCAACCGCTTTTGTACGAAATTGCTAGGGGGATACTCAGGGGTGTTTGAAAGCCTCCTGAAGCAAGTTGATAGATTTGCGCTATAGCTTGAGCGTGATTTGAAACCCACACTTGCTTCACGGTCAGACTGTTTGTATTAGAGCTTTCAGATGTATTCTAGACCATGCCAGAGGAGAAAGTGGTGTCACGTGCTAGCCCTCAGCATGGTTCTTTGCATGTTTATTCCCTGCAGCTACGTATCTCCCATTGCCATGTGATGATGTCGTTTGACCAACCTCCAGCAGACGGGTCGTCAAGATGCCTCCTCACCCCTCCACCCCAAGGCAGGAAAGCGCATGGTACCTGCTGCAGTAAAGACATCTCAGAACCACCCTCGTGCACACACGCTGTGCTTCGGTCTGCTTCCACACCGGCAGACATCAGCGATGTAGTCTCTGCTGTGGCCCTCTGCACACAGATTGAGCCAAGGTACCCTACCAAAACCCAGCTGGAGATCAGATGTTGGAGGCTTTGTGGTCACAGACTGTAAACGTGATCTCTATCAGAGCCCTTCCTCTTCAAATAATTTCTGCTGGCATTGGAGAGAAAGTAACCGGCAAAAAAATCGCCATGTGCTGCAACCGTGCCGTTACCAATCCGGCAGTGACGTTAAAAAGATCCTTTTAAGAACATTTTGGGTCAATTTAAAAGAAAACACTGAAAATACATATATTACCTTAACTACAAATAGACCATTAGCATCGTTTTAAATAACATGTTCTGAGATACCCCACCTAGATAGAGTGGAGCAGCTGCCTCATTCCGCAGTGGTATGCCAGACAGAATTACACTTCTGAGTGCAGTATTTATTCATTGTTATCAGAATTAATGCCACATTTGGGACTATTTTTATTTAGACGGACAACTGCGATTTTTACCGTGAAAATGAAAACCGGCCCCTTGTGGGTCCCTCAGATTATTTCCATTTCTTCTTTCGTTCACCTAATTTGCCAGGTTCCTTGTTGTTGCTCTTCCCTCTCAAGGCCCTCTGCAGTCCTTCACTCCTTTAGCAATGATCTCATTTTTCCTTTGTTATTTTGCTATGAGTACAGATTCCACCTCCTCTCCATCCTTTCGATTCTCTTTTTTTTTCTTCTGTTACGCTGCAGAAACTCCTTTTCGCATTAAGTACTGGACTACAGCTCTTTCCATTACTTTTCCAAAATTTGACTCTTCTGTTAACATGACCTCACCAGCGTATTCTGGAAATTCATTTGGTGTTTGCCAGTTACACAGGTGTTCATCCCTTAAACATGGAACTTGTCACGCAGGGAATATGTCTTCTTGTGTGGCTTATCCACAGAGATAAACAAGTACATCTCAGCCTTGAAGAACTCTGCCTGTGCGTTTGAAATCAATAAAATATGATCAACTTTGGAGAAAGAGAATTTTTTATAAGTAAGTGGATACATATTATAACAACTCTGCACAGCTGTAATAATCCTAACAAAAGGTCTTTTTTATTCCCTCTGACCGCTTGGGATAAAATAAGGATAGCCAGCATTTTGGAAAGAAATGTACAATGACCCAAATTACTAAGTGTTTCGGACGATTTTCTTTTATCACTGCCTTTTCAAACCATTTCACTGAAATTTGTGGTAGGCTTTTTAGCCAGGGAAAGGTAAGGAAAAAACTGGGGTAATTTTTTTTCTAACTTATTTCCAGGGGGATTTCAAAATTAGGATGATGGAGTAATGAATTTGATTGTCTCAGCAGTCTGTCTTTTCTCTTGTCCACATCAGCCCAAGCCAGGTGCAGAAGACAAAGAAACGCTGCTACAGAAATGCCGGCTCTCTATGACGACCGAGAAGGATGATTGATTTATATTTGTGAACAGAACTCAGGCAAATATTTGTATATGGTCTGCTTTTAGCCTAGAACAGTCTTTGCTGCATGTTGAAACTTCCCAAAAAATAGAAAGATTTGCACAAGGGGATACAGGATAACAACTGTCTTTCTACTGACCTGCAGATCTGTTTGAAGACAGTAAAATCCAGAAGGAGCTTAAGAGTATTTCAAGTTCCCCTGGACATTTTTAGATGAATTAAAAAAAAAAAAAAAAAGACGAAAAAAAACCCAGCAACTGATACATTAGAGCACTAATCCAGTTGTCAAAAAAATAGTAATTAAGAACACGGTTGAATAGCAATAGGTTAGGAATGTCTTATGAAGTCGTGCGGTCTTCTTAGATGCTAACCTTGATTTGCTTAACGTTTTAGCATATTAAAAGTAGTGTTTTGAATGTTTGAAAAGACTTTTCCCTTACTATTCAATTGCAGTATTTTGTCAAATGGAAGATTTTCTTAATGGATCGCAAAACAGCAGCAAAATTTTAGATTTTATGATGAAGAGCGTTACCACGGGAGTTTGAGTAGAAAAAATAACTAGTGAGATATTTGAACTAATAATCGACTAAAAACCATGTGTTTAATGCGTGCACAAGAAAAACGTGGCAAGTTCTAGAACGAATATGTTCTGTGGTCTTAAGGAATTTTGTTAAGCTTCTGTACTTTTATGTACGTCCTAATCCTTTCCCCGCCAAAGTTTATGTCAACATTTGTGTTGACATCAGGAGGAAGTGATCAGAACAACTTGGTAAAGGTAATGATTTGTGTATCTTTAAATTGGCAGCTTTTAAAGTATATGGGGTTGTAATATTATTAGCTTCCTGTTTTCCCCCTCAAAATTATATTTCATACATAATCTAATGCATACAAGTAACGTAAAAAAAAGGGTTTATATTTCAATGATCAGCTTTCCCATCTTTTTAATTTTACAGGCTTTAAAGCTTTCTTATTTCACTAACGTGTGATTTACGTTTTAAAAGTCTTCGGTCTCACCCTCTATTTTACAATTTTCCATAGAAAGTTTCTATCGAACTCCAACTGCAGTGAGGACTGTTCAGGGAAATGCTCATTCTAAGGACTTACTTTAGCCTTTTCGCCAGTATTATTGTAGAATTACAATAGAGAGCAAACACTACAAAAATATAGGTAAAATTGGAAAGCGATGTTGCTTCTTCTTGGACCAGAAGTGTGTGAACTTTCTGTTGATAGGTGTATATATCTTTCCAAGTTCCAATAAACCCATTTAAATCTCGAAAATATTTCTGTTTCCAATGATGGGAATTTAATTTTTCCCCGTATGTATCTCTTTCTTGTACTTCACTCAGGTGTTCTCGCTTTCTCCTCTACCTTCCAAAATACACATGAGCTATCTGCAAGCTTTTGGCTACGTGGCTAGCCCTGCTCTGAAATGGAACAATACTTTTAAGATATAAACCAAAAATGGCCTAAGTTAAAACATATTTTTCTTTGAACAGTTTGGAAATGAGCCAAGGTTCAAAGGGGCTGTTTTGAATGGCACTATGAACGTAAGGCTGGTTATCACATTGACACTCTTATCTGTGATTAGTAACTCACGTACGAGTGCATACTCCAGCACACATAGAGAGTGTATTATGGACTCCACTGATTTCACTCCCAGAAAAATAAACTCCTGCATCTTTGTTTTCATCTGTATGGGTTTTTTTTTTTTTCCCTGGCTCTTTTTTTGGTCCTATGTGCTCTCCAGAAAGTCCACGCGTATGGGAGGTGTGCACTCCTGCTGCTTTACAGCAAGGCTTCCCACTGGCATAGACACCAGTAATTAGCCAGCGAAACAACGGTCACATTATAACACAGACGGTTTTGTGAGGAGGATTTTTTTTTTTTTTTTTTCAGTGTAAAAGCTCGGTTAGAGCTGTTTGTTACCTACGTCGCTTTATCAAACACTTCATTCAGTCTCTGCAATCTGCCTTAATTTTAAACAGTTATTTAGAGCACTTGGGAAATTCTGCATCTTTGATAAATAGTATAGTTTCATGCATTTTTACAATGTAAGTAACACTCCCTATCCCTTGAAAATAAACTTGAAATGGAAAGAATTCTAGAGATCAATAACCCCATTCAGCCTGATGTTTTACCATGGGGTAAGCTCACCCTTCAAGTAATGAACAAATTAACCTATGCAAGCCATAAAATTCCTCCAAACTTAACAATGCCCATCAAATTTCTTCCAGTTCAGATGTTCATGACTTGTATTTTAATGGATTCCAAACTCTGTTTAATGTTAGGCTTCTCTTTTCTTCTTTCCTCTCCTCTTTTCCCCTTTCCTCCCCTCTCCTCTCCCCTCTCCTCTTTCTATTCCCAGTGCGGTGTTAGACCAAATGCCTCTTAATTTTTCTTGAACTCATTTGGGTTTGATTAACGTGTAAAAAATGTTAGCAAAAATCCAAATATTTAAATTTCTGCTTTCCCTGAATTAGTCAAAGTGCTCATAAAACCATAGGTGACTTAAATTTACTTCCTTTCTCTCAAACGCCGAGTGAACCAGACTAAATTGATTATGATTGTGACAAACTACTGACTTTTATTAAACTCTCTCTCTCTCTTTCTGAGTGAGTAGATGTATATATCAGAGCAAGTTTTGGCAGTTTCATTTTGCTGAGGTTTGTGCCAATATTTCCTTCAGTTTTAGTCCAGATGGGTTCACACCCCTAAATTTAACTCTGATTGAGCAAACTCAGACTCTCAATTCAAATTTAAGGAAAATGACCTGCACTTGAGAGACATATGAAACCACTTAAATCCAAAGCTTGAGTTGCCCCAGGTTTGTTTGAAATTTAGGCCAAAGTTACTTATTAAAGCCACAAAGCTTACCTGTCTTTTGTCAGATTGACCCAAGTTTCAACTAAAACCCAGATCCGTTTTCTTGGCAAGTATTGAAAAAGTTGCCTGTATCAGCGCCTATACCCGTCCTTTAGCACCATGATGGAGCAACGAATCCCTTGTTTGTTTGATAGTCAAAGGAACAATGTTCGGGGGGGGAAGTTGCTTTCAGCTTCCTGTAGAAAATGACGAAATGAAAACCCAGCCCAAACCAGAAAATTTTAACTGAAACAATAGGCTGAAACCACGCTGAAAGAAGTAATGAAATGTTGTTGTTTTTTTTTTTTTTTTCCCCAGCTTGCTGTTTTTAATTCGGAACAGTTAGTTGACTCATTTGGAGTGAAATGTGGATTAGGAAAATATATACGGAATTGACATTGAGAACAAAGCTCATTATTAAGCCCTTGTCCTCTGTTATCTCCTGCCTTTCCCCAGCCTGGCCGCAGACAGACCTATATGCACACTCTCTCTTTCGCCGCTGTAACTAAGTGGATAGGGGAAGGACTAATTTGGCAGGCAACGCTGTGAGTTTCAGTCTACAGTCGGTGTTCCTTCCCAGAGGAGGTGTGTGTTACCTTGAGTAAGTGTTGGACAAACCCTTTGGAGCCTGTTCTGAGATGTGGGCTGATACCTCTCTTCATCAGAGAATTAACTAGCAGCGTGTGTTTACCTTAGGAAAGATGAGAGAGTTCGTCTTGAGAAGCTCTGACTCAAAATGTCTCCAGGTAAGGATTAGTTAACTGCCCCAGGAGGCACAGGTTTATCTTGTAGAAGTCCTCAGAAGTGAATTGTCAAGCACTTTGGAAGATTGCTTAATGAGAGGTGGGAACTCACCCCCCTTTTTCCAGGGTATGGATCTTGACCTAGAAAACTTTATGGCTTTAAAGAATAAATTATAGGTAGGAACTGCTCCTTTCGTTTCAGCAAATAATTAAATAATTCTCACCTCTCTCTCTCACTACTGGTACTTGGGAGCCTGTTGTGGTTCCTCAACTCCACTCCCAAGCCCTAGCATTATTTGCTTTGTCCACACTTCAGTTCTTAGCTACCAGCTCAGAAAAGCAAAGTTTCCCAAAATGTGCACAGTGAAAAAAAAAAAATTAATTCAAGTTCCTCTAGAGGAGCAGAGCCCTATGTCTGGGTGAGCACCCAGGCATAGAGAGAAGGTCAACCCATTGGGAGAAACGAGCAACACCTCGCTGCTGTCCTCGCCGAGCCTCTCGCACGCTCGGTGCGATGAGAGAGGAGAAAGTGGGTTTCCCCATCTCTATTGCCTCCTACATCCACCTCCCACCACACATACTGCAGCCACCAATCCTGTATGTGTCCAAGAATACCTTGGAAAAATATACTCTGTCAATCAAATCGAGTCAAGGCTAGGTGCCTGAAAAAATAGGATTTTTTCTGGTGGATGCTTGGATAATACTCAGGGGGTCAGTGCATAAATCGAGCATGAGGCTTTGCAGGACTGAGCGGCAAGGTATGCTCACATGTTCTTATGCAGGTGCTTTTGCATGACTATTTTGGCACGCATCTGATTTCCCAGTTTCTTAAGAGCAGAAAGAGAGGCATGAAGAACCGGGAGGTGGCTAGGATTAGTATTTTATTTTTTTTTTAAGTGCTGCTCAACAGCTGCTCTAAGACTGACTGCCGTGAGCACTCGAGGCGTTTGGTATATTTATGCTCATGACAGAGAATTGAAGGAACAAACAGCTCATGAGTTCTCACAGCTATCAAGGGGCACCTGTGTTGTATAACAGTTTGTTATAAAACTGCGCTGAGGACTGAGGCATGCCAGCCTATGTTAAAAAAGGTAAAACTCCACAACCTTAGTCTGAAGAGAAACAGTGGCGTTCCTCAGCCATGCGTTCTTTAAACTGCATTTGTGCCGCTACGTCGTCATGATGACTCTTCTCTTCACAATTCCTGGGCAATAGTAAAAAAAACGTGATAAGTACGGTTCATCCTCTGCCTGGTAAAAATGGATCCTTATGCCCATTTCCAGATCAGCTATCGATGTGACAGCTCTTTGGAGCTACTTTCTGGCGGAGTTTTCAGGCTCCCGTGTGGCTAAAGGGGCAGCTATTCGTGCCGAAAAGCCGGTGACTGTTTACTGCACTGACTGGCCCCAGAGACCACGCTGGGAAGTACCGCGTCTATTAAATGTGTTCAAGATCTGGGGTGAGATACTGGCTCCACTAAATCAATGGCAAATTTCCCAGCGCATCCCAGTCAGTGTGGGGCCAGGACTCCACACCTTCATCTTTCCACAGAACCTTCAGACCTGCTCACGTAAGATTTGAGCAGTGCGGAAGGTGAAATAAGATCTGCCTGTGGAAGCTTTAATGCACCTAATACCATGGTATCTTGCAGCCTAATTCTGGCTATTATATGAAATTTGTGGACAGATGATCTGCAACCACTGAATTCTGCATTCCTTTTTTTTTGGCTTGGTACACCCTGGGACTCTCTTAAGTGCATGAAATCGGCCGCTCTGGGAGCGAGATAGATTCCGTGTTGTACCTGCATGTGCTGTGTGCTCATTAGAGATTAGCAGACCTCCCTGCTAATTCCTTTCAGTGTTGAAAAAGGTTGATTTTATGTCATCAGAGAGCCTCAGCGGGGTTCTGAAAAATGTTACCTCATGAGGACACCTTAAAGATGAGTTGGCTTCAGGCCCTAGAACAACCACAATAATTTTCCAAAGCTCTTCACTGCTTTTTCGTCTTTCTTTGAAAGCTTGAAAACAGATTCAGTCCCAAAGTGCATTCTCAGCTCTAGCTGCACATCAGCTATGTTTATATGAAAAAACAGCACACTTCTCAGACTCCTTTTCGGTTTTCAAGTGGCTTTCACGTACAGCTACGTCATCATGTGTAAAGTCCAGGCAATTTCCTAGGGCTGACAGTGGTTCTGTGCCTAGGCGACATGCACAAGAGTCTTTCACAGCGTGTCCGTCAAGGAGTTAGTTATGAGGATATTTTTTTTGTTTGTTTGTTTTGAGTTGATATAAAAAAATGAACTTTTCTTCTTTTCTTTTTCTCCTGAATGTTTTATCATTTAAGGTGAGTTCTCGAGGCACGCTCGTGAATGTGCAGTATGAGAAACTGGTAGGACTCCTGCCGGCAACCTGGCTAGTTTACGAGGGCTGGAAGACTTTTTGCGAACCCTTTCAGCAGTCTAATAGGCATGAACAGCAAGTTGTTACTCTTTGTTGGAGACCTTACACGTTTGGACAGGGAGAAGAAAAGTTTAGAAGCTGGTAACTGACGCAAACTGGGTGCACGGCCTCTGCCCTCAATTTCTAAGTCATTTTTTTCCACCCGGTGTGAGGTTGTTTCAGACACTTTTCCAAGTTTGGAAGTAAGCTACTGTGCCATCGAAGCTTTAGTTGGTGATACACAGAGAGCAATGATAGCCGCAGTGGACAAAAGGGCTAGCAGCGTTAGGCAATAAACTAATATGTTGGCTTTCAACAGTATTCAAGTACCAGAACGGCCTCCTGATATTAGCTTCATTAAAAAAATGTTGTTAGCGATATCATTTGATGGGATTATCCCAATATGTCTATTTTACCTGTATGCCTCCAGTTACTGCAGCCTCACAACCTCAGTGCGTTTGTCTATGACATGCACACGAGAAAGAAGCGAAAGAGGCTCAGAAGCAACGAGTTTATGGTAGCTCAGAGATGAGTTCTTCCTCACTTAATCCACTTATATGAGGCCAAATTTACCATGGCTACAGTGTTGAAGAACATGTTCACGTGGTCTGCACTCAGCTAAATGCTCCAGCCTTTCTGTATCTGTTGACTTTCTGAGGGAAATGATCAAAGAACTAGGCAAATCAAACCTGGGTTCAAAACTCCTTGTTCTGCCAATGGGCCCTACCCGTAGGATGTGTCTTCATCGTGTGACTCGTTGATGTGAAAAAGGTCATTTTTCCAGTCCTGAAGACACATCACATATGTCTTGTGGCAGAGCAGTCTCTTGTGTCCTGAGGCAGTATGACCACTTGTTCTCTGTGAAGTCGGACTCCTGAATGGCGTGAGGTAATTTGTTTCATTTTCGTAATCCCGAACGTTAGTGCACATGTGAAGCCATGCTCATCGTCATGATCAGAGTTAGTTAACCCATTCTTCCCACAGCAGTGTCCTCCATAAGCCGCCAAAAGTGGTCCCTACAGCGACGGTCAACAGAAAACAAAAAATCCAAATGCTACAAACCTACGTTTATTCCCACAGAGTGGGTTGGGGACCCGCAGGCTTAGTCGGGGGCCAATTCCTAATGGCTGCCAGCCCTACCAAAAATTGTTGTGGCTGCACTTGTGGCAGTTTGAAAAAAAAAAAAAAAAAATCACTGTTATTGCTAAGTGCATTATTTATTCATCATCCCAATCCTCCAGCTCATCCACTGAGCAGAAGCAGCGCGTTGTAAGATTAGCTGTATTATTTCCCCCCAAAAGATTAGAGAGTTCTTTGAGTGAAAAAAAGGTTGGGAAAGGCTATTTTATATAACAGCTGTGTAGTCAAATTCTTCTTAATGCTGAAGGCACTTTTCCTCTATACAATCCAAGAGGAACAAAATAGTTTTACAGCTGTACGAGACAAGAAATATGATTTAGAAGACTTTTCTGAGTATTACAAGAACTTCTGGAGAAGTTAAAAAAAGACATAGAGAAATGTGTCTTAAGGGTCCTTCACATAAATATTTTGCCCTAAATTTCAGTCCCAAGATTAATTGTCTCCAGCCCCCAGCCTTACTTCCAGTGCATCAGAGAACAGTCCAGAAGCAAACTCAGCATTTTTTTGCCTTCTTAATGGAGCATTAATCTGTAATTTTTGTGATTTAATAACATACTTAGAGAAGTTTTCTTGGCTAAAATCTGATACATAGCGCTGGCGACCTCCAATGCCCTTCCTTTCTCTGAACCAAAGGCTTTAATTGTTCGTCCTCTAATACGTACAGAGAGGCCACTCAAAAGGATGAAATCCAATATAAATAAATGACATTTGGTGATGAGGTCAACTTTCAATTTAAGATTTATTTTACCCAGATGCCTGAAACGAGCGGCTAGACTACATTTCAAGGTTCGGGGAAAACTTAATAGATATTTATCAGTGAATTGAAGGAGTGACGTGTCGCAAGCATCTGTACAACATTACGTTTTAGGGAGGCCACTCTGTCTTCAAACTCTTCAAGGCCTTACGATGTCATCTCTCATGCTGGGAATTTCAATCCTGAGAAAACGGATATAGAATCGTAGAATGGCTTGGGTTGGAAGGCACCTTAAAGATCATCATTCCAACCCCCTCCCCCGCCCCCGCCAGATATGTAACAACTGAAAAGAAAAAATAGGTTATGCTAAAGAAGATCCAAGCAGATATTATGTTTAGCATATAGATCATGCTAAACAAGATCCATGTATATTTGGATTCTGCAAGAACGCCAGGCCTACCAGGTCACTTATCTGCTCCTACGAATGTCGAAGATATATATGCTGACAGTTTTGGTGGGAAAGGATTCAGGTTCCCACTGGATCTACCCTCAAGTGAACTCATTTCACATGACGATCACGTGCATTGTATGGCTTTAAATCCCTCTCCCTCGCTCCCTTACATAACATACAACTAAATTAAAGTCAGATGTCCTGAAGATCCATGCTGAGTGTAAAACCGACTGACCGTCCAGCCGTACGAGAGTTAAATGCCAGTCAAACTAGATTTGTACAGTGACGGGGGTTTTTGGTCCTCATTTTGCCATTAGTTTCCCTTGTATTTCTGGTAAACATAAAAAAAAAATCCTTTCTTGTTCATAAACTATATCAGAAATCCTATTAAAATCTAATTTACTTCATGCTACTTATGACATGTTTATTTTCTGTAATTCACTTGGCCTTCGTACTCAGGAAAGTGCTCCAGTAAAGTTCATTTTGTTTTATTTTCAGTTCTTGCTGTAGATATTTCATTCCAGAACTTCAGCGAAATGTTTATAGAAAATTTAAAAAAAAAAAAAAAAAAAGTACTTTACATTTAAATGTTAAATGTATCTCCATGTATAAAATATAATGGATAATTATAGGTACACAGCTAATCCCCCTTTAAAAATCCATCTTTTTTTTTTTTCCATTGTAGTTCTACATTAGGACCCGAGAATTTGCTGGTGGCTGGGATGCTACAGCTTCAGAAATGGCATTGGAACGTGCTCAGGACACTGCCCTTACCCAGAACTGTCCTTCCCCGTCAGCTAGAGCTGACCTCTGTGATAGCTCCCGAGGCAAATGGAACATTTTTGTTACCGTCTCCATGCCCCAGATTGCCTGAGGAGGAACTGCCAGTGCTCAGGCGTCTGTCAGATGATACCCAGCAAATACCTTGTTGGGTATTTGTCAGGCAGAACACGACTAAATGAAACGCGTTTTAATTGTTAGAGAAGCATTCTAAAGAGTCAAAACATTTTCCGCAAGAGCAAAAAAAAGAGTCCTGAGAGTTACCGAGAAGACTTGAGTTTTTTTCTGTCATCCCAGTGCTTTATTCTTCTGAAAGAATTACTGTCTCGATAAGGACGTATTTACAAGGTGCCCGGTACTATGGATGTGTTTGCACAAAATTTACATTTATACCACTTCACTCCGAGGACAGGCTGTAAAATTAATTAAGAATAACGCAGAAGCTGCTGAATTCTCTCCTACGTGGACTCACTGGCATCCAGCGTGATAGTAATTATTTCAACTGGGCTTAGCTATTTCACTGCATATTATGTTGATGTACACAATATTAGGGACCCTATCGCATCTGAACTCACCGAACCTTTTATTCGTGAGTTCTTCTTTCGCCACGTGCTGTTGAGCTCGAATAATCAGGGTCTTGATATTTCGGAACGGACATTTCAGAGCATGCTAAATTATCCCCTCTAACGTTCTTAACTTCTGCGCGTCCAGCTTCTGAGAGCAAATTGAGAATAATGGGCCCTGTGAGAATAAATACACTGTGAAGCAATGACTAGTGCCATGATATAAATTTTGAGGAAATAAAGTGTTCTCTTGACTGTGTTTAAATAGCATTAGGGATGGAGGGACACACACACACACACCCCCTAAACAAAGTCCACGCGGTGAAATACCGAACAACTTCTTGCTAATCGGCCAGAGTTCCTGTGATTCAGTGAGGTCTGAGGAAAAACAAAAATAACCCCATGACCAACAGGTCTACCAAAGCACACAAGGGGTCTGACGTGAAGTTATACAGAGAAGCTCCCTTCTGGCATTTCCCATATTCTGAGCGCTTGACTTAGACATCTATTGTTCTTCTAACGTTGTTTAAAAAAGCAGTGTATCCACACGTCCTGCGTATAAAATATTACTGCACACAGAGGGCTGTTTTAGCGGGGCTTTCTCGTGAGAACGACTCCTCTTATTGCCGTATGGAGAGCTAGATGAGAAATCCCAACCCTCTTAAAGCCATTTCAGGTTTGCCCCTGATTTCTACAGTGGATCAGGATTTCACCCCTAATACTGCCCAGGGTCAAAACACAAATGACGGGAATGAAAGCAAACGGTAGTAAAACGTCAGCAGTAAACCTGTCCCACAAATTTCTTGTGGTTTTACAAGGATGGAGTTAATACATTAAGTTGTTGTTACCTAATTAGGTGACTTTTATTGTGTCATCAAACAGAAAACCGATACCAAATGGCATGTGCACATAAATGAATGAGGGAAGGGAGACGATGTGAGCAGAGCAGAAAACAGCCACCGCCTGAAGCGCGATTTCAGCGTGGGAGCGGAGACCATCCAGAGAACATATTTATATGGAGGAAATAATTAGTGAATAATAATGAGTAAGAAGTTAATGGGATTTTGTCTTTATAGAAATGAATTAAACTGATCACAATCAAACTCGTACTTGCAACACTGTGCTAAATAATACCTACACCAGTACCACGGGTTATGCCTCCTCTTTCTCCAAGAGTCACACCATGGAACATCCTTTGAGGCTTCTGCATCCCTCGCTCATCTTCATAGAGCATAATCTGGGGTGGCTTTCTTGGGGGGGAGGTGTCCCATCATTGTCCCTGTTCCCATTCCCATTGCAGTCACCAGGACTTCAGTGGGAAAAAGATTGGACACAGCAGTAAAGTAAAATATTAATCAGTTTAGTGAAGACGGCAGAATTGGGAGGTAAACGCCATCCCCCAAGGATGGGCTCGTGCTAAACGCTGTTGCTTCTAAAATCAATCCATAAGAAAATTCACTATTCCCTCAACCCTCCTGCTCAAAGGGCGCACGGTCAAGAGCGGTAACCGAGTGTGGAAGCCATTCTCCCGATGGCAGGGTTGCTGCTCTGTGCTGCCTCGCCTGCTGCTGCGCGTTACCTGAAAGAGATACCGCTCTCGCTTTTCGGTGCCTAAACCTTTCCTTGCACCCATCTCCTCCGGCCGAATCCTGTGCTCCCCCCACAGTAGCTCTGCCTCTCAGCACAAAGCTTGCCCTCCATGAAACCAGAGACTCGCTGCCACCTGCGTGAGGGGCCGTCCATCACCCGTGGCTCAGCCTTCTGCCTCGGCAGATTAACTCTACTTATAGAGGGCTACAACAAATCACGGGAGGGGATTTTTAATGTCATAACAGCCCTGGAAGTAGCAGCTATTTCCCGCTGGCTGCGCGGGATGGGAGCAGTTGTGGCAGGAGAGCATCCTCCGCCAGCATCTCCAAGCCTTGCCGAGGGCTATGGGGAAGCTCTCCTCGACTCGAATGAAAATTTCACCGTACCGCTTGATTACTATCGCAATTCAAAAATGACTTAGAAATGCTATGGGCGTTGCTCTAGTGATTTGAACCACCTACTTGCACAGGCCGCTTTTATGAGACCTCTGGGTTTTTCTTCTTTTGGAGTTACAGCAAAGAGAAAAAAAGAAAAAAAATCTCAGTAGTTACCTACTTTTGGGTTTCTGCTGTAACAGCAGAAAAGAGCAAAAGGTGGCCACTTGTTTTTCCAGCAAAAAACAGTGAAAAACATGAAAGGAAGCTTTCCAGATGGAGGCTACTTAAAAGTTGGACCAAAAGTCTCCATTCTGCATTGTAGGTCGTAAGAATCAGATATAAACTACTTCTTATTCTGCAGTGATTTTTCTAGGAGACATTTACAAGGAAGAATGAAGCCAAACTCTCAAATAAAAAAAAAAAAATCTACTTACAGCAATTTATCAATCTTTAATAGCTGCCCTGCTATTTAATATCATGTTCTAGGAGACTCACCATGGCTTTGTGGAAAAACATTTGTTAAACAGCGGCTGCTTCTTCTTTCAAACAATCAGGTTTCAAATGTACCCAGAGTGTTTCAGTTTCCAAGAAGCATTTCCATTTGTTTTTAGAATGATTCACTTCTCTATCCTATTTCTGTATATTTTTAAAATAAAATACTACTTTCTGCTACTTCCTTTTTTTCTTTTTTTTTTTTTTTAAATATAGGATNTTTTTTTTTTTTTTTTAGTTCTCCCCTTAGTTATGGAAATTACATTACATAGAAGGGAAGAGTGGTGATGATTTATCTCTGATTATGGCACTTTACGTGCTTCACCCTTTCATTTTTTAATTTCTAACGACACAAACGGAGACCAAGAATTATGTCATACAAATAAGCGGAAAGGCCGTAAAAGTCAATTAAAAGATTGTGTGAGCAAATTTTTAGTCAATTACTGCTATTTATGGTCTCCTGTTTTTAAAACAGTAATACTGGTACAAAGAAAATAGCAGAAACTTATTTTGTAGTTGTTCAGAGAAGTAAAAAAGAACTCTGATGGGGCAAGGGGATAGCTGGTTTTAGATGGACGTTTGGAAAAAGGGACAAGTGGTTGAGTGGATGACTCTGATTTTGGTCTTGTCATGCAGAAATGTCGTATCAATTTTATATATAATTTTTTTTTTTTAAATCTGTTATTATAGCTGTCTTCAGGAGCATGAAGAAAGGTCTTTAGGCCCTCAATTAAACCGTAAATATAGTGCTGAATATACAGTCTAATAGGACGGGAGTGACCATTGCGTACGTGACGAAAGCTGTAGTTGAAAAAGACAGTAAGTCTTGCGGTACGTGTTTATTTCTGAATTTCCTTGAGCACAGACGGAACTCCCGCTCAAAGCAAAATGATCCGTAATTCCTATCGGGCATGGGATTTATGTTAGGGGCTACATAAAGGGCAAGTGCGTTAGTTTGTAAATGTCACACCACAGCAGACTCAGAAAAAGAGAATTAAACTCTAAGAACAAAGCTTTCCTAATGCCACATGACACAAAGCTCAGCAAAGAATAGCTTGTCAGGTAGGGGGTGGAGGAGGAAGAAAATCCCGCAGCCTGTCTATCTCAGCAGGAGCACGTAAGTAATGTGGTATAAGGCTTCCAGGGAAAAATACTGAAAGTCTGAAAAAATGTGCCTTACACAAACTACACTGCTTTCTAACACCCGGTGTTTGTGTCAATTCTGTAGCTCCTACAGTACAGTTCCTTGCATAAGCGATACCCCGAGAAATATTTTCCAGTTTACGACAGTATCTGACATGCTAGGCTGCATGAAGATAATTCAATCGGTCAGCGAATCCTGTCGTCTCTCGGTTTGTAAATTCAAGCGATAATTCTGCATTCGTTGAATGTCAATCTGTGGCAAAAGGCCCAAAATAAGGATTATAGCAGAGGAATTTTTTGTGTGAGAGGAGACAGAAGGAACTTTGATTTGCAAAGACGCTGAGAATTGTGTTTTGGGGACAAAAAAATGCGTTAGCTTCTCCCTCTTATTATTTCAAAAATCCATTTTTTGTGTGTTTAAAATAACATTAATATAGACTTTGCATCAATGGTTACTCTTCAGTGGTTTATCTTTTCCTTCTGTCACCTCAGACTGCACAAAGCTGTAGTGCGATAACCAAAGATCACATATCCTCACGGTGCTTTCTATCTACTCCACCTGCTCAGCCATGCTGCCCTTTTCAGCTTAGTTTTGTTGGAATAATCGGGTTTAAAATGGTGTGAGAGAAGCCACACCGCGCTTTCACTGGTGTGGTTGAATCTGTTGAATTTCAACTGCTCTAAGTACCGATATAAAGAAACCCAAACAGTTATGACTTTTGGGTTAGTTCAAATGGTAAAGGCCGCCTTATATTTTTTTACATCTGCCGGCATCTTTCCATCACTCTTTGCAGAAATATATGTCTTTGTGTTGCAATTATGAAATGCCACAGGTATATTTACAGCATCTTTAAAAAAATTAAAATTAAGTACCCATGAATACTTTCATCTACGTCCATGCATAAGAACTTTCAGTGCCAAAACCCCCCAGGTATGAGTTTTGTCTTTCCTTCCTCTGTATTCCTGGTTGCACGCCATAAACGTAACCTGGAGCTTTAGTCTCTGCTAGAAATAAAGTATGGCTCTAACATTGGCTAGTGATAGTGTGGAAATAGAGAAAGTTTGGGAAGGTGAGCGAGTTGCTACGCAATCTGTCATGAGCTTCAGTGACTAAGAGCTGTAAGAACCACAACACTGTTCAGACGTTTTCACACTTATGGGGACAAACCACTGGAAAACGTGATAATGAACGGATAATCAGCTGCAGCTTCACAACCCAAAACCTTCCCCTTTCTTGACTATTCCCTGTTTCACTTCCTTGTAGAACGAGTCTAACTTCACAGCCTATAAATCTATTTGTTTGAGCAGCCTCTCTTGGTCGGAGCAGCAGGCAGCGTCATAGAAAAACAGGGTTATTACAAAGGTGGTTTTGAGTCTCAGAGGAGCAGTTCATGGCTTTCCGAACTTTCTCTGCTCCTCTTGTCCCACTGCAGAGAGCAGTGGCCAAGACAGGCCCACGGGTGGGGTCTACTTCCCCCTAAACAGTCTGTTTAACTGCAGTTCATCCCTCACGTCAAGTCCAAGGCTGTAGATCGCATCCTGCCATCTACTCTACCAACTCCTGGCATCTCAAGGGAAGCCTGGGGGAGAGAGAGGGCACTGCAGATTAAATACAGCCGAGGTATTTCCACCCAGCTGGTCTGCTTTTTGTGCCATAGTCATTCTTCTCCTGGAGTACCACCGAGAAGCCAACCAGCAGGATGTGCAAACGCGGAGGGGCAACGCATGGCCACAGATTTGCTTTCTCTCTTCTTGCATCAAAGAGGAAGTTGACACATGGGAGGCCTTTTTTAGTCTTTAATATCCTGTGGGAATATTGTTAGGAAACTGAGAACTTCTTCCCTAACAAGGCGACACTGGATTTCCAACGTAAATTTCATTCCATTTGAGGATGAAGCGAACTCCAAATCTTTTTGTTTCAAAGTTTCAGGCATTTCAATCCTTTGTTGCTCTCTAACCCTTTTTTCCACTAGCTCCCCACGCACACACAGTGCGCAGGGGAGTTTCTATTACATTTATCTACAGAAAAATACTGTTTGATTTATGAACGATACAGATAGATGGTTTCGTGCTTTCATGTTGATGAAAGAAATTCTCGTTGCTGGTGTGTTATGCTGCTGCAGTTAAATAGTTCTCTGTGCTGCCACTGCTGTGTTAGAGGCCGTGGCAGAGAATATACGTAGTAGGAGAGAAGATTACATTTAGCATCATTCTCCTGCTGACAGCTTCTCTGTCTTACTTTATTTACGCAGAATCGCCACAAGCGGACAAGACAGTCCGTCACTGTACGATCTGCTTGAAAACTTTTCCCGCCACACACAGTCTCTTGTCCCCGAAGCCTGAGTTTGGTGCGTCTATAAAAGAATATTTACAAATTTACATCCTTTGCCTTAGAGAGACTTTTGTACAGGATTATCTGTGATTCTAGTTGCCTTTGGGCGGCTTCCAAAGCACGTAAGTAGTAATACCCAAATACAGGAACCGCGGTAGTGATTTCACTGAGGGTTGTTAGCAAGTGAGCTGATTTTGAGCAGAAAGTAGATTGTCATGGTCTTTACACTTATAAACTAGGGAAAACCGCCTTATTTTGAAACTGTTCGTGGTGCACTAACTCCCACCTTTGTGTGTGTGCATGCATGCGTGCACGGAGATGTAATTTGCTGTGATTGGATTAGTGGATAATTCCAATTATCTGGTATCCAGGCAGTGACTGACGCCGTGCCCCGCGTGTTATCAAAAGTCAGTCTTGCACCTATCTTAAGCAGACATGTTTCCTGACAAAGCACTTCAATGGAGTTCCTCACGGCCGAAGTACTTTTCAAAATGAGTCAGGCATCATGAAATAAGGTCTGCTCAAAGTGATGTGTTTGGGCCTTGATACTTTCTGGTTATGTTTTGCCAACTTACGTTTACTCTGGTTCATACTCTGCTCTGGAATTAGTTCCTTTTCTGCCAGCCAAGTGCTTTTTCAGCATAAATAAAATGGCAGAATCAAACCCTAGAAATAAGCAAGAACGTGGTTGGTTTAGATTAACTTCTCTGAACTTCTTTATCAGTCACTGGTGAGTAAGAGGGACTTCAGAAAGTGCATGAGCTGAGCTGCCTAACTGGAGTTTGTTGAATACTCCACAACATTAAGGAAGGAAAGGAGTGTCTTGTACGTCAGACTGTAACCTGGGAGATAAATACACCTTCATTTAATGCCATGAATAGCACCATTCTGATTAAACCTGGCAGCATTTCTCACATTAAAGCAATAGAAACTAACTTATCAAAAATGTAAGTAGAAATTTAAAGTGCTCTATTGAAAGGAACTAAGGAAAATCATGTTCTCCAAATATAAAAAATAATTAAAATCTTAGCCTGTTACTTTGGCCTAAAATATACTTCTAGTTGGCGAGTTGGTTGTTTTGGGTGTTTTTTTTGTTTTTTTTTTATTTCCTTCAAAGATTTTAGTCAAAAGCAAAGAAGTGAGCCATTACCTAGCAGAAGGACTCTATAATAGCTTTCTTCTCTCATGCTCTTACAGTGCCTGGCTGAATTCAGCTCCTGCATCCTTATTTGTGTTGTCAGTGGCACAGATTGGTCCTAATTCACCCTATCAGTTTATTACTTTCTGTTGTCATATTTTAAATTTGTTATTGTAGCCTGCATGTCCTTAGAACCCGTAATAAAGAGGGACATTTGGTGATGCTGGGCTTATTTAGAAAATAGGCATGATCTAAAGAAAACATAACTCCGGTTTTAAGAGAAAAACAACCCAAGAGTGAACAAAACCAAATTGTTCATAAAGGAATGCATAACTGAGAGGACCATTTGATGATCTTGGGCTTCCTTAGGAAACAGAGTGGTACAGTCTGTTTTGAACTCAACGTCCAATGGCTACCACTTCTACACAAAAGCAGAGTTATTAGATATTGACAGAAATGTATTGCTATTTGCTTGTGTTTGTTGCTTTTCATCTCATTTTTGAAGTGCCCTTTGGAAGGCTGACTGAGGACAGCAAAAGCTTCTACACAATAAGTACTGAACGCATTAAGTATCTAGCCGAGGCCTTCTAAGTGACTACACAGTGACAGCCAAGAAATAATTATTCAAATCACATTACTTCTTTTACACAAAATCTTACTCAATAGCCAGCACTGCATATTTCTGCAAATGGAAGTATTTTCCATTAATTAAGAGTTCTCAGAAAGGGTATCATGAAATACAAAACACATGCCATTAATATTCACTTGGGGGTAAAGAACAACTCTGATAATATCTGTACTCATTAAACTTTTCATTCCAAATACTATTTATCATACAGAGCTCCTGCATCACGAGATCGCTCGTTTCAGACAAACACACAGAAGACTTCCTTCTCCAAGGAGCAACTCGCCAACTATTACACTGTTTTTTCACGCAGTGGAGAGATGAAATGGAAAAACAAGGTGTTCCACGTGCTTGAAAGAAGTTTCTAACATGTCAGGATGCCAAAAGAAAACGTACCTTTTTGAGTAAACGGTATGAAGAAGTGCGTTTGTCTACAGAGAACAGTACAAGAAAAAAGGCTCTTTTGGTCTTGTCGCTCCTGACTGATAGTAATAGGTTTTATATTCAACTAATCTTTTATATTGTGTGTTCTGTGTTACTTTAAACCTCAAAACAAAGAAATACTACTCACGTGATTGATGAAATGCAGTAATTTTTTTTGCAACAAACCTTTCCTGTATTGCCCTCTGTTTTTTCGTAGAAGTCAGTTGTAGCAAGCAGATGGTGCGTGAGTCTACGATAAAGGCTTTCATGGCTATTGCAGGAGTATTATTTTCTCTAATCTCTTAAAACAAATAAGCTCCAGTATAAATCCTTAAGGCGATGCATACACACACACAAATATATATATATACACACATACACATATAAATATATATAAAAGCAGATATCCATTATCAAGCGGTTTCCGTAGAAGTAATGGGGGGGAAGCCTGTAGAGTTATGTAGATATCTTTGTAAACTCTGCAAATAATAATAATAGTGAATATTTTTTCTGTGATTTTTTTTTTTTTAATCATCCCTCAGAATCTTACAATAGACTTTCAGTAGCTTACTACATTCCATCTGTATGAGGTTCAACAAAAGACTAGAAAAAAAAAGTAATTTCTTTGGGTTTGGTTTTTTTTTTTTTTTTAAGAGAATAGCATTTTCTTTACGTAGTTTTAATTTTTAATTCACCCCTGCTATGATTTAATGCCTTTCTACGCTAGCATATCTAGAATTGGTATTAAAATGAATATTTAAATATAGTCTGTAGCACTATTAAAGTCATAAATTTTCAGCGATGTAAGAGGTTGGAACTCTCATGACTATAGCTGAGCAAATAGTCAGAAATATTAGTCACAAATTATTGTTTCAATAGCTTCTTGAGTGAGTCATTGTCCCAGCCCTACTTGTGATCACCCGTGCTAGTTCAACTTGTTTGCACGAACCCTGGAAACTTACTGCTTTTCAGACAAATCATTCCCGTACACAGATCATTTCAGCTTCAACTAACTTCATACCGCAGTTTCGGTATTTGCATCATTCTTTTTGGAGCTGCTGGTTCTCTGCTTGTAGGGCTTCCGATACCACAGAGGCACTTCGTGACTTGGGAAATCACTCATGAAACATGAAGAAGAAAGAAGGAAGACCCATGCAAGCTCGCAAACATCCCAGTTCATCCCTGCCGCTCTGAGTTTCTCACCTCAATGCTTTGTCAAGCAACTCCAGCCAGAGCTGTCCTGGCTTTAGGGCATGGATTGCCTGGTGAGACCGTGCACCTACTTGGAGCTGGAAGTATTATTGGACATTAGGATTCACATGGCTTAGACACAGCGGTGCTCATCAAACCAGTGTTTATCGACGGGTGGGGAGCTCCTCAGAGGGTCCTGGCAGACACAGACACCTGCCTTTTTGGATGCGTAAATGCTAATAAATGTTTCTGCCTGCATTGCTACGCCTGCTTGGAACTGGCACAGTTAGTGCTATGTTTGTGAAGTGGCACATAGTCACCATCCTTTTGGGGGCTGTGTTTTTTGGAGCCACCTATTTACTGAAATGAAGCGCTACGTTTTGCTTTGCTGTAACGTAGTATGGACGCTGTTAAAGTAAAGGAAGAGCTACAACAATTTCTGCCATCACAAGCAAACTGCGGCTTCAGATTTCAATATTGCTTCCCCGATGCCAAAAGGACTGCTTCTCCTTAACACGGGTTTTAAATCGTCTGATATAAAATCACTGTTGTGGAAATTATCAACTTTTTAAAGAATACCCTTTAAATGTAGCACTTCAGTTTGGAAAACTGCAAGGGTTTCGCTTCAGGATGCAGTTTTACAAACGAAACGCAAGTGTTGTGTTACAGATACAAGCAGGGATAATTCTCAAACAACCCACCTTTAAAACAATTCTGCCCTCCTTCGTGTTGATCTCGTCGCATAAAATGTTTGACTAAACCTGTCCTGCCCGAGAACCTCTATTCTTTTTAACCTAAAAATATTTTACTACTGTTTTTCTAAGATCTATTATTAAGAGTGCAAGCTCCTATCCCCGTAAACGGAAGTGAAGGAAGAAAGCGTGAGTCAAAAGCTATTAAAAAGCAACATTTAAATTGTTTGAGCATTAGAAAGAGGCTCCCCGTTTTATTGACTGGTCTGTATTACGATTATGTACGCAGCGATACAGCGAACCTGTTCACAGGCGTTGCAGAAGTAGCTGTTATTTATACATTTTTGCTCCTGCAAAGACATTATTTTATGTTTTATTGAAGATGCTTTAGTTCCAAATTGTCTTATGAAACTCTTATGGACTCATAAAAGAGCAGTAAAAATGCGCTTCTCAACGTAACTTGATAAACTGTAAAAAGTTCTAAGGCATAAGTCATTTCTAAGGTTCGGGGTGGGGGTCTTAGTGGGAAAAAAAAAAAGATCAAGGACAACTTTCATTTATAGAAATGTGCTAGAACATTCTGCTCTACTTCCAGGATGCAAGGTACTTAAAGGCTAAGCAATACTGAAAATGCACAGCAACGAAATTAAACACGGGAACAGAATGCTCAATTCATTTGACAGACTTTTTAGTTGATAATTCGAATGTAATTTAAAGGAGGGCCAAAGACGTACGGTAAATAAGGGTTTCGGGAGCTTTCTCTTTTCATGGCACGTTTCTGCTTGCAGACACACAGACCAGGGGTGGGAGGGTGGCAAGTCTTTTTTTCATACTATGTGCCTGGATAACAAGTTAGGGAGGAAGAGAGCAATCCGCTTCCATAAACGGTATTGTTGTGCAAATACAGGGTACCAATGAAACCTTAGTTCGCTTGGTTTATTTTCAAGATTTACACAGCTTAATATGTAAATAACTGCTTTAGGTTTTTAAAGAAAACTGGGCAAGTGATCTTCTGACTCCTGGTTGCAACATAGTCTTTTCAGCCTGGGAAGTAGGTTGCCAAGCTAGTTTTAGGCAATGTCATTTAGGTTTTTGCCTAAGCACAGGTTAATTCTGGCTAGGCTTACTAGGATTCCTGGAAATTGGGTATTGTGCTGAGTTAGAACTGTAAATATAAAATAATATATGGTAAACATATAACATACATACCTGTGTATGCTCTGTGTGCATGATTTACCCCAATAAACTGCCTATACCAGAGTTAGAACAATTCTGTTAGCGTTAAATACTGTTTGCCGTTCCAATAATTCAGACTAAATTAATTTTAAGAATATATTAATAACTTCAGGAAGATAATTCAAGACATACCATAATTCAATATTCTCAAAGACATTCTTAATCTCTTTTTTCCTAGTTTATTACTTATTAGTGTTTCACAAAATAAATTATACTCCTTCTTTGCCCAGATTTGGGGGTTGTTTTGTGTTTTTTTTTTTTTTTTTAATAAATCATTTTCCTTTTAATTCTTCCCTTCTCCACATAAAGCCTTTTCTTACAGTTGTGGGAATTACTATCGGTACATGTTCACATCTGAATAGGGACATTGATGATGATAGTAATAACAAGACTAATGAGAGGAAAACTAATGAGAGAAAGAATCACTACTGAGAGAGTATTTTACACTTTGAAAATCTTGTTCAGATGTTGAACTAGTTTCATCTCTGGAATGCCTTTTGCTTTTTCACTGTTATTACATGAGGGAGCTTTATCCCTGATGCAATCCTTTTATGTCTTAAGTTAATAAAGCTTCACGGCTTTCCTTTTATGCATCTAAAGTAGTTTCTTCCTACAGACATAAATTATCTCCAACTTTATCTCCCCTTTTATTTGTAACTCAGGAACACTTGTTTCGCAGTTTTGCAGCGTCACTTCAAGTACTGTATTGTGGCTTTAAAGGAGCGAGTGGTGACAAACCTCTCCGAATGTTAGATACTAAGTTCTACACATAAAGAACTTGCATTTTTTTGTCTTGGCTCTTACATACTACTGTTTTCGTCAGAACAGTGGATGGAGGGGAGACAAGGGGAGAGATAAGGGGGTGTTCTAGAGTTTGACGTGCAACTTAGGACCTTCAAAATCCCTGAGCAATTAACGGTCTCTGAGAGGACCCCAGATGTTGTCAGATTTATGTCACCTTCACCGAAAGCAATGCACTCTGGCTGCAAAGATGGCCAGCAGTTCCCTGGGCTGAATTAGGCAGAGCATTGTCAGCGCTGTCAGCAGGTCAAGGGGAGGGATGAGCCTTCCCCTCTGCCCCGTCCTAGTGAGACACCTCGGGAGTGCTGAGTCCACCGCTGGGCTCCCCGGTGCAGGAGAAAGGAGGACATACTGGCGCAAGTCCCACGCAGAGCCACAGAGACGATGAAGAGACTGAAGCATCTTCCCCATCAGAGGCTTGAGAGAGCTGGGACTGATCAGTCTGGAGGGGAGAAGGCTCGGGGGATCTCATGTGTATAAATACCTAATGGAGTAAAGAAGAGGGACCCAGATTCTTCTCGCTGGTGCCCAGTGACAGGTCAAGAGGCAGCGGGCACGAACTGAAACACAGGAGGTGCCCTCTGAACAGAAGAAAAATTGGTTTTACTGTGAGGATGACCAAACGGTGGCACAGGTTCTCCAGCGAGGTGGTAGGGTCTCCATCCTTGGACATATTCAAAACCCAACGGGACATGGTCCTGAGCAATCTGCTCTAGCCGACCCTGCTTGAGCAGGGGGGTTGGACTAGACAATCTCCATCAGCACCTGTAAACCTCAGCCACCCCATGATTCTGCCATTCTGTGAAAGAAAACACTGCACAGGCCACAAACATTTTGCAGAGATGCCCCTACACACCATTTGACTTCACCAGTTCTTCTCAGCCCTGACAGGATGGGATTGTCTCTGGGAGCCGGAGGAGGAAGTCTCCTTTCTTCCCTGACCGTGGTTTCTTGAGCTGCTTCCACTTGGAGATAAATAACCGAGGCCTTCATCCTGCAAGTTCTTACGTGCGCCATAAACTAGCACAGGAGATATCCCCTTAAAGCTAGTAATGTTACTGATGTGGTTAGAGCTCAAACATATGCAAACGCGTCTGGAAGATAAGGCCTCTAAATAGCTTTTTCTTTGAGTTGTGTTGGTGTTTTGGGTGGTAGGAACATTTGACCGCTGGAATGCAGAAATTACCATCTCATTTCACTGTTCAGCAGCCATCGGATGACGATAACGCTATCGCTCTGGTGAATCCGGCACTATTTCAAGCTTCTGTAACTTCAGCTATTTGAAAGCTTTGAGTTTCAGGTCAGCTGTAAATCTCCAGTTGAACAATCACCATCAGGTGCTGAAGAAACAGGAGAAGGTTTCAAAGCCTCTCTGGTGCCAGGGCATCCGGCACACCGAAAGGAAAGGAGCACATAGAAAAGCTCTGGACTTCCTGCCGTTATTTAAAAAAGCCGTTCAACTGTCAAGCATGAAAGAAGTCAGCTATTGTAACAGCCAGCGCACTCACCTCCCGGGGGAAGAAATATTGCAGAGCTTCATTACCTCTCCAGATATACAACTAGCTGAGCCCCCACTAAAATACCTGTCACTCTTAATTTAATCCTTCGAAGCAGTCAGAGCTGAAAATGATGCCAATGCTTCTTGCTAAAAAAAAAAATTAATACTAATTTAAAAAAATAAATCTGAGTCACTTCATCTGTAAAATCATTGATCGCTTCTTTCTGGTTATTAAAACAAAGAGCCATCATTATAAAGCATTGTGATTTTAAGTGAAATATTTGTGGAAATTCATTATAAATGAACTTTCACGAGAGCACCTATGATCATAGGATCCCTAAGCAGTAGCTGCAATCAGTTAACCCGTCCTACCTTTTACACTCTTTTGGTACTTTCACGTACTTCAAATAGGAAGCAAATCTGATATTTCACACACCTTATATATTCGTATCTCAGTTACCGAGATATATGATAAAGGAAGTAAACTATAACTTAAGGAAATGCTGTAGAATGTCGTTTTGGCAACAAGCAAGACTTCTGCAACCACAGCAGTTTGAATGGTAGTACCTCCTCTTAGGCACTACTCATATATTTACGGTTTTCTATCTGGTAGCGGGGAAACTGCAGCTTTTTCCAATACAGCATAAAAACGGCTGTATAAAAACAGCAGAGAAAAAAACCCCAATCTATTGTGCACTAGCCAAGATCAGACAATAAATTATGGGCAAAAGTAGATAGAATCCCCGAATATGATGCATTTTAGTTACTGGCTGACAAAGGGCCAGCTGGAGGCATGCAGAATTCCCCTTATTAGATCACTGAATAATTCTTAGTCTTGTGTGCCGCTCTGGGCAACATTCAGCATGAATAAAGACAGTGAGGTCAACATTTAGTTCACTTAGCTTTTTATGTAGTTGAATGGAACTATCTCATGATTAGGTCACTTTTTTTTCAGTTTCCATTGTTTTTGTATCTGATTGCTTCACAACTTGAGGAACCGAATCTAAAAGGATTAAAGCAATTTTCATTAGGTTTTGGGTTTGTTTTTTTTTTCACCCTAAAGATTTGTTCTTTACAGAAAATGAATAACGTGTAAGAAGAGCCACGCTAATTATCAGCGCAAACATGTCTTACAAAAGATTTATTTTTCCTGCATGGTTGCAAGCTCTAGCCAAATTTCTTGCATGAAAAAATGTGTCAGTTTAAGTCCCGGAGCAAGAAGAAAATTATTGACTAGGGCCATCTCCTTCAGAGATCATCACTGACCTCCTGTTATAAGAGATTTTTCAGAAATAAAACAATAGAGTGTGAGGCCGTAACAAAATCAGTAAAGGCTACCTGAATACGAAGAAGTCATCAGCCATTACTTGATGAGTTAAATGATCCATCAGCTAAAGTTGCGGTACTTGCAGTTGTCCAGCTTCCCTTCAACCACTTACTGCTAACAACACTGTAAACCTCTGGCATGTGCTTAAAACATTTTGTCTGGGTTTTTAAAAAAAAAAAAAAAA
>VXBH01006822.1:1023591-1036598 GCA_013400035.1 Rynchops niger | reverse complement strand
AAAAAAACAAAAAAAAAAAAAAAAAAACAAAAACAAAACCGCAACCCTCCACTGAAATTTTGCTGTATAATGGTTCATGGATTATTCATATGTTAAATTCTGTCACCTACATTTAGCTGCAAGTCCTAAATTAATTGGAAAAACTCCACGACAGCGCCTGATACTCTGCCGTGCTGCTTAGCAGTGATGCTAGACTCAAAAGCTCCTTTAAAAAGAATCGTGGCACGCTTCCAAGAAAAAAGAAAAAAAAAAAAAAGGAGTAAAAGAAAAGCAGCCTGCTAGCTGTACGATATTAAGAGTTGAGCCACTGTTAAAGAGAATTAAAATCATGGACTCCAGTTCTACAAACAATCACGCACGTGTTTCACTTTAAACATTGTCAGTAGTTCTATTGACTTCGGTGAGCCTCCTTGCACGGCTTAGAGGAATTGAAATATTATATACGTGCCAGAGAAACTCATTACTGAGGTTGTCTTTTTTTTGATCTTAAGCACAGGTCCTCCCATTTCTACTGATGCACGCGCAACAAAATCTGGGCAATTCAGGACGGGAGGCATTGCTGAAG
The DNA here is from genome assembly GCA_013400035.1 of Rynchops niger. Lineage (NCBI taxonomy): Eukaryota > Metazoa > Chordata > Aves > Charadriiformes > Laridae > Rynchops > Rynchops niger. Next base: position 1,036,033 of record VXBH01006822.1, on the reverse strand, counting down.
ATCCCCACTGCCGGCTGAAAGCAGAGAACACCCACTCAAAACACCTGAACAGAATTTCTCTTGCAGTAGACAGGAGCATCTGCTTTCAAAATGAGCTTTTCTACCCAGAAGGCTGTAGAGCTGAGTGAAGAATAGCCCGGCCTTTTCATTCCACATACACTGTCTGCTATTCGTGATCCTAATTCACAGTGATGTTTCATGTTAGTGCAAGTGGTTTACTTTCTCTGCGAATAATAGATTCATAAATATTGGTATACAAATTTGTATATATTAAACACCTTGTAGTAGAGCCATGCACTTCTTTGCGTGAAAATAGCACACACATGCTCGCCTCTGTTTTTTTTTTTTCAACGTAATATGAAAATATTGGGCAATTTAACTGACCGAAACAATTTCAGTCATGTCTGATTGAGTGGCTGCCCACCTCTTCATGTGGAAATAAAAGCTTTTGTTAAAGTACAGATGAATTACTTCACCTAAAGTCTGGGGGGGGGGGAATTGATTTTGGCTGTGCATTTGTTCATTAGATCCAGATGTACGCTATTAACTGTCCATAGCTGGTTTGACTAATAAATCACGCCTGAAGGATTTTGTTTTGCAGAAGAGTGCTCTTGTTTGTTTTGTTGTTGTTGTTGTTGTTGTTTTGTTTTTTTTTTATCACAGTTGATTTATTTGTTTTGTTTTGTTTTCTACTCGGGACTTTCTGGCAGTAATAGTACAACATTCCGTGTTCAGAGCAGACGTGCGTGTTGTCCTGATAATCTCCGGTTTACAGAACAGAATGTGCAGACCTTGTGGATGGGAGAACTGAAAATGGACAAAAAAATTCTATAAACCGTTCAGTTGCATTGTTAACACCTACCTAGTATCTGAGGCAAAAACGTACGTAGCTGTACGTATGTTATTTAGTAGACATGCAAGAGCAGTCATTCTCCAGCTGGCCTGCAACTGCATTTAGTAGAAAACCCAAATGTCATCTCCTCCTCACTCTTATCTCCTGTGCAAGATGGGACAGAGGGAGCCCCTTCATAATTTTATATTTTTTCTAGCCGGGTAACGTACAAAGGGAACTCATCCATCCTGCTGTCCCACATAAATCCCAAGCAGCATCAGCTACGTCGTCTGAGTCATCCGTCCGTGGAAATACAGGCTCATTTCTCTTTCTGAAAATGTTAAGGATGTAAGGAACTCTTATCTCCTGCAAAACACTTAAGCAATCCTTTGAAGGAATTTACAGTCCTAGTGATAGCGGTAAGAGAGAAAGTTGGGCAACAACTTGCAGAATTGGACTTTATGTCAGTCTATGCACATTAATTGCAACCTATCTTGTCTTTTCAATGATAAACTTTTTCAGAGGATGAAGTGGATTTCTCACAGAGGATACTCTACAGAAGAAACCCCTTATGTTTACAGCATTTTTTACATGTACAGTAATATTACACATACATCATGTGGTTATACAGCGTATTTATTACCTCAGTTTATGAAATAAAACCTGCCAGTTGGGATGCTCAGGAGGTATTGGACAGAATTATTCCTACTTTGCGACAGACAACACTGTGATTTTTCCTAATATTCACAATTTTTATTACAACCACCTGTGTTCTAACTGAATTCTTTCCCAGAGCTAAACTCATAATTTTAATGAAACCTTCTGTTCCTCTGGAAACAAACGTTTTTGAACTTTTGTGACATATTCACAGCTTCGGTGATGTTTATTTCCCTTCTCTTTGTTGACTGTACAAACAGACTGTTAAGTTTTTTCACTCTCTTGCCTCTGTTATACTGGCACCAGTAATTAATAGACCACTTAATGAATTCTCAAGGATTATGGAACACGTCGACTATGACAACTGTTTCTACTCCCTTCCATTTCTAAGCTCCCAAGACACCACCCCTTCACGCATTCTACCTAAAGACCCCAGTGATATGAAAGTAGAATCTGAGAAAAGGTGTTTTAGTTCCCGTTTTCATTGGTTGAAGGCCGTCATACTCTGACACGACTTATTCTGTAGCATTAAAGTGGTCCTTACCAGCAGTCTTTGGCGGGCAGGGCAGCTCGGCTGCGTTCCTGTGATGCCACAATATGAAGCTCTGCTTCTGGAGCTGAAATTTGTCCGCGTCGCCATGTGGAAAATCTAAACAGCATCGGCAATGCTGAAGGCCTACGAGTCGCGTGTAGATCCTGGATGTCCCTGCTTGAATCAGTTGGCTTCATGCTTCCTCCAGCTGCCGTGACATGCTCACACTGCAAAAAGCTGAAAGCTGCTGTCGCGTTGTTTCATGTACGGAACAGACAGTTGAGGTCTTCACGCTGGTGAAAAAGACAAGTTTTCAGTCACAGTGGCTCATGTTTCACGCTTTTTAATAAGAATCTATACCAAAGAGGACAGAGCTGCTTTAGGCTTAATTTAGACGCTTTAGGATGGCACAAATTACGACCAATTCAAGTAGTCCAAAGAGCGAAGCTCTTCTCCAGAATTGCCAAATAACCGTATGCTCTGGCCTCTCTCCTCCTCGTGCCTTTCCTGACAGAGGACGACGCATGTGCTAAGGACAAAGGGCTCTTCTGAAAGCAGCCTTACAAAAGTAGCCTCAAATGTCCTTCCCAGAGTCCTCTCGTGACTTCTGGGTTGTCGCCGCTACAAAACTCGTCATTCTGTGGTAGGCGAAGACCACAGGCACGCAGCTGTGAGAGAAAGGGAGCTGAGCAGTTTAGGCGTCAAGTGCAACATGCAGAAAGGGAGCAGCATGAACCCAGCCTGCCTTGTTACTTAAAAAAAAAAAAAAAAAAAGCTAAACTGCTTGATTGTAATCCAGACTGTCCATGAAAGAACAAGCAAAGATGTAGGGGAAATTAAACGTATTACAAAAAGGAGAATAGTCTGCTTTGCATAAGCTCGCTAAGGCTAGAGATGTTAATACAGCGATATTTTCTGATGGAAAATTCTTCTTTCTAATCTTATCCTGAAGTTTTCGATGAAAACAGCAAAAGGAAATAAAAGTGAGTATGCTAACTTGCTGAGATCATTGGGAAAACAACTGTTTTTCCTGAGAACAGTCACATACTCCTAGTGTGCGTTTATATTTTAGGATTGCTTAACTGTCTTTCTAAAAATAACAGGTGTTGACTACTCCTGCAGCCTGCGTCAAAGATTCGGATAGGTATAAACTATTAACCAGGCCCCAGACTGTTCAGGGAGCATCTTTAATATATCATACAATACTGATTGGTTTCACTCTTTGGAAGCAAAAACACTAGGCAGGATAAAGAAAAGACGTGCGATATCTTTCGTAATTTGCTGAGTTCCTTAGTTCTATTGTCCGTGCACGGACAGTTGCGTTCAGCTGTCCTGTTTCAAGCTGTAGTTTGTCCTCAACCTTGATTTTCAGGGATTTTGACATGTCATTGTTTATCACCCTACTTTATGCAGCAAGGAAACGTATTTACAGCCTCCTGACCCTTTGCATTGTGTCTCTAAGTACAACGTATAAATTTACGTGCATACCAGGAATCCCTATGCATCTAGTGAAATCCACATGTAACTTTCTGTGCCCATATTCCATCATGTTTTTACATGAACACATGGCTTTTATAACAGATCCTGCTCGTAATTTGAGGCCCTCCTTTCTCTGCGATCCAGCCACGGGATGGATTTTTCATTAATAGGGCCCTAAGACTTTACACTTGACTTTGGAAAAAGAGCAGGCGCTGGTGCCAAGTTTTGAACTCTGCGCTCATTATAATGCAGTCCGTTGTGTCACACACATTCAGAAATGTAATTCCAGGAGAAACCAGGGTCCAGATCCTCAAATGGGCCTCGGCGGGCAGCGGGGTTTACTGTGCGTTTGACAGCAGCTCTGCTGGGCACATTGCTGGGGATAATCGACGGCTCAGAGCTGATCTGTCAGCGCGCAAGAAGTGGAACTCGGGGGATTTCTTCACCCAAATAAGTAGCACGCTATGGTGCACGCATGCTTTGGCAAAGTGCCTTAGTTTTAATCATTTAGCACAAAGAACTTCCTTTTTGTCTCGCGTTTCATTCAGCTGTCTTCTAGCTCCCTTCTTTGTAGCAGGCTTCTACCCATCCGTGCCCAATCCTAGCAGAAAGGCACGTTCCCGTATCAGGAGTGTCCTCACTTTTTATTTCCTGCATGTGCTGTAATTCAGAGAAACCAGGAAAACGGGGAATACTACCAAGTGGCTATCATGGATACCTTGGATTGCTGTTACACTTCCATCACAGGACCGTTTGACCGCCGGAGGAACATCAATAAAGTCTATTCTCAAGTGTATCACATTTTCATTAAGCACCCGTGTTCATCTTTAACATTAAGTAGGTATTGATAGACCTTTGCGAAAATGCTGTCATCTGTGGTTTGATAATAACTAACAGACTAATGTTCTTACAGAGGAGACTTGAAATACGGAGAGTTAAGAAACAGACTGGAAATCTACTGGCACAGCAAAAATAATTCTTACCCAGGCTAGCCTACACTTACCCTGCATTGCTGCCGTTTGAGATTAAACTGCTTTATAGAACTGATTAAATAGCTTTTTGCAGGGTGGATGATCTTAGAGGGTGGTCTGTGCAGTGCCTGAGATGTGGGACATCATGAGATAAACAAACACGTTGCTGATAAACTAGGAGGAATAGCTGGTAAAGTGGTGCCTGCGTTTTGCATTAGAATTGGCCGTCCTTCTGCAATCATTTTGTGAGAAAACCATTTAAAAAGCACTTCTCCATTACATTTTGGAAAAAAAGCATGAACTGACAATTGGCAAATCATAAAAAGTTGGGGCATTGTACATTAAGGCTTAACTGCACCAACCTGTCAATGCTTTGAACGCTGCCCCAGAGGGACCATCCCCAGAAGTGAGAGAGTCAACATCTTGGATCTCCTCGGAGATGGTAGAGTGCCAGTGGGTGCTAATTGTGGTGATGGTTTATTTCACATACACTCCCTAACTGCCAGCCAGCAGCAAGGCCAAAATCATCGACTTGTTTAATTCAACCTTTATTATCTGTTTAACATTATATGCATTTACAAGGTATGCATCATTGCAGCATCTGGACACACTTTGCAATTACATGGACCAGAACTGAATCTACTGGCACTGTTAATATTTTTGAGCATTTATTATATTCCAGCATTGTTTCTATTGTCTTGTACACAGTCTGAAACCGCTGGGAAAGACAGACTTTGTCCCAGGGAGCTCAAAGTACAGACGAGGAAATATTTCCAAATAGCAGAGCAATAGTATTATGGGGTTGGGTCCTGGCTTTTTTTCCTGACTTTTAGCATGAATAAAACCAGAATTCAAACTAATGAATTTACTCTGTGGAGACCAAGGCCAAAAAAGACTCTGTCTCTGTGTACGGTTGAGAATGGAACAATTCTTCCATACTTAAACAGCACCGATTCCTCAAAAGAAGACCATATGTAAGGTATCAGAAGTATCTCTCTGTAAAGTATATTCTTTTAGAGAAGACAAACTTTGATACACATGACTAATAGATATTTCGCTTTACCTCAAGGAACTGCAGTTTATGTTTCTGGGTAGCTCCTGAGTTTCACATATTCTGAGAACTATGAAGTTATACTGCCTGTAGCCATGGAGTTACCGAGCTCTGAAATCAAATGTGCACTGTTCCTAGCTAGCTAGGATCCAATTTCATTATTTGATTGAAAACTTACGTCAGGACTTGCATCAGTTTCTGGTATTTCCCAGTCAATCTGAGGAATGCTCTATGTGAAATATTTCCAAGCGTGGGTATGGCTGATGCGTGTTGTGGGCACAGGCTGGGAAGGAAAAGCAAAGATGCTGTTCTGTGGGGTAGAAAGAGAAGTAAAAAAAGAAGTGAATGACTGTCAGATTTAGGATTTCAAGCCAGGCAGCACTGGTGAAGGAAGGTCTTTCTGAACATACTTTAAAACTTCTGCTGAAGTGAACAAGCTTTATTAGATTTTATTGTTTCATGGTGTGTGATGTCACTAGAAACCTTGGATGGGAGTATAAACTTTAAATGTTGAGACTAATTTTTTCCTTATGCATTAGCCATTTTTAACTGGATATCATCTTGGATTACACACATTTGGACACGTAACTAATTTTACACCCCTATACTTACATCCCAGTGAAGCACTTGTACATTGCAACTTTAGAGCCTCACATACAGCAGGATCTCACTGCTAAGGTTCATTTGCTGTCCTCAGAAAGCACTTAGATGTGTTCTCTCTAAGTACATCAGTATTTCTCACAATTCCCCTTAAGCCAAAACAAATAATATCTTTAGATTAAAAAGGAAGACAAAATTCAAACCTGCTGTGGTTTTCATTAACTTATAAGAATCGAAATTAAGGGTAGTAGATTTAAGCCAATCCATAGGATGTGCTTTTGTCCTGTGAAATTTTCAGTCAGTATCACGAATTGCAAACGGGAAGCTGTTATTTGAGGTTGAAGCGTGTTCTAACATCGTCTTGTAACATCCTGAGAGAGAGAACTAGCAATGAAGTGGAAAAGACAAGAATATCAGGAAAAACGCTGGGTCCAGATTCCCACGTCTCTGTTTACAATGAACAGAAAGTCCAAAAGTGGGTTGAAGCAGCCAGACTGAGATTCTTTAGACACCCAGCAAGGCTGGTGCATCCACCATAGGTTAACTGTGCCCACGTCTACGAGGACCAGGAGTCGGCTCCTCTGAGCCCCGCATCCAGGCCTCTCCCATTGCCCGTAAAGTCTTCTGGTGCAACTTGCATCCCATCAAAAAGCAGGTCCCAAATAGGTCTCACCGCTGGCCTTTTAAGCTCCGAAGTTGCATTTCTCTTGAGCCCGGACTACCTACTCAAATACCAGAGCTGCACAGAAGTAAATCTGGCAGCCACTGTGCCCCAAGCTTCCTCTCTCCTTTACGCTGGCCTGCCTTGTGAAAGAAAGCATACGGTAGGGTAGCAATCCAAATATTCGGAGGCTTGGGGCTCCAATTTATCTCCCATTGAAAACAAATTCCTAAATGTCTCAGAAGTATTTGGAGAGACGTGGGATACCTCACCTGTTGTAGTACTTGTTCGCTACAGGGCTTGGGTTCTTGACTTGCTTTGGAAAATGGTAACAAATAGCTGTGATTTGCCTGATTTTCGTTGTCCCTTTAATCATAAGAAATGATGAGTAAAGAGGGTGAGAAGGTTGCTCCTTTCTGGATAGCTCTTTTCTCATGCCAGACATACACATGGCTGAATCTCTTCAAACTCTGCTTAAAAAAAAAAAACAAAAAAAAAAAACAAAAACAAACCAAAAGGATGTGCATCAGTTATATAAAATTCATGTTCACAATAGAAAACTTATGTATGCTTATGCTTAGGATAAATCTTGTTAGTAATGCCTGAGAATAACAGGAATAACCTGAAAATAACAGGGAAAAAGTGAAGTGGATATGCAAGTCCAAGTGTTTTGTGTCCCGTAATACGAATAGATAGACAGACATACGCAGGTACGCATACACACGCGCACACAAACATATACGTTTACAACCACATGAGACTTTCAAAGACTCAGTTAAACAAGCATAATTTCACATAACCTGGCAAAACTTCTGGACACATTTTGCTTTCCAGAAATCCAGCTGACTCTGGTATTTTGTTAGTGGGAAGTGACTGCAAGTAGGGGATTTGCATAAATATTTATTTATGTACAATTATGTCATCTGCTGGATGCTCCAGTATTTTTCTGGCAAAAGGACTGATTAAAAGCAAAGAGTAAAATGCATGAATGAATGTATGACCTGTCACTGTTTTGTTTTTCTTACAGCGAAACAAGAAGGCAGTGGGCACAGAAACCCTCACCCCCATCATGTAAATGTCCCACAGGGCCTTGATCTTTCCATTGCCAGCTGTACGTCCCCCATCTTAACTTTTTCCTCAAAAATGGATTAAACTGAAATAGCTCATTTATAGATGTACTTATAAATCTATAGGTTTGGGTTTTTTTGTTGGTTTTTTTTTTTTTGGTAATTGCAACCTTTCCTTGTTAAATGTACTCTAAGAATTTGGGAAAATGTGTTGTTTATTAAAGCCATATTTTGCTAATAACATTTTGCAAGAGTTCAGATTACAGCGAGCACTATTCTTTACTCCTTTTTAAGGAGGTGCTGTAATTTTGGAAAGCAACGTATGCCCCATTTGAAGCCTGGGTTGCTATGGCAAATTCACATTTCAATTCAATCATGTAGTAAATAATAACATAAAATTGTGTGCAAATGGCCAGACTGAAGGTTAAATAAGCCTCCCAAGTACCCTTAACGTGGGGCAAGATGCTTTTTTTCTGCCAAGCCTTACAATTCCTGCGACTGTTTTCCATTGGTCTCCATGCGTATCACGTGCGCTCTTAACTGCGTTTTCATACTCTTGGTTGTTCCCAACTTCTTGGCTCATGGACGGTTTCTGGATAAGCTACAAAGGAAGATTCTTGGGCCTTGATAAAGATGAGTTTTATGAAGAGGTAGACTCCAGACACCGTCCAAACCAGCTGAATGCCTTCAGGTACTACCTAATATCTCTGTCCGTAGTCAAGTAATTGCTCTCCCCTGATACCTGACATGGATGAGTGCCGTGGGGTAGAAGAAAGCACTCCAAAACCCATCGGCTCCAGTAAAACCAGGGCCGCTAACAACACAGCCAGCCTGCTCCACCTCTTCACTTGGTCCTTCCCCCAGTCTAATGCAACACTGGAGGAGGCTTTGCTTTCCACAACTGAGAAGATACTTGTGATGGTTAAAAACCAATTAGTAATAACAAAAGACATCTCCAAGGACATTAGCTTATTTACTCTTCTTGTGCCATGGGTCAGCTTGTTTCAGCGTGCCCATTTTTTTTTGTTTCTTTGTCAATATTTAGCACATATCAGAGAGAACTGTGATGGTTTGCAGATAGTGTCGTATTCACAGAATAGGAAAAAATGGGTGTCATCATATGGCAATTGTAAATATACTCTGAAGGGGGAACAGATCATACCAGTCACTATGGGCTTGCCTGCAAGATGCCAGAGATGAGAATGCAGAAAGTTCAAAAAATGGATAGTAGCTCTGGATCTCCAGCGCATTCCTAATAAAATCGTAATGATTTTAATGGTTAAAATTCATTCAAATAATTTTAAATATCACACGGCATATAGTTTAGAATACCATAACTTATAAATTCTCTCTTTTTAACTGAAGTGCAGTTACAATGCTACTTAATGCAGATTGAAATTTGAGTTGTTTCCAGACCTTTTTGTAACAGTCTAAATACAAAGAAAATACACAGAAATAAGAAAAACAAATTGCAATAATGTAGTCAACCTTCACAGTACAGATGGCTCTTCAACTTGATTTTCCACCTGACTTTTTTTCTCAGAAACTTCTGCCGTTCTTTTTGGTGCTTGTTTTTCAGGAAATTAAGTCCTTTCCAATTACCAAACAACCCAGCACCAGTGACACTGGGGGTGTTTCCCCAGCAAAAATTACAAACGACTATTTCCCCTATCTCTCCTGTCCCAGACTTTTGACAACACTGATTTACGTAAGGGAGGAAAACTGTATCTGATCTGAGTATTGCCTCGAGAAAAAAGAATAAAATGTTGGTTCGTTGCCAGTTCTACTGTCTTGGAACAACCCTTGCTATGAAAGCTCACACCAGTATTATTGCTATAAAAAAAATTCTCTTCTTAATATTGTCAAGACCTTTTCTGAAATCTTACTGGTTTCAGGCTGACTCTCTTTTCTTTGGTAACAATGGTTTTTAAATCTCTGCAGGTTTGACCACCTGCAGAAGCTGCTAGCTGTTGAAGCTGGGGAAAAATAACAACAAGTAGAGCTTATTTCCCATGATTTAATTCCAAAAATCTTGCACATGTGCTTAATTTAAACTATGTGTGTATTCTCACTGGATTCAATGGGAATACGCAGATGACTAAAGGTAAGCAGATGTGTAAGTCGCAGGATCTGGGTCTGAAATTAAGACAAGCTTCAACAAGTGACAGCTGAAACAGAAGGGGAAATCAAAGGTGACAGGAGCAATAAACAGTAATAATATTGTGCAGTCAACCTAAGACACCTAAAACATGACCATCATCACACCATATTTCAAATTTTAAAAGTAGAGGTAAAAAAGAATTCCCAATCACAAATCATTTTCTCTTCTTAAAGGGAGATACCTAGAGGCACAGAAGCTACTTCTTGAGAATGGGGCCAAATGAGAAGAAAGCAGGTTTTCAGGCTGTTGAAAGACAGAATTTCAAATAGGCTGCTCTCTATGCAATAGAGAAAAAAAGCCACACAAATTGTTACAGACCTGTATCTCCATAACGAAGATGTTATGAAAGCAAAGAGCAATTGGTTGAGAGCTAACAAAAAAATCAAGAAAAGGTGAATGGGAAGGAAGGAAGATGATTTACGGCAGTTGTATTTGACTGAGCATTAGATAAGGCAGAGAAGAAATGTCTCAAAGCCAGAGACGATAAGGGCATAGGTGAAGATCTCAGCTCTCTGAACAGGAAAGCATTAGCCTCAAGAATACTTTAAAAAAAATGCGAGTCTATCATCCTGAGTGTATGACTCAGGATGAATACAATAAGGCATCACCAAAATATTTTCTTTTACTTTGATTGATTTGAAAGTTATTCCTTGCCACTCATCTACTCAGCAGTTTCAATCTACATATAACACATAATCTGAAAAAAAGCGCCAAAAAACCAAAAAGGGAAACAAGAAGTACTGGAAATGTCATTACGATATTCCCTGATCCACAGCTTCATTTCGGATGACGATACTGCCTTCAGTATTTTACATAAGCATCCCTGGTACCATGCTGGTGTGTCAGAGCTGATGATGTACCTCCCGTTGATTCCTTTTCGACAGGATTCCTTCCCTCAAACATCCGATCTCCATATCTCCATGGAGTCATCCCTTTGTGATTATATTCGTAGCCAAGATTCGGGAAAATACGCAGACATTTAGTAGGAAGCAAACACAGAGGTGTCAATATTAATTCTAATTATATTCTAAGTATATGAATTGTTTCTTTGACATTAAGCACCGATTTTAAAGTGGGTTGTTTTTTTTTTTTTTTTTTGTCTTATCACTTATGCTTTTAGAATGATACTGAGGATGACAGATGACCTCTAAAGACCATGGGGTGACTGGCTTGTGGGTGGCAACTGCGGGTGGTCTGGAAGGGGAAGGAGATAGGAGCTTAGTAAGATTTTCAAAGGAAAAAAACACGTAAAAGCAAAATTCTCAGCTCAAATTTATGACGTACATTACCTGTGTCTTGAAAGTTTTATGCTGACAGTCGGGACAATTTTTCATGTCTAGCACTCGGTGGGAGCTCAACAGCACAACTGTAGTCCTTAATATTCACTTTGACGTTCACTCCAGTGCGGAGATGGGGCTGAGTCACAGCTTTTGGAGGCGCAGCCACATCAGAAAATCCCTAAAGTTTGAGGGCACTTGGACTCATAGTTTTGGCTCAAATCGTCTCTGAACTTCTGTAAACAATTTGGCACCCTTCCTATTTGTACATAGTCAGTGAATGATGTGAACCAGGAAAGAAAATAAGTATGCTAAAATAATCCTTTCCCCCCTGTTGTGTGTGCGAATGAGACTGAGTCCGTCAGAAAGGAAGATATCTGCCAGTATCAGCGGGGAGGTTATTATCTTTGCATATGTTGTTTGCTAAGAAAATCCCCGTTAAGAAGTGTTGTGCCGATACGCAGAGCTGTGGAAGGACGCGTTTCCACTAGACACATTTGCATCCCTCCGGCTTTTTTAATTTCCTGGGTCTCTAACACCATCCTACGTGAACCGTATGCCACCCCTAAGGGGATTAACTTGAACTGCATCCAGCTTCATCAGGAAGGGATAGCATTCTTCTGACAACAACGCTGCCAAGGAGTTTCCAGCTTGATACACTCATGAACAGCACTTACGTGTCACGGCCGCTGCTGATACCGAAGGTGGGGGCTGGACGACTCCAGATCGTCCTTTCAGTCTGCCTTTTTTACCTCCCCGTGTTGCATCTGTCTTCCCTTCCCACAAATCTCCACCTGCAAAAAGGACAAGAAAAACCAAGGGGGGTCGCGATCCGTGTGTTTTCTAAACTGCCCTATGTCTTAAATTTAACAGAGGTTAGCAAATGGCCAACAGGTGAGAAAGAGGGAGGGAGGGAGAAGGCATGTATTTGTGTCCATGCCCGTTTATTGACATCTGTTCCCAAACTCCTGCTTTTCATTTCATACGAGCGCAAACCACAAGCAACTGCTGAAGGCTAGAGGAGGAGCAGCACGCAATTAGCGCACGTGAAATCAAGATCAGTCCTTAATATGGGACAGAGCTGAAGGATTCATGAACTCGCAAGAAACAGCTTGCAAAGGAAGGGGGGGGGGGGGGGGCGGGGAAAAAGACGA